>CM043703.1:52345726-52930726 GCA_023935145.1 Bretschneidera sinensis | reverse complement strand
CAAAATACAATTGGGTGTGGGTTGTTAGTTGTAAGTGTTGTAAACACTTTTTTATATTTTGTCCCTTTAGTAAAAAATGATCTGCAGCAGGCCCGGAGACATACGTACATTTGACTGAACTCCATTATCAAATTTGTGTATGTGTTATTTCCGCTGTTATTTCGCATTCTCACTAATCTGGTTTATAGGGAAATCCGCATAATTTCCCCAACAGAGCTCACCGAGGAAATGGTCCTCAATAGAGAGGAACGACCTAAAATTATCCATGACCTGACGCCACACAGGTGGGGAAAAGGCTTAGTTTGGTTTGGAGGGTGTATTGTCAATTGAAGTAGTAACATTTTTACTATTCTAGGTTGTTTTTTTGGTAATGTAATTTGTTAATTCTTATCTTTGTTGAGGGAATATGGTTTGCCTTGCTAGAATTCACAATCTTGTTTGCTTGAAATTTCTTATTTAGTGAGGCTTCTAGATTTATTAAATGCCTATATTATTATATTTATTCATTAGTTTCGCAGTAGTACCTTATGAGTTATGGCAATACACAAGTCTAACACAACACGTTGCATTGTGGTGTAGGGTAGGAAGTGAAAATTACAGTTTCACAGCCAAAGTCTTAGGTTTTGCTGTAGATTGAAGGAATATCAAAAGGTTTTAGGATAATCTTCAATAAAAAAACAAAGGGAAAGTTGATTTAGAATGGAAAAGAAAATATTTATTATTTTAAGTATGTGGGATTTTGGGTTATATATGAGATTATCTTATAATTAAGTACTAATATATTAGGACTTTAGTTTAGGAAATTAGGGACTTCATTTAAGGTTTGATTTACTTTCCTTACTTAGTTAGTAGTGGTGTCTATATAAGAGCACACGTATTAGGGTTTTAATGAGAAGACGCTTATTGAATAAAATTGTTGCCTTTTGCTATCTCCTATCTCTTTATCTCATCTCTCCGTTCTTCCCTTCTCTTGCCCCGATTCTTTACCCTTGCCTCCTATTTCCTTTGATTTCTCCTTCTCTCTGTTATCCTTCACTTCTATCTCTATTGTTCTTCTTCTCTATCTCTTTATTTATTCTATGTTTCTGTCTCTGTTGACCTACTTCTTCTTCTTCTTAAATTATCTGTTCTGCATCAATTGGTATTAGAGGAATTGATATTAGAACAAATAACTAAGATAGATAAAATAGAGAAAGAGGATAAAAATAGAAGAACAAGAAATAACTTAGAAGAAATAGGGAGAATAAAAATAATTAATATAGAGACATAGAAGGTCAAAAAGGGATAGATGAAGAACCAAAGGAATTAGGGTGCAAAGGTGAAGAATTAAGACTAGAGAAGGGAAGAATAGAGAGGAGATAGCAAAAAACAACAATTATTCAATAATCATCTTCTCCTTAAAACCCTAATAGGTGTGCTCTTATATAGACATCACTGCCCGCTACAGCACTCTAAACAATACTTGCTACAGTGATGTGAACAGGTCTGCCTCAAAAATAGCATAATATAAATCTATATCAATTCCCACACAAAGCTTGAGTCATCATCATCCCACCAAATCAAAGCTTGAGAACTTGAGGTTTGAAATTCTGACTTTCTTGTTCCTTCTATATTCCTTTACCCTTACACCTAGAACACGTTAGATTTCCACATGGATTGATTTTCCATCACTTTGAAATTTTAAATCTGCTCTTATGTTGTCACTTTGATAGCTGCATCAATGGCATTTGGGATTAAAGTTGCATATTGACGCAGAGCAGAATAGCTATTATTCTACAGGCTAGTTTCAACAGATATTTCACAGGGAGAAACACAAGAAAAACCCTTAAAACACACAGAAACACCTATGATGTTTAATTTAAGATTATGCAAATACAATAATAATGATAATCTCTTTTTTCTATATGTGGCCTTCTTATTTATAAAGTCAAAGCAAAAAAAGGAAAAAATCCTCAAAAACATAATCATGGGGAAAACTAAGGAAATTACTAAAATTAAGCGATTGTATTAAGGCAGAATCAACGACAGTCAATTCTGACTTGAATACAAAAGGAAATTGCAAATGGAAAATTTCCTAAAACCGAAAACTGCAAATTTGAAGGCCTAAAACAGAATCAACGGCAGTCAACCATTCTAGGTAGTCCGCCTGCCATTTTTGCGCTGATCTGCCAACTCAATGTATCTCAGTGCCAACAACGTGTTATCTGACAACTCAGCATCATCTGACTCGGATCCTCCTGCATCACATATAAGCCAACTGCGCCTTTAAAACTCCTCTGGATCACATTCAACCTTGGTTGAACTCATTCGTTCTCTTAGCAGTAGTCTAAAGAAACTCCATGCTTTTTTGGATGGTTGCCTTCTACTTTGTCTTTCACCTTAGAGAAAATTATTAGTTGCTTCTTACTGGTTTCTTAATCCCACTTTGATTTTCAGGCTGAAGAGCAGAATTGCCAAAATACAAGCTCGTGTGGAGTTTCCTAAGAAAGGAAGACAAGATACCTCGGGCTCAGCAGATGTTGTAGAGAAGGTGTGATACTTCTCTCTAAATTTTTGTTAGGCTTTATGTACTGTTGGAAGTTGGCATTGAAGCCATATATTTGGTGGTTGCTTTAACCTTTAACCGACATCAGTCATGTTTTCTTAATGACAAATTTCGCAGTTGAAAAGCGGGATTTTATGTTACCGGTCATGCAGTTATGGGCTTCATTAATGGTAACTGATGAAAGAATTATGGCTGTGTTTGGTCCTTAATTTAAACTATTTTAATTTAAGTTAGCTTACATGGATTCAAGAAAAAGAGGGACCAAATAGGACCAACTTTCATGTTTTCTTATTGGCTTTATTGTGTTAGAAGATTAGCTTCTTCAGCATAATACGGCTAGAGAAGTATACATACACAAACACAGATGTTGTCTTAGGGAAAAAGCACGCCGTACCACTCCGTTCCCCCAATTTCTTTTAAATTACAGAATTTCTTTCACAAATGATATCAAGAAAACATTCCTCAGCTTCTCATTAAGCTCGCAGCAACATAAAATACAGGTGCAATTACAAAACCCTCCATTGCACAAGCTTATATAGATGCTATGAAAATCATATTAATACTGGAATCCTAATAGATTTTGACTCAAAAAGTGAAACAAACTGAAAGACAACCTTTTTATACATGCAGGTAGGAGTATTCTACAAAGCCATGTAGTTTGTCAGCAGGCGTAAGATTGGATGAAATGAAAAAACATGTTTCCTCTCTATCAATCTTTAGTTTCAAGGGTATGATATATCATTTAAGAATTAAAATGAAAGTTCATTATGAGATTGAATACTATATCATTAAATAGGGAAAATTCAAATCTAAGTTTATCATATTAGTATTCTATCTCACCATAAACTTGATATCCATTTCAATTCTTAAATGAAGAGTGTCAAAATCCATGATATACAACTTTTTCATCCTAAATACGTACTAACGTAAAATTATGATTTTTAGTAAAATTATGATTTTTTAGTAAAATTATCTTTGTTTGGTTAAAATCTTAAAAGTAAATGAAGGAAAATTTTCAAAATAAATAAAATGAGTTAGTGGTAGCAAAAAACTATGTAAATTTTTGTAATTTTTTATGTAAAAAAATTTTCAATGTAAATCATTTTCAACTAATGATTTTACAGATTGAGCTTAGTAAATACTAATACTGTAATTGAAATTTTATATATTGGGGGTTAATCGTTGAGAGTTCAAATAATTGAACTTGTTTTTGGGAGATCACTTATTTATGTTTCTCCAGGCTTGAATAATGCTACTGGCTTCACATCGATTGTGAGAGAATCTTTTTCTATCCACTTTAGTAGCAATATATTTTAATTTTTTGTTAATAAAAATCATTTGCAAGTTATATAATAGTGTATTTTATGTATAATGTAAAGTTATAACATCAATGGATAAGAGAGAGAGGTTATATAAGATAGTAGTGTGTCTTACAAGCCAATAATATTTTATGTCTAAACATATTACTTGTAATTAATTTTATTTGTTTATTGATAATAAATATTTATTTATGACATTATAATATTTATTGTGTTCATTACATGTGTTTACGTGATAAAGCTTATAGAATAGAAGTAATAGAAATAAGTATCGTGAGAGATCATGCTAATGAAATGTATTTCGTTGAGCTTTATTCTTAAATGTTCTTAATCATATGATCACTAAGAAAAACATTAGTGAATTCGGATAGACTAGTACGTGTTTTATTTCCTTATGGAGTTGAGCGTGATTGATATCATTATCATTAATGTATAGAGGTGGCAATCGGTCAGGGCAGGGCGGGTTCAGGTTGTTTCAGATTCGGGTGATTTTGGATCTCAAGTCATTCGGGTTACGGGTCGGCTCGGGTTCAGGTCGTTTCAAACTCGGGTGGTTCGGGTGTTGGTTCGTTCGGGTCTTGGGTCATTTGGGTCATAAGTCATCTCGAGTCGTTCAGGTTGCTGGTCATCTCAGTTCGGGTCATCTCGGGTTTTGGGTTTACCTATTGGGTTGCACCAAGTTTTTGAATTCAGGTTGACCTACTAAGTTAGCTCATTTTTATCTTCTCTAAATTTAAGTTTAAGTCGGCAATAATAAATATAGAGAAAGTTTGTTCTTAGTTTTTTTTTTCATTTGTTAATAATATAATATATTAAAATCTAAACTTAGGTAGTGATAAGGTAACCAATTCATAGAGCAAATGTGAGAAAACATGAGTGAGACTGTGAAAGGGCGAAAACATAACTTATATATATATATATATTTGTGTTTAGGTCAATTACGGGTTTAGGTTTAGGACTTAGGGTTTATTTGTTCGTTAATCGTTAGTTGGTGAACTTAATTTAGAATTTTAAAAAATATCACATAATTATTAAAAATAAAAAATAAAATGGTGGTTTAGTTTTCCTTATTCCTAATGCAAGGCAAGGGCCGAACGTTATTGAATTTTTTTCAAACCTATTTTTTAAAACTAATGTAATTGTATTTTGTGAGCTTTTATTTTTTTTTTGGATTTTACTTTCATTGCATTTAAATTTCGAGTGATTTGAAACATTTTTTTTATCTTCTTGTAGATTTGGATTAGCAGATTGATTGATTTTGTATAGTTACTTTTTATTGTAGTTATTGTTCATTAACTGTGCACTTTTTGAAAATTCATAAGAAAACAAAAATTATTACGTAGTTACTATTTATTCACTATGAATTATTGGTGATTTGGGCTAAACATAAAAAAATAAAAAATAAAAAAAAATAAAAAAAAATAAAAAATTGAAGATTTCCTCTTACATTGATCGCCCCCCTAGATCCTTCGGCCTTCAATCACTTCCATTCTAGAAAAAAAATATACCGACTCAGTTAAGATCTTGCTTACTTACAATAGATTTATAAGACTATAATTTATAATCTGAATATTGATTCAATATATTATAGATTTGAAAGATTGATCAGTTAGTAAGTATTGAATTGGAGTAACAATAATAAATTATATTTTGTATTCAAGAAACAAAAATTATATTAAAATAAACAAAACTTTTGGTGAGGATTGTCTTGTTAAAGGTCATCCTATGGCAAGGAAACACTCCTTGCTGAAAGTAGCCCTAAGGTGAGGATAATCCTCACCAAAAGGTACCACCATAAGGCAAGGAGAATCATCACTGAAACAAAGTCTAAGGCAAGGAAAGTTCTTACCAAAACTCGTACCCACTTAACAAATAAATTGTTATGGTGAGATTTTTGGGACATTAGGTAAGGAAAAATTTCCTTGGCAAATTTTTTTTTGGCAAGGCACATTTTTTCCTTGCCAAAGAGAATATTTCTTATAGTGCATAGTGTAACTGAATTTAATTGGACTACTATTTGCGTTTTTATTTTCTTTCTTTTCTCTTGAATTTTCAAACATAGTGTAACTGAATTTAACTAGACTACTATTTTTGTATTGTACTTCTAAGTATATCAATATCAAATATGTTTTTCTATTTGTCAAATTGATAGCCAAACAGTAAAACTGTAAAAGTAAAAGGAATAACTTATAGAGTTATAGTATATTAGTATCGTATTTCTTATAAGTAAATTTCAAATTCAATACTTATTTTATCTCTATTTTATTTATAATTATGATTATATATGAGATAATGAGATAACAATTTCTACTTTACTATCATCAGTTTAACAAAAAAATATTTTTGCTACAAAAAAAGGTTTATTTGGGTTTTAAGTCGGGTTTATTTGAGTTTTGAGTCGGATTGTTTCGCGTTTCAGGTCAATTCGGGTTCTGTTTCAAGTCAAGTCAGGTTTGGGTTCCCTCGGGTTCGAGTCATTTCGGGTTTTGGGTCATTTTTGGCTCATGTCATTTCGAGTTTCGGGTAATTCGGGTTTAGGTCATTTCAATTTTTGAGTCGTTTTGGGCACAAGTCATTTCGGGTTCGAATCGAGTCGGGTTCGGGTCAATCATTTTTAATATATTTTCAGGTTTCGAAGGGATCGGATTTCAGGTTAATCAAGTCGGATCAGATTTTGCCACCTCTACTAATGTATGAGACACTAGAACAAAACATGTAGGTGCTCATTAGAGAATGGGTACACCGAAATGACTTGGCTTAAGACCATTTCAATGGACATTTTACTGGTTGTTAATAAGAGTTCTTATGTTGTAGTTGTACAAATGTTCCTTAGACTTGAGACACCATTGATTCCTTGTGTATAGGTTGTCATGCTATGATGCTCTACTTAAATGTGGTTCTAATCATGGGTCACGTAGTAATTTGGTATGACCACTTATGGATAAAGGTATGTGAGTGTACAATAGAAGACCCATCACTCTTAGTAAAAGAGAGAGATTGTCCTTTGTGATATGATTAAGTCATAGTTTGGAAATTCATTGGCTAATGTGGGGTAATAATTAGAAAGAAGTTTCTAATTTCACCATTTAAGCTATGTACTTGAGATCGAGATACATGTGATTAAATAATTAAGGTTTGACAATAATTTCATACCTTAAGTTTAATGAGGGGCATTGCATGATGGAAGAATTGAAGTGCACGGCTGCTTGCGATGGAAAATTTCAAATTAAATTTATATTTCCTAGGTAGTCATAACGTACGGTTAGGTGTCAATCATGACTTATAGAAGCCTTTAAGAAAATTGTAATTAATTCTAAATTACATGGAGAATTAAAAGGAGTTTTAATTCAAATTAAATTAAAAGTTTTAATTTAAATTAAATTAAAAGAAATTTTAATTCGAATTAAATTAAAAAAAAAGTTTAAATTAATCGGACAGGTTTCAATTGTTATGTAAAAGTTACGACCTATTACCAACCAATGCGATAATGAACCTAAGGGATCACACAATAGGATAATGGCAAGAATAAGAAAGACTAGAATGCCAATAGAGAGATTTCTAAGAATTAAATTAAAGTAGGGGTTTAATTGAAATTCTATAAATCTTAAAGCTTTTAAGGAGTAAATGCTCTATGTAGACCGAGATACAAACCCAAAAATGGGGTGAATTGGATTTTAATAACTGTTTTCAATTAACAAACAAGTTTTAATAATTTAATCAAGTAAAGTACAAAATAAATAAATTTCTTGAAATTAAAGGAGTAAAGAAAGAAAATATACAAACTTTGTTTATAGTGGTTTGGCAATATCGGAATCACTTTGACTCTACATCCATTCTCTTCAAGGAACCTCCTTGAAGCAATCTACTAATGATTGTCGAGCAACTTTACGAGTGTTGCCCAAACCTTACAAATATTCTCTTCCACAATGAAGTATTTAATGCATAAACACTCTAAGAGTTATACCAACTCTTTCTCTTTACAATGATTCATATTAAATGTAGAGAAAAATAAGAGATATAGCAATAAATACTTTACAAGATGAAAGTAATCTCACCTTCAAAAACAAAGCTTAGAGAATGGCTTACAAGAAATTTTTCAAAGCTTTTTAGAGTATTAATGAGCTATATAAGAAATTGAGTGTTCTTGCTTGTGTTATATGCTCATTTAAGAGGGGTATTTATAGTCTTGGCTTTATATGGCTGTTACACACAAGTTGGAGTGGTTTAAAGCATTAAATACTCAAGTCCCGTGTCTCAAACGGTTATAGTTTTGAATTACTAGTCCACTGGGTCCTTATACCAATCGATGGGGTCATGTGAAATATTCAAGTTTTTGGGCATCAGACATGTACCAGTCGACTGGGTCCTTCAGTCAGCCAACTAAATCAAAGGCTAGAAACTACTGACCCTTTTACCCGTCAACTAGTTCAAAGACCTAGTCGACTGGATTGACCCAAAACTCAATTTTCAAGTTTTTAAAAGCAATTTTGACTTAAAGACATTTTTTAGACTATTTTTGTCAAAGTATTTTGTAATCAAAATGAGCCACAATTAAGCTATGTAATTGAAATTAAATATTTACAATTTGAATCAATTACCTTATAGCCTAATCTAGATCTTTTGTCTTCTTTTAGTAATAGTACGTGTCGTATTTTGCATCTTGTTTTTGTATTAAATGCTTTTGCAACTTAAACACTTAGATAAAACTGTTAGTACAATTTTAAATAGTGTTTTATCATAATTAAAATCAAATAAGGGTCAACAATCTCCCCCTTTTTGATAATGAAAAAAATCATAATGGAAAAATTAGTTTTAAAATCGAAGTGTTGAGTTTTTAAGGAAAAACAGACAGAGTTTCCTCAGTTTTTGTGATAAAAACCAACCTGTAATTCTTCAAGGACAACCCAACCAGGCAATAATAGTAAATGAAATACTATCTTAAGCAGTTTTAACACGTTTGGAGCAATGCTCCCCCTAAATCTATGCATTATATCATTTACATAGATTTTTTTCTTTTTCTCTCGCGTTTTGAAAATGGCATAAAAGGGAGGGGAAAACTAGAAAATAAGAAAGTCAAGTACCATAGCCAGAAAGATAAGGCAAAAACAAGCATGTTTGCAAAAGCTGAGTTTAAACTAGAGATTAAGATCTCCTAGGAAGAATTAGAAGTTTTACATAGAAGTTGAAACCAGTAAAGCTTAAAAATGAGCTATAAGTACTCAAAACATCCAAACATTATCAAAATGGAAAAAAATAAATAAATGGATTGATTAGAGAATGGAAAAACAAACTTGTATATAGCGGTCCATATAGAATAGAGCAAAATAAGCTTCTTGGGAAGAGCTAGAAACACAATAGTTCAAGCATGTACATAAACCATGAATGTATGAAAAAGTAAGGAAAAATGTTCTTGTAAAGAGTTCATAAAGCTAAAAATAGATAGATGACATAAGATAATTGACTCAAGGAGTTGGAGAATCAGGGTTGTCATGGAGAAGATCTCGTATCTTAGCCAATAAGCCTTTTGAGTGCTTCCGGAGTAGCTCAAAGTCATTGCATAAAGAACCAAGATCAAAGGCCAGAAGCTACTAACCTTTTTTATCAGCCGACTGGTTCAAAGACCTAGTCGATTAGGTTGACCCGATACTCAATTTTCATGTTTTTAAAAGCAGTTTTGACTTAAAGACATTTTTTAGATTATTTTTGTAAAGCATTTTGTAATCAAAATAAGTCATAATTAAGCTAGGTAATTGAAATTAAAGATTTACACATTGAATCAATTACCTTAGAACCTAATTTAGATCTTTTTGTCTTCTTTTGATAATAGTACGTGTCATATTTTGCATTTTGTGTCTGTATTGAATGCTTTTGCAACTTAAACACTTGGATAAAATTGTTAGTACAATTTTAAATAGTATTTTGTTATAATTAAAATCAAATAAGGGTCAACACTCTATATAAAAGCTTCTATTTGATAGAAACCCTAATGAAATTTTGGAGTTTTAAAATCAAATCTTAAAATCTCTCTAGAAAAATTGAAAAGCCTATAGCTAACACTTGTATATTTCGATTCGTGGTATTCGGCATTTCGAAGAACGAAATCTTCGTTCTTGGTTATTAATGTGAATATGGTTAAAGGTCGGACGCTTGAACAGTTTGTGAATCAGATTCAAATCTCCAACCAAAATCTCTATAGAGGTGCAAACCCTAACCTTGTGTGGTAATTTATCGTTCTAGTACATCATAGAGAATTCTTGGGATATGTTTATTGACATAATTGAAATTTTTTAAAATTACACTATGTTTTCTATGCCAATATACTCACCATATGAATCTTGGTTCGAAATTACTAGAGTTAATGGTATAATTTCAATGGCTAATTATCATCTTTGAACAAAACTAAAGTCAGGTCATGTATGACGTTAACATGAAGAATAGGGCTTTGAAAGAGATGTTTGATTTATGTATATTCATGATATATGCATGAATTCTCAGTTAGAGCCTCATTCATATCATACCCACGCTATTTTCCCACCTTGAAATTTTTGAAAGCAACTGCCAACTTAATCAATGTGTATCTCTCAATAGCTGAATAGTCAGCTATTCAGTTAGAGTTTGATTTTTTTTTTTTTAAATTAAAAAACCACACTTTTTTAATCGGCAACTTGTGTTTGGTGTCAGTTTTATATATATCAAAAAAATAATAATAATTTTCATGAGAAGCTATACAGGTGTGTTATTCTGTGTATCTATCAATTGTTACATCAAAGAAGTAAAGAATGACCCGTGTTTTTGTTACGAAAGGTATTCGAGTTGATGATATACTAAGTCAGAAATTTGGCTAAGACTTTTAAGTTTAGGGGAAAGTCAAAGGATCGAAATTGTCAACGCCCTTATTATAAATTTGTAACGATAATGACTTGATGTGTGTGCACTCTTATTATTCTAAATATTGACCTATTTTCATGAAATATGTAACTGCCATTCTACAAATTTATTTTAGTTGGCATGTGTTACATAAATATATATTCTCTTGTATAAAGTTAGAAAGAATTATTATTATTATTATATATATATATATATATAACAATAGTTTTTCTTCTTTTAATTTTTATTCTCAATCCTATTAGTTTGAGGGAAAATTGTTATTCTCGATTGACCATCAGCCATCAACCATCGACCATCAACCAACCATTCTGCGCTTTTATTAACCTCACAGTGGATGAGTGATAATGCGAGACCAGTCCCAATGAAACAGGATGTGGCACCTAGTAATCAAGTTGAAATTGGGGGAGTAGTATGTTAAATTTTGTGTTCGACCTCACTAAAGTTATGTTTGGTACGACAAATTCAAATGTATTGTAATCAATAATATAATAACTATATTACAATGTTATTATTATTATTATGATTTAACAAAATTAATGTAATAAAAATAACAATGTTATAGTAATTTGTTAGAGTGAATTGTAATTTTGGTGTAACAGACAAAAAAAACCACCTATTGTATTGGCCACGTCATCATCAATGGCCATATGAAGATTCTTTTTGTAAGACTACCATCGGTTATTAGTTACAACACAAATAACAAATTAAGGCAGCTGGTGGAGTCCTTTTAGGACTACATGACTTATACAGTGCCGGCTAGTAATCCTTGTGGGGCGCAAATTTAAAGATGATTAGAAGAAGTATTCTTTTGTGCGCATATATATATATATATATATATATATAACAAGAAATAAAATAGTACAATAAACAAAGCCTGTGAGTGATTATTTTATTTTTCCAATTAAATTTATGGTAGCCTAAATTTAGTTGTATTTGGGATTTGAGTTTAAGGAGTTTTATTTCTCTTGATTTGTACTCCAAATTTTATTATAGTGGAATCTCTCACCATAACCCGTAGACATAAGAGTTTTAGCTTTGAACCACGTAAACTTTTTGTGTATGTTTTTTTTCGCTGCTTTATTCCTAACAAAGTAACATCAAAGCTATTGTTAAGATCGATCTGTGCACGATGTCTTCTACCACTTCATACGAGATACATAAGTTTGATGGAACTGATAGTTTTAATCATTGGTAAGTAAAGATGCAAGCTATATTAACCCAAAAGGGTTTGAAACAGACACTGTTGGGGAAGGAGAATATGTCTAATACAATGAAAGATGAACATAAACGGGATATTGATGAAAAAGGCCCGAACTGCAATTCAATTGTATTTATCAGATGAAGTCTTGCATGAAGTTCTTACAGAGAAAACTGTTGTTGGCTTATTGTGTAAGTTAGAGTCTCTATACATGACGGAATCTCTCACCAATAAACTATTCTTGACACAAATTATATTTGTTGCGTATGAATGAAGGTAGGTCAATGAAATCTCATGTTGATGAATTTAATTTCATTATTACTGATTTGAATTCAATTGAAGTTAAATTAGATGATGAGGATCAGGCCCTGCTATTGTTGTGTTCCCTACCACTATCGTTTACACACTTTAGGGAAACCTTTCTATTTAGTAGAGATATAATTTCTTTAGAATATGTTAAAAGCTTTACTATTTTTCTAAAAAATTGTTTGAACGACATATGTCTGGGAATAATTATGAAAAACATAGTCGTGGTGATGCTCTAGTAACTAAAGGTTCTAGAGAAAAATATAGAGAAAGAGGTTCAGGTAACAGTAGTAAAAAATTTCGATTTAAGTCCAAAAATAAGAATGTGACTTGTCATTACTATAAGAAAAAGGGACACTACAAGTCTGAATGTTGGAATTTGAAAAATAAATTCAAGAAGAAAACAATCAGAATCAAGGTAAAAATCGAGGTCAGGATCAAGATTGGAAAGGAAAACAATCTGAAGCTAATGCTAGTGAAGAAGACTCTGATGGCTATGATCGTGTTTTTGCTGCCAGTGGTAATGGGTTCTTAATGTCTGATTGTATTATGGATTCTGCTTGTTTCTACCATATTTGCCGAAATAAGGATTGGTTTTCAGAATATGAGCCTTATGACAGAGTTGTCTTACTGGGTGATGATACAGCTAAAAAAATTACTGGTATAGAAACTGTCCAGATCAGAATGCACCATGGTGTGATAAGGACCTTGATAGAAGTTAGACATATTCATGCCTTCAAGAAGAATTTGATTCCTCTAAGTACTCTTGATGTCAAAGGGTACAAGTATTCATTTGAAGGTGGAGTTATGAAAGTCAATAGAGATGCTCTAGTTGTCATGAAAGCGAAGATAACATCGCCAAATTTATATGTTTTTTAGGGTACTACCGTTACTGGTTCAACGGCTGCTTCCACTATGTCAGATTCTGAGGTTACAAAATTATGACATATTAGATCAGGTCACATGAGTGAAAAGAGACCAACTTTGTTAAGCAAAAGATGTTTGCTATGTGTACAGAATATAGGTAAAATGAAATTTTGTAAGTATTATGTTTTTAGCAAATAGAATAGAGTTAGTTTTAGTACAGCGATTCACAAAAACAATAGTACTGTGGATTGATTATATTCACTTTGATCTTTGGGAACCCTCACGTGTTCCATCTAAAGGTGGTGCTAGGTTTATGCTTATCTTCATTGATGACTACTCAAGAAAAACTTGGGTGTTTATGTTAAAGACTAAAGATTAGGCATTCAAGCATTTTAAACAGTGGAGAACAATGATTGAGAAGCAAACAGGAAAGCTGATAAAGATGCTGATGACATATAATGGTTTGAATTTTTCTTAAATGAGTATGATGACTACTATAGAGATGAGGGTATTGTTAGACAAAAGACAGTCAGAGATATACCACAAAAAAATGGGGTTTCTGAGCGAATGAATGTAACTTTTTTTGGAGAAAGCTCGTTATTTGCTCTCAAATCCTGTTTTGATCAAGGAGTTTTGAGTAGAGGCAGCGTCCACTGAGTGTTATTCGGTGAATCGATCTCCTGCTACAGTTATAAATTTCAAAACCCCACATAAGGTACGGTATGGTAACCCTCTTGATTATTTTATGATAAAAATATTTGATTGTCCTGCATATGCATATGTTAATGATGGAAAATTAGAGTCTAGGGCTAAAAAGTGCATTTTTCTTGGTTATGTTGATGGTGTGAAAGAATATAGATTCTGGTGTCCTGATCTTAAGTTATCTAAATTTGTCATTAGTTGAGATGTTACTTTTAATGAATCAATTATGCTTAACCCAAAGAAAGAGGATTATGTTGCTTGTGATTTTGATTAGGGTAAGAGTAACACGCAATAGGTAGAGCTAGGAAGTTCCGATTCAAATCCTATGCAGAGTACTTTCACACAGCTTGTTTCTGAACAGAGTGAGAATTTGGGTGAAGAAGAGACTCAACAGACACAAGATGAACCTTACATCATTGTTAGACATAGATGGAGAAGAGAGACTAGACTACCGTTGAGGTATAATAATATTTTTTTGTCTAATAATACTGATTCAGTTGCCTATGCTTTGTCAGTTACACAAGAAACCATTGCTTGTGCAGACTCTTCAATGTGGCTAGTAGCCATATATGAAGAGATGGAGTCTCTTTAGAAGAATCAAACTTGAAAATTAGTAAAAACACCAATGGGTAAAAGAATAGTGGATTGCAAATGGATATTGCATAGGCTGTCAGTGTGGTTAGCTGGTATATGGGTAATCTAGGGAATGAGCATTTGAGAGCTATTAAGTGGATACTTCAGTATCTCAGAGGTACTTCAGATGCATGTTTGAAGTTTGGAAGCCATAAGAGCAATGTAGTTGGTTATGTTGATTCAGACTTTGCAACAATTTTGACAAAAAAAGATCTACTACAGGTTATGTATTTGCTCTTAGTGGATGCATTGTTAATTGGAAGGCTAACCAATTGTTACTCTGTTAACTACATAAGCAGAGTATACAGCTATAACAGAGGCTATTAAGGAAACCGTTTGATTGAGAGGATTATTCAGTGAATTGTGTTGGGCTAATGATTCTACTGTTTTCTATTGTGATAGTCAAAGTGTCATTTACTTGGTTAAGGATTAGATGTTCCATGAGAGAACAAAGCACATTTATATTCGTTATCCCTTTGTTTGACACATAATTGATAGTGAAGTTGTTGCGAAGAAAATTGGGACAATAGATAATCCAGCAGATATATTGACTAAACCACTTCCAATGTCCAAGTTTCAGCATTGCTTGGACTTAATTGATGCTACTTACAATATTTGAATTATACTCAATTGAGACATTTTATAAAAATGATAGAAAGTATTTTACTATTTATGAAAATTCAAGCAAAGTTTAAGATTTATTAGAGTGACTTGTAATTTTAGAGTAAAAAAAAAATATCTATTATATCGGCCACGTCATCATCAATGGCCTTAAGAAGCCACTCTAACAAATGAAGATTTGCTACAACGCCAATAACATATGAAGGCAGCTAGTGGAGTCTTTTTAGGACTTTAACACTTTGGCTGTGCCGGCTAGTGACCCTGTGGGGCGCAAATTTGAAGATGATTATAAGGAGTATTCTTCCGTGCCTATATATATATATATATGCCTAATTTTCTTTTTTTAACCAGTGAAAAGAATAGTACCACAAACAAAGACTCGTGAATGATTAAAATTTTATTTTCTTATATGTTATTATAATTTTTCAATTAAATTTGATTAAAAGTTTTATTTCTTTTGATTTGTACTTCAAATTTAATTATAGTAGAATCTTTCACTATCTTCCGGTGAACGTAGGAGTTTTAACTCCAAATTATGTAAATTTTTTGTGTCTATTTATTTTTTATTATTTTATTATATGTGATTAAATAATGTAATTTTTGCTCTATTATATGTAAGTTAAACTTAATACAAAAAGTATTTGATAATATAATTTTTTTTACCATGATAAGAATAATAACAATAGAATGTGATATTGATTACATTATATTTCTAGCCATTTTTATCAAATATAGTGTAAATGTAAATAGTTTCACACCGACACGTAAGTAAAATTTTGTCCAAGACAACTTTCAAATCACCGCATTGAAGGGTTGGGTTAGTAATACTCCCTCTGTCACATAATTTTTGTCATGTTTATTATTTAACCAATTAAATGAATAATTTTTTCTATTGTTAAATCGTTAAGAATTTTTTTTCTTCATATATACATAAATAAAGTTTAAAAGTTTCTAAAAAAATATTTTTTATATTTTAAGAATAACACACACACACACACATATATATATATAAAGTAACTAAATTCAAACTTAAATAAAAAAAAAGTGATAAAAGACTAAAATTAAAGATAAAAAGAATAATATGTTTTAACATAAGTGATTTGCATAACATAAATTTTGTATGATCTCAATAAATGTAAACAACTTTACAAAAACCACATAAATAAAATTTAATCTTAATTTTATTTAATATACGTGAATTTGCATATACTAAAAGATTAACCAGATAAAAAAATACCATCATCATAGAAAGAATTGTATAATCGTATTTCCATGCAAGCAAGTACAGCTTTCCAATTATGATGGAACATATATGACAAAGATTACTCCGTAGGAGTATATGTTATCTCTACATAGTCAAAACATTAATTTTCAATGCATGTTTGGAAAAGGGAAGGCATAGCTCAGTACCATTTGGACAATTCAGGAGTGACGTGAACGATCTGGATTTCTAACTTATACGACAATATTTTGCTCGTGTTGAATAATTTAGCAAAATAAGCCAACAAGTCCTCATATTTTCATGCAATTCAAGGGTAGATTTGTGCTTCGTTTGGGAACTTGATTTAGGTTATTTGAATTTGAGCTTTCCAAACTCAAATACTCTATTTAGAAATTTATTAAGGATTTTGTATTCATCATTTAAGATACATAAATTAACTTACTTTGATGAAACGATATAGAACAAAATTTGAATCATTGACTAATTCATTTTTGCCTTACGGCAAATCATAAATTCATTAGAAATTACAAAATAATAATAAAAAGAAAGCAAAAATCTCCCATTCATTGAGAATTTTTCCTTTTTGGTTATTTGATCTTCAAAATATGAACTGGCTCTTCTGTACACTTAAAAGGTTCCTTCTTTTTTCTTGTGTGCTAGTAGTCTTAACTTTGCTCCTTTTGGCCATAAAGAAATGAAAGAGCTTCTGTTTCTCCCACTTCTTTCAAGGTAATCGACTTATATGATGACCTTTCTTTTCTCTTCTAACAGTCTCTCCCAATAAACTAGAATCATACTATATCAGGTGAGCCATTCATTCTATATTTAGGAAGTCCAATGAAGTTGGGAGACTTTTGCTTTAGCTTTTTAAGGGATTTCCTTATTACTTTTGGGTCAATCTGATGGGCAAACCATTCTGAGGAAGGGCAAAAGGGCCATACTGAATCCCATCTTGAGTACCCACAATAGACCATCTGCAAAAAATGTGAACAAAATAACCTATTTCAACGGCTATTCTAAATTTTTTCTATTTTCAGGGATTGAGAGATTTACCCTCAAGTGACAACGGAAAGAATAAAAATCATCGAACACATCCTTTAGAGGCTCATTTGATATTTTGAATATTTCAATTGTAATTATTTAAAATCTTGAATGATAATTATTATTTCAACTTTTAAAATGTCAAAAAATTGTATTTAAAAGATGTGTTTGAATAACAACACTGTGAAAAGGTGACACTGCAGAGTAAAATTTGATAGTGAAGTTTACTAACCTGTACTTTGTGGTCAGATGATGGAGGAGGACTAAAATCTCCAGCTTGGCTAGCTCATTCCCTGGACATGAGTGGGTCCCATTGCCAAATGGCACGAATGTATTGGATTTTGGAGCAACCTGTCGAATCAAATACATCATAAGAAGATCAAACAAAACTGATCATAAGTTGAATTCTTGAAAACCTACCTCAAATCTTGAGGGATCAAACTTTTCAGGATCTTGAAATATTTCTGGGCTTTGGTGAATATTTCTGAAAAGTGGTAACACTTTCCACCCTTTTGGTATGAGATATGATTACACCCAAAACATAACGCGGTTATTATAGTATAGTTTTGGGGTGTCGATTCCACAGGGAAACAAGTTAAGTACAACAGAAGGTATAAACCTCAACACAAACGATAAAAGATTAAAAGAATCTAAGTTGTTTGAGAAAAAGAGTAATTGTGTAAATAAGTTTAAAATAAAAATGACAAGGTTCCGAAAATCCTCTCCAGGTTCGTTGCTCTAATCCTAACTTGATTCAGTTGTTTTTATCTCGATTGCAAGTTTCACATCCCAAACAGGCAATCGAAAAATATTCAATTAAAGCACATTTATAAATCCTAATGTAATTGTTATGAAATCTTCTTTACTTTCAAGCACACATGACCTAACTTATAAATTATCAAGAGACGACGATATATCTAAACGACGATACCGCAGCAATGGACAAATCTATAAAAGAGATCTACCGGACTCAATCACACCCAAACAGGTACACATAAGAAAAGCCTGACTGAACTTATATGGAAAAGAAGCATGTAACCACGGAAGTTATAATAAATCTACTAATTAAATTAAAGAATAAAACATAACAATATTTAACGAAAATAATTTCAACTACAACCGAATCAAATAAAGGAAAAATAAGAACAACTACACCTAGGGATTCATCCCTTCGCTTTGCTTGGAGACTAGCCGGCCATGGGGTTCATGCGTCCTCGAGTTGCCTCCGGCCTCCCGACGATCATCTCTCCCGACCTTCAAACTTTAAACTTCGGGTTCCTCCTAAAGGCCCTCTGGATTGCTCCTAAAGGCCCTCTGGATTCATCCCCCATTCATTTCCAAAGCTAAAGTGGAGTGGGTCTTATATAGGAAAATATCAAGAGTGCAATGTGTTTTCTATCCGATGTGGGATGTGAGATATAGAAATATGTTTTCCAACCGATGTGGGATTTAAGCTCAAAATCACACTGAAATCCCGCACAGCCTGACCTTTGTCTACTAAAACTGTCATAACTTTCTCTAGAAAAATCCGTTTGACGAACCGTAAAATTCTCCAGAAAACAGACTTCCGGACCTTTCTAAGCATATATGGCTCATCTCCTGGTTCTTCTTGTATCAATACAGTTTAATTTTCAAAGATGATTGATCTGTACGGGCAATTCTGACAATTTAGTGAAACTCCTTTCTAGTGCGGGCAGCAGCTGTTGCTCTTTTAAGCCCTCCATCTTGTCCTTTCGGAAGAATTCCTTCACTCCAGTATGCCTCGAGTCTTTGTGCTTCAAGCAATGATAACTTTTCCTCCTCTTTTGAGCTTAAAGTACCTGAAAATGCACCGAAATAGATCAATGATCCAAGAATGATACTTTAGAGTTGTTAACGTATAAAAGTGCAATTAAAACCTGGATCAACCCTAAAATGCTAACAATTAAGTACTGATAAGATGCATTTTATGACTCTCATCACAACCCCCAACTAGCTTATTTCTAGTCCCTAGCAATTCAAGCAAAAATAAGAGACGAATTCTATAGTAGGAGTTAAAAACAAAGTAAAGCAATGCTAGCGTTGAACCAAGAGTAATTCACTTTTTGTCTCAAAAATTGCACATAACATACAGCACATAGAATCATTAAATTTCACCTAAGTCCAAAAGTAATCCAAACATCAATCTTAAAATTGTTATTGACTCTTAACATCCATCTTACCACAAACCATTAATCCGAACACCCGGATAATTTTATGCATAACATTCATGAATACAAGTCTTGGCCTCTAAAAATATAATAAATTGTGTGACATCAATCACAAAAACAAGCTCCATAGGCTCACTTTTCAAATCACTCTCCACTATTGTAGAAAAATCACACTACATTGGATCAAAAGGTTTTTAATAAGCTTGTAACGTTAGGCTAAGGTAAAGGTTAAGAAAGAACAGGAAGGATTCAACAAGTAGAAGAACTTAATCTCTTAGTTTTGAACACAACTCTTTAAGCACTGGATAACTTTACTTCAACACCCAACTCTTTCAACCATTTTTCGAGCATTTCTTTCAACAAATCACCATTTTTTTCTTTTCTTTCTTTCTTCTTTCTTTGCCATAGTTCTTTTTTTTTTGGCACATAACCATTCATCTTCTTTTTCATTTTTTTTTCTTTTCTTTTCCACAATCCCCAACTTATCTCCTTTAATGTATTTGGGCTATGGTAGTAATATTTTTTCATATTTCCCTCCCTACTCCTTTTAAGTGCTTCTCACAACATGTGTATAACTAAGTTCTTTTAAAAGAAAGGTAAGGATAAAAATATTTTTAGGCTCATAAAGGTAAGTAAATAGTTTATCGAAAGAAACAAGGCTCAATTTTTCTTTTCAAGAAAAAGACTCAAATAGGTGACTAGTGATAAATATAGCAATGGTAGGTTTGAAAGGCTCAAACGGTTCAAAAATGGCCTATATCATATCCTAAGTAGTGTGCATTCTAGGAATTCGCCTCAAGTGATTATCAAGTAAGTTTTAGAGCTTGTCAAGATCAAAAAAATATTCACAAAATAATCACACATAAAACTTTTCTAAATGTTTAAGACTAATCATACAATCTTACCACAAACTAGAGTCTCAAACCAGATCAAGATTGATACTTAAATTAATTTCAAACCAAAGCAAGATTAACCTACTTCTAAATGCTATATACTATCTCAATTAAGCTCACATCATTGACATGTGAATTACATCCAAGGAAACCACAAAGCATGCTTTAAAACAAAAAGAAAGGGAAAAAGACACCAAGCAGTTCAATGGAAAAAGAAAAAAATGTATGGAAATAAAGAATATGGAAACAAAGAGATGTGTTTCCTCCACCTCAAACTGAAAAATTGCATTGACTTCAATGTAAAAGAAAGAGTAAAGGAAACTCCCCTTGTAACCAAAGGTGCACAGAAGCTGAAAATTGTGCTCCACCATTTGAACTGCTTCGTTTATTTGTCCTTGAAAAATAAATACAAAAGTAAAAACTTGGAAAAAAACAAGATAATAATAATAAAAGGAATATGAAAAAAAAAACAATAAAAATAAAAGGATACGTTGTGGGCTGCCTCCCACGAGCGCTAAGTTTTACGTCTTCAGCTAGACGCTCTTATTCCCTCCTCGAAAAACATAGGTTGAATGCACCCGTCACTGCTTCATTGCCAAATTCGGTGCTTCTATGCTTGGAAGGGGCCTCAAGGATGTCATCAGTAACATCTGCAAATTTTGGCTCGATATGTGCTCTGGTGAAGCCATGAGTGAGGGTGGACTCCAATGGATTGAGGTGCTGAATCTTTTCCATGAATGAATCCATCATGTATGCTTGGTGGCTTTCGTCCACATCCTCTGATTTCTTCGTTGTTGGGATGTGTAAGGACTTACCACTTACTGTCTCAATGGCATTCACCTCCTTCAAATTCTGTTGCGCCAGGTGCTGACCATGGGATGTGGACTGAGCTTGAGCAGGGAACTTACCTTGCTCAGTCACACTCAAGTAGCTCATTAATTTGGACACTTGGCTCTTAATTTCTTTATGCTCTTCCATCTCCTGAATAAATAATGCCTCAAACCTTTGGTTTGTCTTACCTTGTGCCTCTATAAAGGCCTGTAAGGTGTCTTTTAGCGAGTTCCTAGAGGATGAGGGTGTATGATAAGGTGCAGGGGATGATCTAGGGGGCTGTGCATGCTGGTTTTCAGATTTTCAGCTGAAGTTGGGGTGATTTCGCCACCCCGGGTTAGAAGTGTTAGAGAAAGGTGCAAGAGGCTTCTTGTACATGTCTAAGGCATTACATTGTTCCTCATACAACCCTCTCATATCAGCAAATGTGGGGAATTCTTGGAGGAGATGATCCACCCTGCCACACACAAAACACGGCTCTAAAGACTTGGCATGATTAATCACGTGTGTTGGCTTTAAGCTCTTAGTCTTTAACTCATTTATCTCCCTAGTGAGCATCTCGACCTTGGCTCTAAGGTTATCCTCTTCCCTAAGATGGTAAATTCCACCACCATTTGGGTGCCCTATAGGTCGTGACCTATTTATGCTTTCAGTAGCACTAGGTCCAGTCCAAGTGTGAGCTTTTTCAGCAAGCTCATTGAGGTACTATATGGCCTCATCAGGATCTTTCAGTAAAAACCCACCATTACACATCATCTCTACGAATTGGTGCTCTCTATAGGTAAGTCCCTCATAGAAATAGCTCATTAAGCGCCAACTCTCATACCCATGGTGAGGGCACATACTCAATAACTCCTTAAATCTCTCCCAAGACTGATATAAAGTCTCACTATCCTTTTGTGCAAAGGTGGAGATTTGCCTTTTCAAAGTGTTGGTCTTATGTTGGGGAAAGTATTTGTTAAAGAAAGCCCGAGTCATCTCAGTCCACGACCCAATAGATCGTGGTCTAAGTGAGTATAGCCAACTCTTGGCTCTATCCTTCAAAGCGAAAGGAAAGAGCTTAAGTTTCATAATGTCATGAGTTTCGTTTTGACTATGAAAAGTCGCAACTACTTCCTCAAACTCTTTAATGTGCACATATGGGTTTTCATTATCCAAGCCATGGAATATAGGGAGTAATTGAATCATCCCTGGTTTAAGATCTTGATGGCGAGTATTGGTTGGAAACATGATGCATGATGGTATGGCTGTGCGTGTAGGGTGGAGGTAATCCTGAAGTGTCCTAGCAACATTCTCATTATGGTTATCGGCCATGTTAACAAAATCCTCTAGATTCTCACTTGAGTTTTCTTTATGGGTTGATCTAGGCGAGGTTTCACTATCAGACTCGGAATGAGAGGGTAATTCTAGCTCAGGTCCTTTAATGAATCTACGTTGCAGATCTCTTGTCTAAGCATGCACCAAATGAATCAGAGAGGAAATAAAAGAAATAAAACAAGAATTTTTTTTTTTTTACCGTCACACTCAAAGTTGACAAGCTTCCTTGTACTTAAGCGCGTTTCCCCGGCAACGGTGCCAAAATTTGATTACGCCCAAAACATAACGTGGTTGTTGTAGTATAGTTTTGGGGTGTCGATTCCACAGGGAAACAAGTTAAGTACAACAGAAGGTGTAAACCTCAACACAAACGATAAAAGATTAAAAGAATCTAAGTTGTTTGAGAAAAAGGGTAATTGTGTAAATAAGTTTAAAATAAAAATGACAAGGTTCCGGAAATCCTCCCTAGGTTCGTTGCTCTATTCCTAACTTGATTCAGTTGTTTTTGTCTCGATTGCAAGTTTCACATCCCAAACAGGCAATCGGAAAATATTCAATTAAAGCGCATTTATAATCCTAATGTAATTGTTATGAAATCTTCTTTACTTTCAAGCACACATAACCTAACTTATAAATTATCAAGAGATGACGATATATCTAAACAACGATACCGCAGCAATGGACAAATCTATAAAAGAGATCTACCGGACTCAATCACACCCAAACAGGTACACATAAGAAAAGCCTGACTGAACTTATATGGAAAAGAAGCATGCAACCACCGGAGTTATAATAAATCTACTAATTAAATTAAAGAATAAAACATAACAATATTTAACGAAAATAATTCCAACTACAACCGAATCAAATAAAGGAAAAATAAGAACAACTACACCTAGAGATTCATCCCTTCTCCTTGCTTGGAGGCTAGCTGGCCATGGGGCTCATGCGTCCTCGAGTTGCCTCCGGCCTCTCGACGATCATCTCTCCCGACCTTTAAACTTTAAACTTCGGGTTCCTCCTAAAGGCCCTCTGGATTGCTCCTAAAGGCCCTCTGGATTCATACCCCATTCATTTCCAAAGCTAAAGTGAAGTGGGTCTTATATAGGAAAATACCATGAGTGCAAAGTGTTTTCCATCCGATGTAGGATGTGGGATTTAAGCCCAAAATCACGCTGAAATTCCGCACAACCTAACCTTTGTCTACTAAAACTGCCATAACTTTCTCTAGAAAAATCCATTTGACGAACCGTAAAATTCTCCAGAAAATAGACTTCCGGACCTTTCTAAGCATATATAGCTCATCTCCTGGTTCTTCTTGTATCAATACAGTTTAATTTTCAAAGATGATTGATCTGTACGGGAAATTCTGGCAATTTAGTGAAACTCCTTTCCAGTGTGGGCAGCAGCTGTTGCTCTTTTAAGCCCTCCATCTTATCCTTTCGGAAGCATTCTTTTACTCCAGTATGCCTCGAGTCTTTGTGCTTCAAGCAATGATAACTTTTCCTCCTCTTTTGAGCTTAAAGTACCTGAAAATGCACCGAAATAGATCAATGATCCAAGAATGATACTTTAGAGTTGTTAACGTATAAATGTGCAATTAAAACCTAGATCAACCCTAAAATGCTAACAATTAAGTACTGATAAGATGCATTTTATGACTCTCATCAAGATACACTGAAAAAATATTTATCAAAATAAATAGAAAAGAATTATTAGGACAAAGTATATTTTTTTTACCCTTCTTCAGATTTGTGTGGGTACTATACCTTCATATTCAACATCCTCAACAGCTTCTCTGAAAGTAAAAGATAAAATTGAAGCAACCCTTAATGTCTCCTGAATCACCCTCGGAAGTTATTGGCATCTTCTTGGTATGTGCCCAAGTAAGAAGCTTCTCCTCATCAAAACTCTCTTTGCTCCTCTTTATGGCCTCTTGCTCTTCCTATAATAATAGAGCAACAACAGCACACAAAACCAAGTCATTTTCCAAGAAACCACCATTGTCATACAATTTATGATGTACATCATGTTCGCCACTTTGATTGCTATGTGAAAAGGCCTCTCATTAAAACAAATCACCGGATAAATTGTCAGATTTTGAAATAATCCGGGATATATTTAGTGATAAATTCTTATTTTTAGTGGTAAGAAAACACCACTACATGTAAAAAATTTACCAACAAATATAACCACAATAACAATTTTCATGATTGATTTGTTTTAAGCCGAGTCATCGACTCGTGTGACATACTAAATTGAATTAAAATATATATATATATATATATATATATATATATATATATATATATATTACTAAGGATAAGACTAAGAATTCTTGCAGTAATTGCTTGCAGAACACTTCGGTTTTCTCCCAGATACTTGAGAATCCATGTCAATACACTAGCGGTGGTGTCACGAGCGGCAAAGATAACGCCAATTATGTTATCTGCAATTTGCTCATCAGTGAGACCTTCTTTGTCTCCCATGAAAGATCCAAGCAAGTCGGTGTGATCGACCTTCATTTGCCTCCTGGTTAAGATGATTTTGACCAAAATCTGAGCCAACTCTTTTCTTGCTTTCATAGATTTGTGAAAGAGTGTCCCTGGAAGATTAATGGGCATTGAATTGTATCCCTTCTCTAGATTGTAGTAGCACCTCTTTAGATCTTCTCTGTTGAGTCCCTCGTCTTTTCCAAATATGGAAAGTAGTGCAACATTGAATGTATACTGCAAAAGAGAGAAAAGAAAAAGAGAGAAAATAAACACTATAAAATTGGTGTAAACTAAGATTTGATACTACCCAATACCCATTTTAATTTTTAGAATACGATTTATTTGGTAAATTTTTTGTTTTATGTTCCCAAAATGGGAACTTGCATTGACCAGCATAAGTAGCCGAGAAAAACAGGGGAGAGAAGCAGAGGAGCCCTGTTTGTGCTCTGTTTTACTGAAGAAAAATAGTAGCAAGTGAAAGGAGAGAGAGAGAGAGAGAGCTCACTGTTTTCATTTCTTGGTAAGTGTTGATAAGCCTTCCTTCCCATGATCGGATGGAATCTTTTGCCATGGATTCAACGTCAGAGACAATATTTTTTATTGCTTCAGGCATGAAGGTATGGAGAACAAGCTTCCTCAATTTCGTATGATAATCTCCTTGATGAAAGAAAATAGCTTGTTTGCCTAACATCCTCTCTTTGCTTGCTTAAAATGTTGGCTTAAAGAGATGAGATCTTGTTACCAGCACAAATTTTGCAGCTTCTGGGCTTGAAATCATCACACAAGGACACCCCAAGATGTGGGTCTTGAATATCGGACCATACCAATATAAAACAGAAAAGAAAAAAGCACCATTTTTCACATTAATAAGCAATATTAACTAAATTGCAATAGAGAAGTGGGAGATTTTGTACTGGGTATTGACCTTTTTTGTTTTGAAGCAAAGAAGACATTTGGGTCTTGAGAGTAGAGATGAAAGGTCTCTCCGATATAAGGCCAGCCTAAGGAGCCAGGAGGGAGAGGTAAATTCTGGTTTTTAGAAGCAAAGAATTTGAGGAGAGAATGGAAGAGCAAGATGAAAAAAATGGAAACAAACAAGCAAAATATGAAAGTGATGAATTCCATGTTTTTGTGTTTATTTGTTGGGAAGCGGTTTATT
Organism: Bretschneidera sinensis; assembly: GCA_023935145.1. Classification (NCBI taxonomy): domain Eukaryota; kingdom Viridiplantae; phylum Streptophyta; class Magnoliopsida; order Brassicales; family Akaniaceae; genus Bretschneidera; species Bretschneidera sinensis. Next base: position 52,904,500 of record CM043703.1, on the reverse strand, counting down.
CTTGTAGTAAGCAATGAAGAAGTTGTGTGCACAACACAAGTGAATGAGGGGTATATGTAGGCTATTTGGCTAAGAAGAGAGAGGAAGATAGAGAGAGGGAGCGCACGTGTCAAGGGCCCTGCCTACAGAGTGTGTAGAGATTTTTTTTATCTGTAAATAAAGTTTGTATTGATAAAAAAGATTTACAAAAATCACTGGGCATACTCAAGGGATTTACAAAGAGAGCATATATAGAAACATAGTCAAAATAGCTATCAAAGCAGCCTATTCTAATCCTGGACTAACAATGATGCTAGGCAAGCCCAAAGAGAATACAAAGCTTAGAAAGACAAGCATACAAGCATACAAGCATACAGGCTGGACTTACAGCAGCAGCCTTACACAAAAATTCACTGGGCATACCCAGGAGATAGACAAAGAGAGCTTACAAAAACAAAATGAAAGACAACAAACCCAAGAAGACAACCCTTTACATAGCTTGCTTACTAGGGTACTACGCAATTACAACAGCAGCCTAATTTCTGGGCAATTGGCATACACAACCCTATAGATTACAACTTGAATTTTCTTTGCTAGACTAGACGGAATCACAGCAGCTTGATCAAAAAGCTTAGCATTCTTGGCCAGCCAAATGTTGTACACAGAGCAAGCTAAGGCAATTCTTTTAGCAATGGCAGGGGGGCCAGTTCCCCTAACTTTTTGAGTCCACTTGATTGCACTTTGAATTGTAGACAATTGTCTTCTCCATCCAAGCCATTCTTTGATAGTGTTCCATGTTTCCTTGCTGACCCTGCAGGTGAAGAAAAGGTGATCCCTAGATTCATCTTGGTCTTTGCACAGGGGACAAAGTTTGTCCTCCCCTTCTAGTTGGAGTTTATCTTTGGCGAGTAATCTGTTCTGAATTGCAAGCCAAAGGATGAAAGAATGCTTAGGAGGGCAGTGACTATTCCACACCAATGTGGCCCAGCTGACCTCATTACCTTTTTGTCTGATGGAATTATACACCTTCTTGATGCACAGCTCATTCTGGACACTCTAGTCCTTGAGTTTGTCACTGCCAAGCTGACCAGTGGGAGGATGATCAGCTAAGCTATCCCTGATTTCTAGGATTTTCTTCCAAAGAGGGGAGTCACCCTTAGCAGCCCTAGTCTCCCAGATGGATCTATTCATTAGATAATAGTGTTGCACCCATTGAATACATAGAGAGTCATTCTTCATGTGGATATCCCACAAGACTCTTATGAGGAGAGCTTTGTTCCAAACTTTAAGATCAACCAATCCAAGCCCTCCTTCAGACTTAGGTCTACAAAGGGCAGCCCAAGCAACAAGAGCCTTTCTCATGCCACTACGCTTGCCATTCCATAGGAAGGTCCTACACATCCTGATAATTTTCTCCAGGATGTTACCAGGGATAGGAAAAATGGCCAGCCAGAAGCACTCAACACCCTGAAGCACAGACCTGATCAATTTTGTTATGCCAGCATAGGACAAGGAGGACCCTGCCGAGACATTGATGTACCCAGCTTTTTTTTCAATGAGGGGGGAGTAGTGTGTAGCATTTAGTCTGGCAGAGGCCAGTGGAACTCCCAGGTACTTGAAGGGAAAGCTGCCCTCCTCCATTCTAGTAATTCTTCTAATTTCAGCCTGCTCCTCAACCTTAACTCCAGCATGATAGATGTTAGACTTGGCCAGGCTTGCTTGCAGCCCAGAGCACTCACTGAACTGGTTGATATACTCCATTAGAAGCCCAACTGATTTGCCATCCCCTCTAGCAAAGAGAATGAGGTCATCTGCAAAAGCTAAGTGTGTGATCTTAAGCTTATCACATTTTGGATGGTATCTGAACCCATCTTCTTCCTTTAACCTCCCAAGGAGCCTGGACAAATACTCCACTATTATTACAAACAAGTAGGGGGAGAGGGGATCACCCTGTCTAAGGCCTCTTTTGCCAGCAAAGAACCCATGCATACTCTCATTGACCAAAGGGGGAGAGAGAGAGAGATGGCTGTTCAGTGATCATGAAAAAGGAAAATATCCGTACTCTTTTCTGTTTTGTCCTTCAATTAACTTCATGTAAAATCACAACAATTTTACTTAACTCCATACCATACTACTTTCTGCCAAACCCACCCAAAACTCAATACCACTACGGAGTAATTAAGTAATTCATCTTGGCGCACGTACTCACTATGGATTTAACAAATCCCTGACCCAAAAAAAAAATTTCGGAATGATAAATTTGACTCTTTAATACTCAACGATGGACCCTGGTCAATTAGTAAATAATAGATCTTTTAAATATCCATTTTCAATGTTCATAAAAAGTATTTATAATAATCATAGGCTGAGATCTATTCTATTTAGGATTTTCTCATTTAATAGATAGAATGACTGACACAATATGACAATCAATCTCCTAATCATTATTGTGACTCTTTACAGTGAGTTAGGGCCCATATAATCGGACTACGATCCTTTCCATTTAAGAATTGAAATGAATATCAAGTTCATGGTGAGATTGAATGTTACCATGACAAATTTGAATTTGAATATTCTCCATTTGATGACGTGGAATTCAATATCACCATAAACTTGACTCCATTTCAATTTTCAAATGGAGAGGATCGTGATCCCATTTGACACAGCTCTTGATTTTGTTGTAAAGATTTATAAGCGATTCTAAAACAACTATAGATAGAAGTGTGGTGGAGTTAAATGCTTTGGTGCATGGTAAAATTTGTGTAAAAAGTGGTCAATGAAGCTTTACTTCAATGGTAAAAAGACCAAAGTTGAAGTTTTGGGACCACAAGATCCCAAGTTTGACTCTCACCAATGTGAGTTGTTTGTTCAATTTATGTACTGGTTATTTCTCTCAATTTTAGATGGAAAATATACTAGTTTTATGGATTGAGATATGTGATGGTATTGTAAGCTTATATTGTGATCAAATCAATCATTATATTTGTATATATAATCGTTTCAATAAAAAAAAAATTGTATTAAAAGTTCTATGTAGAATTTTGCATGATTTATTTGGTTGATAAAATTATTTTAAGATGTTGAAATTACCAAAAAGAGTATATGAAGATCATTTGACTTTTTAGATGTTTTTCTTTCATCAAATATAATTTCGCATTTATAGAATTAAAATTTTTAATTTTAATATCAATAAAATATGAATAATATTAGTAATATCAATCACAATAATAATATGTAACATAATAATGAAATTAAATCAATAATAATAATAACAACAACAACAACAACAACAATTTTTAATCGAGAACACAAACAAACGACTCATAATAATTGATATTGGTATAGTGGCAAGAGTGTAAATACCTTTGCCAACCAAAAACAAATTAGAAAGGTAATTTTAATCAAAATTGATTTCGTGATTAAAAACTACAAAGCTCAATTTTCGATTTTGTGCCTAAATTAAAATTTTTGAGCTATTTTCAACTTTTGATTCATAAAAAATACCAAAAAAGTGTATGACTTACCCTGTGTTTTTTTTTTTTTTTTTTATTGAAGTGATGTTGTATACGAGTAGTACAACCATTGATTTGACAATTATTGATGCCAAAAAGCAGTGGATGGTGTTCGTGGTAAACTGGTCCTAAATTGGGGAAGATAGAAGCTTGATGTTGGCCATGTATTCACGTGAACTTGGTACACAAACCCTTGCAAGGAAAGCCACTTGGACTTTTGTTCTCTAGGAAGTACCCTATGATGGTTAAGTTAGTAAGTGTACCGAGGTGAAGTAAAAAGAAGAGCTTAAAGGAATACCGAAGTGAGTGAGGGAGGAATTGTTTGTTGTTGTGTCTCTGTGTCTATGTTCATTTATGAGGGTTTGAATCCCTTTATATATGAGCTGGAGACCCCTTCTTCCAAGATCCCAAAGTGGACCCCACCAAAGATGTGAGCCTTAAACCTTGTGAGACGTGACTTCTGTGCTCTTGAGACTCGTGGGATGCGATCTCTACCTCCAGTTTATCCCTTAAAGACGAGATCTTCATACCTTTAGGGCGGTGATCTCATAATTATACCATAAGAGTTTAGACCTCTATGTTGCTTAGGGTGGCTTGGCCATCAATATGCATCCCTGTGTCCAATTTTCATTAGACCAATTATTTTAGCCCATATCATATGCCCCCCCATTCCCTTGAAATCCTAAAGAGGTTTTTAAGGGAGTAGATTCTTTTCTCTGTTCTTGCTTTGTCCTGATGGTAAGCCCAAGTAGAATATCCTGGCCGTTAAGGCCTTAATTCCACCTTGATTGGAATTGCATGACTACTGAGGGCTTAATTCCACCTCAAATTGAATTGCGCGGCCGTCGAGGCCTTAATTCCACATCAGTTTGGGCTTTAATGGGCCTGGGTGGAATTGTGTGGCTGTTGAGGCCTTAATTCTACCTCTGTTGGAATTGTGTGGCCGTTGAGGCCTTAATTCCACTTCGGTTTAGGCTTCTGTGGGTTCTGTGGAATTGTTTGGCTGTGGAAGCTTTAATTCTATTTTGTTTCTGGCTTCGTTGGACTAGTGGAATTATGTGGCTGTGGAAGCCTTAATTCCACATCAGTTCGGGCTTCGTGGGCTCGGCGGAATTGTGAATGTTAGGTTCTTGGGCTTTTAATACCCCTAATCATGACCTGGATGCTTGGGTTTCTCGAAGTTCCTTTTTTGGGTTGTAAGAGTTAATGATAGGATGTTTGGACTACCCGAAGCGCCTTATGCGTTGTCAGTCTTAATGATGTGGGAAACGTGTCTGTGTAACGTCTTTCTACAGTTATTAAGGTTGAGACTATAAAAGGGGTACTTAACCTTCAATTCTCCTTATTCTACCTCATTTGCAATTTCTTAGAGGACATAGCATTTTTTTATAGCTTATCCTTTGCGATTTCCTTTCCTTCAATCTTTATTTCCTTCGAGTATTCGATAAGTATATTTTTTAATCCCTTTTTCTTTTTTTTCAATTATGTCTTCGCAATCGGGTTCTGAGGTTAGGCTTGTAGAGGGTGGAGCCTTTGGAGGAGAGAGTAGAGAGAGTTTTCAAATCCTGGGAGTTCTTTAAGAGATATTGAATCTTCTGAGTCTTGGAGTTTCAAGTTTTGGTATGAGAAGAGTACCTTGACTTATGAGGAACTCCTCTCCCTTTGAGAAAGGTTTTTTTATTCCTCATCTCTGGACACCCAAGTGTGTAAAAAACCATATTAAGGCATGTTCAACTTTACTGGATGAAAAGTTGATCTTTCTGACTTGATATGTAGATCATGTGAGGTTTCTCTTGGACCCTGATCTGAAATAGATAATCAATCACTTCGGTGTTTGCTTGACTCAGCTACCCCCAAATTCCATTAGAAGCATACTGGGTTTTATTCTAGCTCTAAGGATGCACATTGGGTACAATATGGATGATAGGAAATGGAAGATCAAAATGTTTCAGTGGTTCTTTACCCTGAAAAAACATTCTGACTATGGGTGGTGTAACGTTTCTCGTAGGCTTGGTAGGAAGATCATTGAGGGCTTATCCTTGATGAAGTATTGAAAACAGAAGTACTTCTTCAAGGAAGGGTCAGATTCCTTCGGAGTGTTGCTGAAATGGGACTACAAAGATCTTCCTGAAAAGAAGTATCCTCCCAAGATGCTCATTGGTGAGAAGGTGGAAATGAATTAGGTCCTAAAAGAGAACAAGTTTCCTGAGAAAAACTAAGCCAGTGAGGAACTACTAAGGGCTTACTAGCTCAATCTCTATGACCTCTACTTACCTGATGGTAGTAGTTATTATTTATGTTTTTGATACTTATAGTTTTTCTATTAACTGTTTTTTTACTTTGGTTTCTTCTTTTGAAGCTAACAAGATATTAAGCTAGACTGAAGTGACAAAGAGGGCTTAATAGACTGTTGGGTCAAAGAAATGTAATGCCCCCACTGAAGTCCCTTATCCTCTTCCGAGCAAGAAGAGGGTTTCAAAGAAAAATTATGAAATAAAGGGAGTAGAAGTACCTAAGAATGAAGAGCTGGTGTCAACTGGCAGCAAGGTTTTTGCCTTTAGCGTGCTCTTCCCTCCTCGGGCACGGTCACTCCTAATGTGCCACTTGCTCCTGCTGATCTACCTTATGATCCTCATTCCACTAGCTGACCTAGTGAGGGCAGCTCTGATGTGTATAACCCTAACTGGAGTGTCAAGTTAACATATTTTGCACTTTAGAATTGTGATATGGCGGCCCAAGTACTAAAGGACTTAGTTTCACCTATTGACAGGGAGAAGACCACTAACTTCAATCTGGAGTAGATCAAGCAGAATTTGATAGAGGCCTGACAGAAGGTAACATTCGAAGTGTTTTATACTTAGTGAATTTTTAGCTTTTATTTGATGTATTCTGATTGAGATCATTTTGATATAGGCCAGTCTTTATGCTATCTTGGCCAGCAACACCATGGCTTCTATGTATCGGCTCTTGGACAAGATACAAAAGAAGGAAAAGCTCCTCTAGAAGAAGCTATAGGTGAGAGATAGGACCATAAATACCCTTCGAGAGGAGAATACTGAGCTCAAGGCTGAATGGAGCAAACTGACGGGACTGGTAACTTCAGGTACTCAGCTTGTCAAGTCTTTCGAGGTGAACTACAATAAGATAAGGTCTGAGGTGGCTAGGCTTACGAGGATCAAGGGCTAACTTAAGGGGTAGTTGTCCAGTGTTGGGGCCTCAGCTATCGAGGCCTTTAAAAACTAACGTAGGACATAATAATTAGTATTTTATTTTGTTTTCCTTTCCTTTTTAGGATTAACTTTAATTTTTATAAAACTATTTTCTTTATTAGGATTAGGAATGTTTACTTTTTTACTAGGACTCTATGTTTACTTTTCTACTATCACTATAAATAGATGATCCAATTATTGTATTTTTCATAACTTTAATCAATAGAATTATTAAGACAATTTCTCTCAAAACTCTGCAAAGTGTTATCTTTACAATCTGCGGGTTGGTGTTCTATCTTTGGGTAAGAAATGTTGTTTTCTTCTCCATTCTAGGGTGTGCCCAGAAGAAAAGGGTTGAAGACGAGGTTATTCTTTCCTCCTTGGTGCACTAAGGTTAAACTCAAGTCTTCCATTACGTCAGTTGGTATCAGAGTAGGTTTTATCCTGATCATGGCCGACCAATATAATGGGGACAACCCGCGTAACGACGACGTTCGTGACAGGGAGGCTCATTCGAGAGTCGAGTTCCAGAATCTCCAACAGTCTGTTCAACGGTTGCAAGAGACTTTGGAGCATATTCAACTTGGGTTCAATCAATATCACCGGGACTATGACAGCCGTGATAATGATAAAATCTGAGTAAGGCCAGCCCACCGCTTTCAGCCTAAGCCTCGAGGCAATCCAGTCTATGATGACAATAGTGATGATGAAGTCTTTAGTATCAGAGCCAGAGGTGGCACATGATATGGAGGTCATGGGCACAGAGGTGCTGGTTATGTGGGTAACGCCTATGGTGGTGGCTATGGGGTTACTTATGAAGAGCATCTTAGGCATCAGGATTATGGTAGGGATGATTTCAGGGAATACCGAATGAAGATAGAATTGCCTTCGTTCAATGGACATCTTCACATTGAAGATTTCTTATATTGGGTAACGGAGGTAGAGTGGCTTTTCGAATACATAAGTATTCCTGAGGAACGAAAGGTCAAGTTGGTGGTGTATAAGTTCAAGGCATGAGCATTTGCTTAGTGGGAACAGTTGCAAGTTTCTCGTTCATGGCAGGGGAAGGAACCTGTGACTTCATGGCTGAAGATGAAGCGACTGAAAATGAAGCGGCTTTTTAAATCTCGGTTTCTACCACTCGACTTTGAGCAATGATTGTTCCAACAGTATCAAGAGTGTCACCAAGGGATCCATACAGTCTAGGTATATGTTGATGAGTTTTATTGACCGTCGACCAAGAATAATCTTACGGAGACCGAAGCCCAACAAGTGGCTAGGTTTATTGGTGGGTTGCGTATGGCAATCCAAGACAAAGTGTCTATCCAACTTGTATTCACTCTTACTTAAGCTATTAGCCTAGCCACCCGAGTAGAGAAACAGTTGGAGCGTCCAAGAGCTCTAACCTGGGAGCGAAACCAGTGTGATTCGATGCGATATAATCGGGGAAAGCAACCAATGGTCATTCTCGAGACCACTACTCAGTCCATAGTCTAGGTTTATTGGTGGGTTACGTATGGCAATCCAAGATAAGGTGTCTATGCAACGTGTCTTCACTCTTACTGAAGCTGTTAGCCTAGCCACCCGAGCAGAGAAACAGTTGGAGCGTCTAAGAGCTTCAACTTGGGAGCGAAACCCGAGTGATTCGATGCGATCTGTACAGTCTTGGGGAAAACAACCAATGGTCATTCTCGAGACCACTACTCAATCCATAGTCTTGAGAGGGAAGGCAGCCAGTGGCAGCACTAGTGGACCAAGACAGTCAGGGACCATACCCCTTTCTAACAACCCTAATGCAGAACCGAGCCAGACATATGTTTCAAGTGTAAGCAACCGGGGCATAGATCCAGTAAATGCCCGAGAATAAAGATGGTGAAGTACATTGACACCAAGATTGGTGAGGTGGCATAGTATGAGGAGTTTGAAGAGGAAGATGCTCTCGGGAAAGATACATCCGAGTTCCAGGAAACAATAGCCAAAGCCGATGAAGGAGCTCTCCTTTCCCAGTCCTTGGTTATCCAATGAGTACTCCTATCCCCGAGACATGAAGACCAATCACAGAGGCACAATATCTTTCACTACAAGATGCACCGTCAACCAGCAAGTATGTGATGTGATCATTGATGGGGGCAGTAGAGAGAATATAGTGTCGCAAGTGATGATGAAAAAGTTAGGCCTAAAGACTGAGAAACACCTAGCACCTTACAAGATTGGATGGATCAAACAGAGTACCAAGACACCAATTACCGAGCAGTGTTGATTCACCTTCTTAATTGGTAAACACTCTTCAGACTCCATTCTTTGTGATATTGTTGAGATGAATGCTTGTCACATAATTTTAGGGAGACCATGGTAATTCAACATGGACACCTAACATAAAGGTCGTGACAATGTCTATATTGTCTTCCGAGAGGGTCGGAAGATAATATTTAGACCACTCAAATAAGACTCGGTTGGGGCACTTACCCGAACTGAAAGGAAGTAGGTTTTGTTGATCGATAGGGCTGAGTTCCTAGAAGAGGTCAAGGAAGCCTGAAAGATCATTGCATTGGTAGCTGAGGGAGTCACTGTGCCTATGTCACAAACCATTCTCGAGCTAATGCAAGAGAACCTAGAAGAGTTTCGGGACATCATTCCGGAGGAGATGCTTGATGGCTCACGCCGATGAGAGACATCTAGCATTGTATTGACCTAGTGCCTAGAGCTAGTCTACCCAACCTTCCACATTATCGAATGAGCCCTAAGGAGAATGAGATCCTACAAGAACAGGTAGAGGGACTAATGAGGAAGGGACACTTGTGGGAGAGTATGAGTCTATGTGCCATACTAGCTTTGCTTGTACCAAAGAAAGATAGTAATTGACGGATGTGTGCGGATAGCCGAGCTATCAACAAGATCGCAGTGAATTGCAGGTTCCCTATTCCTCAGATAGGTGATATGTTTGATATTGTAATACCCGTATTTGCAAAGTAAGGGTAAAGAAGTAATTTAATAAATTTGACATGAAATTAATATATATATATATATATATATATATATATATATATACACACACACACACACATACGCGAAGGATTTAATATTGAATAAAATAATTCTTTTGAAAAAAAATATGGACGCGTCCAGTCTTGGAGAAAAGGAAAAACAAAAAAAAAGATTTTTTTCTTCTCTTTTTTTCAAAAAAAAAAAAAGAAAGGAGAAAAACGTGACAGCAGGTGGTGAAAGTAGGAGGTTTGCATGTAGGACACATGCACTTTTCGTGGCAACATGAGAGTTAGGGAAGGGGCTGTCGTTTTGATTTTTTTTTTCATATAAATAGTTTAGTTTTTTTCTTTTATTTATTTCTTATCAAATCCTGTTTGGTTTCTTCCTTTTATGATTCAAACTACTCTATTTCTCTAAACACTTGGGGACCGAAAGAAAGGTTGAAAGAGCAAAATTTTAAAGGGGTTTACGGGAGAATTTTATTGAGAACTATGAGAAGCTCTAAGAAAAACATAAGGTAATAACGTTAAGTTTATTTTTGAAATTTAGCATACATGAAATTTCTCGGAATTCAAAGTGGAAATTTTCAAAGGATGTGAATTATGGAAGAATTGAAGAATAAATTAGAAATTTAATATGAAAATTATGTCAGGTGTTGATGATCAGCAATTGGGGGAAATTGCTGAGAGAAGCAGGAAAGGTAAGGAGGTGATCCATGGGTAGCACTAAGTGTTACGTGGTGAGTTAGATTTGCTTTAAGTAATCTAGATAAAAATGAAATATCTAGTGATATTATTAAAATAAATTTTTAGCTTATGCTTTGGTGGTAGATGAAAAATTTATTGATAGGTATCATAGGAATAATGGACATGTAAAAAATTATTATGTGAGAAGTAATATTATTGGAATAATGAGTTGATTTAATAATAAAAGTGATAAGTGAAATTCTTGATGAGCTATGGTTGATGATTTGATATGACTTATGAGGAGAGGAAATTTAGTGGATTTTGACAAGTTATGACTGATGATTTTGATGTGATTTATGAGGAGAAGAAATTAGTAGAATTTTTAAAATAATAATTTGAGAATAATCAAGATAGCTAATTTAAATATTTGAATTCATGTTTGTTTTTATATTATTATCCATATGCATATTTTATATCATTGTTCATATGCATATGCATGAAATAAAAGAACCGGGAGGGGGCCAGTCTAATTGAAAAACTGTGACAGCCGATATATGCTAGAAATAAAAGAATCGGGAGGGGGTCGGTCTAAGATAAAAACATGTCGACATGTGGGAAGACGTTCCCTAATAATAATTCATGCATTGCATTTGTTTTAAATATTGATTGTATTACTGAAATGCTGAAGTGTTGTTTGTTATCGTAAATTTATTTAAAGATGAATGAGTCTCACAGAGAGACAGTTATGGTGAGAAAGAAACATAGAAGTATGATATGATAAGAACTATTTAAATGGTAGACTTTATGCTATGATCCTCATAACAAGGTAATTATGAGATAATTTATGGTTTTAAGGTGAACAAATATATAAGAAGAAGAGATTGATAGAGAATGAGACTTATGATATGTGTAGTGATAGTAGAATGCTATTATCAAGTTATATGAGATATAACTGATTAAATATTAAAAGACTATTTATATAAATTGAATACTTCTAGTAAATTTAATTCACTAAGATTGTGAAGCTCACCCCTCATTGTACAATGAGTTTAGGTAGTAGGCAGGACAAATAGTTTGGTGAGTTGAGGTTCAAACAAAAGCATTATCTGTAAGCCACGTATGTGTCCACATCCTCAAACTAATGAGAAAATAAAATAAAATTTTATTTGTAAATACTCATGCATTTTACGTTGTATATAATGTTTATGTCTAGATCAGAATGATGTATCTCCCCTGTTAAGGGTTGAAGATTGATGCAAAAATTTATGTTAGTATTATTTTTATTGTTGCATACGTGTCGTCCTAGGATTTTCAAAATGTGATGACATCCTCTCGGGGGTGGCCAACCCGGGATGGGTCGTTACAATTTTGGTATCAGAGCATTAGGTTTTATGATTCTATAGACTGCATAAAAAGTAAGAAAGTGGAAGATTAAAATAAATTATATTTTAATAGTCTAAGGATGACACGTGGACGTGCTAGAGCTAGAGTTAGAGTTGTTAATTTGAGAGGGCATGGTAGGCCCCTAATATTTTGACAAGTCAAGGTTGAGTTTGAATCTGTGGTTCCTAGAAGGGAACGTGTTGATAGTATAATTGATATTATTAAAGGTGTGAGAGAATCTGAAGTTGAAAGAGATGAGTTAAGATAAGCTCTTACACATTCTCTTGAGAAAATGAATGTAACAGATGATAGAGTTGGTAGCTTATAGCATAGACTTGATGAAGAAACTAGGGCAGTGCTTGAGATTGTTGTAAGTCTAGTAATGGTAAATGTTCAAAGGGGAAAAGTGAGTTTATGCACGAGACGCAGAGAGATTGTTTTCTTAGATATATTAAGTTGAATGCCTTGTAGTTTAAACGATCTACGAATCTTTTTAAGCTTGAGTTTTGGGAGAAACATATAGAGAGATTATTTGGTATTTTATTAGTAACTGACAGGCAGATGGTTGCCTTTGCTTCGTTTGAGTTAGAAGGAGAAGTTTTGGAATGGTGGGAGGATATTCTTCCTAGGGTAAGTGCAGATATTGATAGACCCTTAACCTGGAATAGGTTTAAGGAGGTTTTCCTTGATAAATACTTTCCTTAGACCTTTAGAGCCCAACAAGATAGAGATTTTATTTATTTGAAGCAAATGAGTTGACTATGGCTCAATATGATAGCAAATTTGTGGTCTTGTCAATGGTTGTACCGAAAATGGTAGACATAGAGGAGAATAAGTGTAAGAGGTTCAAAGATGAACTATGTTTTAAAATTTCATTGAACTATCTTACGAAAGGAATATGAATTATGTTACGTTGGCGAATATAATACTTCAGATTGAGAAGGATGTGATGGAAATTAGAGGTAGGAGGAATCGACGGAAGAGGTCTAGATTTGAAGAACCTAGAGATGGAACCAGTATGAGTGTGCATAGATGGTTGAAGAAAAGATGTGAGGAGTATTTGACATACATAATGTATTCTAGAAAGGAAAATAGGAAGTTAGAAGAAATCTTGGTAGAGAAAGATTTTCATGATGTGTTTCGTAATGAGTTGTCTAGGTTACCTCCCAGTAGGGAGATTTAATTCTCTATTGATGTGATACCAGGTTCATCACATATATCTAATAGCACCGTACAGAGTGACACCCACTGAGTAAGAGAGTTGAAGGTTCAAGAATTTTTAGATAAATAATTTATCGGACCTAATGTATTTGGGGAGCCCCTGTGTTGTTCGTGAAAGAAGAAGATGGAACGATGAGATTGTGTATAGACTACAAATAGTGAAATAAGAAAAAATATCTTTTACCAAGGATAAATGAATTATTTGAGCAGTTGCAAGGAGTTAGAGTGTTTTTTACGATAAACCTGAGATCAGGTTATCACCAGTTAAGGATAAAGGAGGGAGACGTGCCTAAAACTATTTTTAGGACACGTTATGGTCATAAGTTTCTTATGATGTCATTTGGATTGACTAATATTGTAGAAACGTTCATAGACTTCATGAATAAATTGTCTGAACCATTTCTTGATAATCTTGTGGTCGTGTTCATCGATAACATCTTGGTGTATTATAAGACTAAGGAAGAGCATGCAAAACATTTAGAAATTGTGTTGGAGATTTTGAGGAGAGAGATATTATATGCTATAATTTCCTAAATGTGAATTTTAGCTGAAAGAAATGACCTTGTTGGAACATGTAATTTCGGGAAATGGCATAACAGTTGATCCACAAAAGGTAGAGGCAATGCTAAGTTGGGAGAGACCAACTAATGTGACTGAGATTAGAATCTTCTTGGGGTTAGCTGGTTATTATAGAAGATTCTTTCACAATTTTTCTATTATTACAATACTGTTGAATAGACTTACCAGGAAAGAGGTGAGATTTGTATGGTGAAAGAAGTGTGAGAAAAATTTCCAATTACTAAAGGAGAAATTGGCTATAGCTCCAGTATTGGTGTTTCCTTCTGGTGATGAAGGATTTGTGGTGTATAGTGATGCGTCACATCAATGATTGGGATATGTGTAATATAGGAAAGCTGTGGCCCATACTTCTAGGCAATTGAAGATTCATGATAGAAATTACCCTACTTATGGCATAGAGTTGGCTGCTATAGTGTTTACTTTAAAGATTGGAGACATCATCTGTATGGAGCCACTTGTGAGATATTTGTGGGTTATAAGAGTTTGACATACTTACCTACCTAGAGAGAGTTGAATTTGAGGCAAAGATGGTGGATGGAGTTGATTAGTAACTATGACTGTACAATTCACTATCATCTAGAAAATACGAAGGTGATAGCTGATGCATTGAGTAGAAAGTATACAAGAAGGTTAATTGCTATTGGGAGTCCTGATGTGAAATTGATGATAGATTTAAAAGAGATAAGAATGAAGTTGAATATCAATGATAGAGGATCATGGTTAATGAATACGATTGTACAGTTATCCATAGTAAAATGCTTTAGAGATGCAAGGTAGAGATGAAGAGATAGAAAAAATTAAGCATTGAGTGCTTACTAGAAAGCAATATGAGTTCAAAAATTTGAAATGAGGGTATTTTGGTATTGGAACATGGAATTATGTTCCTAATGATGCGGAGTTGAAAAGAAGATATTGAGAAAGGTACATGATGATGTATATTTGATGCCCGAGTAACAATAAGATGTATAGAAGATTGAGACAAATTTTCTGGTGGTCAGGATTGAAAAGAGGTGTAGCTGAGATTGTGATGTTGTATGGAGCACCATTAAGCATAGTGTCAAATAGAGATGCTAGATTTACATCTTGGTTTTGCAGAGGCTTTCAGAAAGCCACGGGTACACAGTTTCCATTTAATATAATTTCTCATGCTTAGACATAAAGGATTATTAGAGTACTAGAAGATATGTTAAGGGAAAATGTGATGAGTTTTTCAGTAAGTTGGGATGCTTACATGCCATTGATTGAAATTGCTTATAATAATCACTATCAAACTAGTATTAGGATGGCACCGATTGAGACATTGTGTGGTAGGAGGTGTAGAACTTCTATATGTTGGGAAGAAATAGGAGAGATAAATATATATGGTCAATCAATTATTGAGTTAACAATTGAGAGGATCAAATTGGTTAGAGAGAACCGTAAAGTAGCACAGAGTAGACCGAATAGCTATGTTGATAATAAAAGAAGATCTCTTGAATTTCAAGTAGATGATTGGGTGTAATTAAAAATATCTCAATGAAAAGGTGTGTTGAGAATCAAAAAGAAAAGAGAGTTGAGTCTGAGGTAAGTGGGACCCTATGAGGTTATTGAGAAAGTTGGACTAGTTGTGAATAGCTTATATTTGCCACTAGAGTTAAAGCAGTGACATAACGTATTCTATGTTTCACTTTGGCGAGAGCATTTACTTAATAAATCTCATAATATTTCGAGCTAAGCTATATAAATTCAGAAAGATTTGGCTTATATACAAGTAACAGTGAGAATTTTAGACAAAAAAGAACAAGTCTTGTATAATAAAATAATTGCATTAGTTCAAGTTCTGTGACGGAATGAGGATGTTGAAGAGATTATGTGGAGTTAGTTAAGAAAATTTCGGGGATGAAATTTTTATAAGGTGGGTAAACTTGTAATACCGTATTCATAAAGTAAGGGTAAAGAAGTAATTTAATAAATTTGATATGAAATTGAAATAATATCTAAATATACGCGAAGGATTTAGTATGGAATAAAATAATTCTTTTGAAAAAAAAAGCTGGACGTGTGGGGCCGTAGTTACAAAGAAAATGAAAAAAATATATATGTACGTGTCCAGTCTTGGAGAAAAGGAAAAAGAAAAAAAAAGATTTTTTTTTTCTTTTTTTTCAAAAAAAGGAGGAAAACGTGGTAGCAGGTGTTGCCACATGCTGCCAAGTGAAAATAGGAGGTTTGCATGTAGGACACTTGCACTTTTCATGACAGCATGAGAGTTGGGGGGAGGGGGGCTACTGTTTCGATTTTTTTTCTTCATATAAATAGTTTAGTTTTTTATTTTATTTATTTCATACCAAATCCTGTTTGGTTTCTTCATTTTACAATTCAAACTATTCTATTTAACTAAACACTTAGGGACCGAAAGAAAGGTTGAAAGAGCAAAATTTTGAAGGGGTTTACGGGAGAATTTTATAGAGAACTACGGGAAGCTCTAAGAAAAAACATAAGGTAATAACATGAAGTTTATTTTTTAAATTTAGCATTCACGAAATTTCACTGAATTCAAAGTGGAAATTTTCAAAGGATGTGAATTATAGAAGAATTGAAGAATAAATTAGAAATTTAATATAAACATTATGTCAGGTGTTGACGATCAGCAACCGGGGAAAATTGCTAAAAGGAGCAGGAAAGGCTAGGAGGTGATCCACGGGTAGCACTAAGTGCTACATGGTGAGTTAAATTTACTTTAAGTAATCTAGATAGAAATGAAATGTCTAGTGATAATATTAAAATAAATTATTAGCTTATGCTTTGGTTATAGATGAAAAATTTATTGATAGGTATCATAGGAATATTGGACATGTAAAAAATTATTATGTGAGAAGTAATATTATTGGAATAATGAGTTGATTTAATAATAAAAGCGATAAGTGAAAATCTTAATGAGCTATTGTTAATGATTTGATATAATTTATGAGGAGAAGAAATTTAGGGGATTTTGACAAGTTATGACTGTTGATTTTGATGTGATTTATGAGGAGAGAAATTTAGTGAAAATTTTCAAATAATAATTTGAGAATAATAAGGATAGCTAATTTAAATATTTGAATTCATGTTTGTTTTTATGTTATTGTCTATATGCATATTTTATATCATTGTTCATATGAATATGCATGAAATAAAAGAACCGGGAGGGGGCCGGTCTAATTGAAAAATCATGACAACCGGTATGCTGAAAATAGAGGAAAACCGTGACAACCGGTATATGCTGGAAAGAAATGAAAACCGTGACAGCCGGTATATGCTGGAAATAAATGAAAATCATGACAACCAGTATATGCTGGAAATAAAAAAATGGGGAGGGGGCCAGTGTAAGATAAAAACATGTCGACATGTGGGAAGACGTTCCCTAATAATAATTCATGCGTTGCATCTGTTTTAAATATTGATTGTATTACTGAAATGGTAAGTGTTGTGTGTTATTGTAAATTTATTTATAGATAAATGAGTCTCACAGAGAAATAGTTATGGTGAGAAAGAAACATAGAAGTATGATATGATAAGAACCATCTAAATGGTAGACTTTAGGCTGTGAACCTCATAACGAGATAATTATTAGATAATTGATGGTTTTGAGGTTCAGACGAAATCATTATCTGTAAGTCACGTACATGTCCATATCCTCAGACTAATGAGAAAATAAAATAAAAATTTATTTGTAAATATTCATGCATTTTACGTTGTATATAATGTTTAAGTCAAGATCAAAATGATGTATCTCCCCTGTTAAAGGTTGAGGATTGATGTAAAAATTTATGTTAGTATTATTTTTATTGTTGCATATACGTGTCGTGCTGGGATTTTCAAAATGTGATGACACCGTCTCGGGGGTGGTCAACTCGGGATGGGTTGTTACAGATATGCTAGCAGGAGCTGAGATCTTTTTTAAGATCGATTTGAGGAGTGGTTATCATCAGATATGTATCCGGCCGAGAGATGAATGGAAGACTACATTCAAGACTAAAGAAGGACTTTACGGGTGGATGGTGATGCCATTCGGACTTTCTAATGCACCGAATACTTTCATGCGCGTTCTGCACCTGGTATTGAAACCCTTCATCGGTAAATTCATTGTAGTTTATTTTAATGACATTCTTATCTACAGTCGCAACCCGGGAGACCATATGAGTCACGTAAGGCAGGTTATAGAGACCCTTTGTGAACAAAATCTCTTTAGCAACTTGAAGAAGTGCACCTTTATGATGGACCAGCTACTCTTTCTCAGATTTGTAGTCAGTTCAGATGGGATTCGGGTTGATGAGGACAAGGTGAGAGTAATACGAGAGTGGCTTACACCGAGGACTGCTGGGGAGGTCAGAAGCTTTAACGGGTTAGCAACCTTCTATTGGAGGTTCATTCGAAATTTCAGTAGCATAATAGCCCCTATCATCGAGTGCATGAAGAATGGTTATTTCTATTGGGGTGAAGAAGCTGAGAAGAGTTTCGAACTAATCAAAGAGAAGCTATGTATAGCACCGGTGCTAGCTATACCCGACATCGAAAAATTGTTTAAGGTTGAGTGTGATGCGTTAATTATAGGGATTGGAACCGTATTGACTCAAGAAGGAAAGCCAATTGAATTTTTTAGTGAGAAGCTCGGAGAGACGAGATAGAAATGGTCAATATATGAGCAGGAACTCTATGTTATTTTGAGAGCATTGAAGGTATGAGAGCACTACCTTATTCAGTGAGAGTTCATCCTTTACACTGACCATCAAGCTTTGAAGTTTATCAACAGTCAAAAGAATCTGAATCGAATGCACACCTGGTGGATATCTTACATTTAGTGATTTACTTTCTCCCTTAAGTATAAATCAGGGAAGCTGAACCGAGTAGCTAATGCATTGAGCCGCCGAGTTACACTATTGGTAAGTTTAGAAGCTGCAGTAACAGGATTCGAGTGCCTCAAGGAGTTATATGAAATATAAAGGGATTTTGGAGAGCACTAGGATAGTTGCAAATCTGGGACACCTATACCCTAGATACATATCCAGGAGGGATATCTCTTCCGAGGAAATCAACTTTGCATTCCGAAAAGTTCTCTTCGGGAGCAAGTCATCCGAGAGCTGCATGGTGGAGGTTTAGGTGGACATCTCGGGAGAGACAAGACTATTGCATTGGTGGAGGATCAATACTATTGGCCGCAACTGAAAAAGGACGTTGAAAACGTTATGAGGAGATGCCAAGTATGTCAAGTAGCTAAGGGGAAAATGCAAAACACTGGCCTTTACATGCCTTTATCGATACCCGAGGCACCATGGGATGATGTGTCCATGGATTTTGTGTTGGGACTTCCAAGAAGCCAATGAGGAGCTTACTCTATTATGGTTGTAGTGGATAAGTTTTCCAAAAATGGCTCATTTTATTTCTTGTAGGAAAACTTCTGATGCTGTCCAGGTAGCCAACTTATTCTTCTAAGAAGTGGTAAGATTGCATGGGGTGCCAAAGTTGATTACTTCTGACCTAGACACCAAGTTTTTATCCCACTTTTGGAGAACTTTATGGAGGAGGTTTGACACAGCCTTAAGTTTTAGTAGCATTAGCCATCCGCAGACGGACGGACAAACTGAGGTTGTGAATCGCACATCAGGCAACTTGCTTCATTGTATTGTAGGAGATAAGCCAAAGCAGTAGGACCTGGCTCTAGCTCAGGCCGAGTTTGCCTATAATAATATGGTGAACAGGTCTACTAGAAAGACACCGTTCGAGGTCCTGTATAGAAGAACTCCGAAGCTTGCTGTAGACTTAGCAAATCTGCCCAAGTTACCCGGGGCCAGTGTAACAGCCAAGCACTTGGCCAAGCGGGTGAAGACAACTCATGAAGAGGTTCGTCAGCATCTCGAGGATACTTATGCTAAGTACAAGGAGAAGGTAGATAAGGGTCAGAGATCAAAGGTTTTCTGAGAGGGAGATCTTGTGATGGTGTATCTACGCAAGGGGCGACTGCCGACTGGAACATCGAGAAAACTACAATACAAGAAGTTTAGACCTTGCAAAGTTCTCAAGAAGATAAATGATAATGCCTATGTTATTGATTTTCCAGATGACCTAGCAATTTCTTCGATGTTCAATGTGGCGAACATTTTTGAATATTTTTCACCAAAAAGGGACAGAACCTAACTCAATGACGAGTTGTTTTCAATAATGGGAGACTGATGTAGGACATAATAATTAGTATTTTATTTTGTTTTCCTTTCCTTTCCTTATTAGGATTAACTTTAATTTCTCTAAAACTATTTTCTTTATTAGGATTAGGAATGTTTACTTTTCTACTAGGACTCTATGTTTACTTTTCTACTAGGACTAGATTTACTTATTTTACAAGGAATAGGATTTTCCTATCATTATAAATAGGTAATCCCATTATTGTATTTTTTAGAACTTTGATTAATAGAATTATTAAGAGAATTTCTCTCAAAACTCTGCGAAGTGTTATCTTTGCAACCTGCGAGTTGGTGTTCTATCTTTGGGTAAGAAATGCTGTTTTCTTCTCCATTCTAGGGGTTGCCCAGAAAAAAAAAAAAAAGGATTAAAGACGCAGTTCTTCTTTCCTCCTTGGTGCACTAAGGTTAAACTCAAGTCTTCTGCTATGTCAAAAACCCCAAAGACTACAAGAATGAATTGTTGGATAAGGCCTTGGGATTCTATTTGGAAGGGTTGGGGGTATTTAAGGAGGTGAGGGACAAGCGTTAGCCTGACCTTGATTGTGGCATCTTGGAGATCCTTGTAGAACTTGAGGGGCCAACTGTAACTAAGAAACATTTAGCTAATGAAGAGTTGTTAAGGATTGACCAGCTCAATCTCTACGACCTCTACTTTCCTGATGGTAGTAGTTAGTATTTATGTTTTCGATACTTGTGTTTTTTCTCTTAGCTACTTTTTTTACTTTGGTTTCATCTTTTGCAGTTAACAAGATATTAAGCAAGACTGAAGGAAAAAATAGGACTATTCTATAAGCACAAAAGAAGCACTGGAGGATGTAAAGGGACTTTGGGTTCAGGAACTCCTTCACACACTCTGGGCATACAAAACCACACCTTGGGCTCCTACAAGCAAGACCCCATTTTCTTGGCCTTCAGATCTGAGGTTGTTTTTCCGATTGAGGTGAGAGAACCTTCCCTACAAATCCAACTGTTCGAAGATAAGTATAATGAAGAAGGGTTGAAGATGAAGCTAGACCTGATTGAAGGAGTCCGAAATGTAGCCTTTTTGAAGAGGTTATTCAGGCTTTAAGACTTAGTCCTACGCAAACAACAAGCTTCAGACCATAGGAACACAAGAAAGTTAGCACCAAATTTGGAAGGCCCATACAAGATCAGAAAAGTCATTAAGTAGGGAACATTTAAGCCGGAAACAATGGATTGAAATCCAGTTAACTCTTCCTTTCCACATTGCACACATTGAGTGATAGAACTAGGAAACCATGAAGAGGTCTTGGTCTGAATCAGACACTCTTTGCAAAATAACTAAAGTTAAGGCTACAAAGAGATGCCCTAGCTCGAGAAATTCAATTGCAATCTTTCAACATACTTAGGGAATTCCTAAGCAAGGTGAGACGGAAGCATTAAAGTCAAAACCAATCCAACACACCCCTTCACTACACACTTAGGAACTCCTTAAGTAAGGTGAAAGGGGATAATAGAGGACAAAATCAGTCTTAGTCCGATACCAAAGCACCACAGAGATTCATTAACATGAATAAAAAATCTAAGCTGGAGTGAAAATATGTAATACCCATAATCGTAAAGTAAGGGTAAAGAAGTACATTAATAAATATGACATAAAATTAAAATAATATATATATACGCAAAGGATTTAGTATGGAATAAAATAATTCTTTTCTAAGAAAAAATCATGGCAGCAGATGGCAACCTGCAGCCAAGCCTTTTGTGCATGTGAGCCACGTCTCACATTTTGTGGCAGTTGAAATGGGTGGGTGGGGGGCACTGCTGAAGAAAAACAAAATGTTGTTTATATATATGTATATGAGAGTTAAGTATGTCGTTTGGTTTTCCTTCAATTACTCATTTTCTTTAAACACTTGGGGACCGAAAGAAAGGTTAAAAGAACAAAATTTTTGAAGGGGTTTACGGGGGAATTTTATAGAGAGTTACGAAAAGCTATAAGAAAAGCAGAAGGTAATACCGTAATGTTTATTTTTGAATTTTTAGCATTCATGAAATTTCTCGAAATTCAAAGTGAGAATTTTCAAAGGGTGTGGTTTATGAAGAATTGAAGAAATAATTAGAAATTTAATATAAATATTATGTCAGGTGTTGACGGTTAGCAACCGGGGGAAATTGCTGAGAGGAACGGGAAAGGCAAGGAGATGATCCACAAGTAGCTTTAAGTGCTACATGGTGAGTTAGATTTACTTTAAATAATCTAGATAAAAATGAAATATCTAGTGATAGTATTAAAATAAATTATTAGTGTATGCTTTGGTGGTAGAGGAAAAAATTGATTGATAAGTATGATAGGAATTTTGGACATGTAGAAAATTATTAGGTTAGAAATAATATTTTTGGAATAATAAGTTGATTTAATAATAAAATCAATAAGTGAAATTCTTGAAGAGCTATGGTTGATGTTTTGATACAAATTATGAGAAGATGAAATTTAGTAGATCTTGACAAGCTTTGATGGACGATTTTATGTGATTTAGGATGAGAGGAATTTAGTGGAATTTTTTTATATAATTTGAGAAAAATTAGGATAGCCAATTTAAATATTTGAATTCATGTTTGTTTTTTTTAGATGCATATTTCATATTATTGTTCATATGCATATGCATTAAATAAAAGAAAAGAACTGCGAGAAGGCCGGTCTAATTGAAAAATCGTGACAGCCGATATATACTGGAAATAAAAGGGACACTGTGATAGTCGGTATATGCTGAAAATAAATACCGTGAGAGCTGGGATAAGCTGGAAAGAAAAGAACCTGGAGAGGGCCAGTCTAAGATAATAAAAACATGTCGACATATGGGAAGACTTTCCTTAATAATAATTCATGCATTGCATCTATTTTAAATATTGATTGCATTACTGAAATACTGATGTGTGGTTTGTTATTGTAAATTTATTTATAGATGAATGAGTCTCACAGAGAGATAGTTATGGTGAGAAAGAAACGTAGAAGTATGATATGATAAGAACCATCTAAATTATCGACTTTATGCTGTGAACCTCATTATGAGGTAATTATGAGATAATTGATGGTCTTAAAGTGAACCAATAAATAAGAAGAAGATATTGATAGAGAATGAGACTTATGATATATGTAGTGATAGTGGAATGCTAGTATCAAGTTGTATGAGATATAAATGATTAAATATTGAAAGACTATTTATATAGATTGAGTACTTTTAGTAAATTTAATTCACTGAGCTTATGAAGCTCATCCCTCATTGTACAATGATTTCAGGTAGCATGCAAGACAATTAGTCTGGTGGGTTGAGAGTCAGACGAAATCATTTTTTGTAAGCCATGTACGTGTCAACATCCTTAAACTAATGAGAAAATAAAATAAAAATTTATTTATAAATAATCATGCATTTTACGTTGTATATTATGTTTAAGTTAATATCAGATTGATGTATCTCCCCTGTTGAGGGTTGAGGATTGATGTAAAATAAATTCTGTTAGTGTTATTTTTTATTGTTGCATATATATGTCGTGCAGAGATTTTCAAAATATGATGACACCATCTCGGGGGTGGCCAACCCGGGATAGGTCGTTACAATTTGGGTTTAGAGCATTGGGTTTTATGATTCTTTAGACTGCATAAAAAGTAAGAAAGTATAAGATTAAAATAAATTATATTTTAATAGTCCGAGGATGACACATAGACGCGCTAGAGCTAGAGTTAGAGTTGTTAATTTGAGAGGGAGTGGTAGGCCCCCAATATTTTTGACGAGTCGAGGTTGAGTTTGAATCTGTGGTTCCTAGAAGGGAACGTGTTGATAGTATGATTGATATTAGTAATATAATTGATATTAATAAAAGTATGAGATAATCTGAAGTTGAAAGAGATGACCTAAGATAAGCTTTTGCACATGCTCTTGAGAAGTGAAGGTAACATATGATAGAGTTGATATCTTATAACATAGACTTGATGAACAGGCTAGAACAGTGCCTGAGGTTGTTAATCTAGTAATGATAGACGTTTAAAAAGGGGAAAAGTGAGTGCATGCATGAGATACATGGAGATATATTAAGTTAAATGCCTTATTGTTTGAAGGATCTTTGAATCCTTTTAAGCCTGAGTTTTAGGAGAAACCTAGAGAGAGATTTATTTAGTATTTTACCAAGTTAGAGAGAGAGGCTCTAGAATGGTGGGAGGATATTCTTCCCGGGGTAAGTGCAGATGTTGATAGACTCTTAACCAGAAATAGGTTTAAGGAGGATTTCCTTGATAAATACTTTCTTTAGACCTTTAGAGCCCAACAAGATAGAGATTTTATTTATTTGAGGCAAATAGGTTGATTGTGGCTCAGTATAATTTGAGATTTGTGGCTTTGTAGAGGTCTGTACCGAAAATTGTATACCTAAAGGAGAAGAAATGTAAGAGGTTCATAAATAAACTATGTTTTAAGATTTAATCAAAACTATCTTATATGAGGCTTATGAATTATGTCAGATTAGTGGATATAATACTTTAGATTGAGAAAGATGTGATGGAAATTTGAGGTAGGAGGAATTAGTGGAAGAGGTCTAGATTTGAGGAACCCAGAGAGAGTTGAATTTAAGGCCAAGATGGTGGATGGAGTTGATTAGTAACTATGATTGTATAATTCACTATCATCTAAAAATGCGAAGGTGATAGCTGATGAATTGAGTAGAAATTCTATAAGAATGTTAACTGCTATGGGAGTCCTGATGTGAAATTGATGATAGATTTAAAAGAGATCAGAATGAAGTTGAATAACAGTGATAGAAGATCATGGTTAACAAATATGGTTGTACAATCACCCATAGTAAAATGCTTTAGAAATGCGAGGTAGAGATGAAAAGATAGAAAAGATTAAGCATTGAGTGCTTACTAGAAAACAACATGAGTTCAAAATTTGAAATGATGGTATCCTGATCTTGGAACATAGAAATAGTGTTCCCAATAATGCAGAGTTAAGAAAAGAGATAATGAGGGAGGCACATGATGATGTAGATTTGATGCAATCAAGTAATAATAAGATGTATAGAGGATTGAGACAGAATTTCTGGTGGTTAGGATTAAAGAGGGATGTAGCTGAGATTGTGAGGTTATATGGAGCACCATTAAGAATAGTGTCAAATATAGATGCTAGATTTACATCTTGGTTTTGGAGAGGCTTTCAGAAAGCCACGGGTACACAGTTGCAATTTAATATAATTTTTCATGCTCAGACATAAGGGATATGCTGATAAAAGAAGACGACCTCTTGAGTTTCAAGTTGGTGATTGGGTATTTTTAAAAACATTTCAATGAAAAGGTGTACTGAGATTTAATCAAGAAAGGAAAGCTGAATCCGAGGTATGTGGGACCCTATGAGGTTGTTGAGAAAGTTTGACTAGTTATGAGTAGCATGGATTTGCCTCCAGAATTAAAACATTTATATAGTGTATTTCATGTTTCACTTTTAAGAAAGTGTTTACATGATGAATCTTATAATATTTCGAGCTAAACTATAGAAATTCAGAAAGTTTAGACTTATATATAAGTACTAGTGAAAATTTTAGACAAAAAGAACAAGTCTTGTGATATAAAATAATTTCATTAGTTTAAGTTCTGTGGCAGAATAAGGATGTTGAAGAGATTACGTGAAAGTGTGAGACAATTATGAAGAATTATTATTCACTTTTGTTTCTGGAATTAGGTAAGGAAATTTCGGGGATGAAATATTTATAAGGTGGGTAGATTCGTAATACCCGTAATCGTAAAGTAATGGTAAAGAAGTAATTTAATAAACATGAGATTAAATTAAAATAATATATATATATATATATATATATATATATATATATATATATATATATACGCGAAGGATTTAGTATGGTTTAAAATAATTTTTTCTAAAAAAAAAATCATAGCCAAGCCTTTTGTGCATGTGAGCCACGTCTCACATTTCGTGGCAGTTGAAATGGTTGGGGGGGGGGGGGCTGTTGAAGAAAAACAAAATGTTGTTTTATATATGTATATGAGAGTTAAGTATATCGTTTGGTTTTCCTTCAATTACTCGTTTTCTTAAACTTTTGGGGACTGAAAGAAATATTAAAATAGAAAAAATTTTGAAGGGGTTTACGGGGGAATTTTACAGAGAGTCACAGAAATCTATCAAAAAAATAGAAGATAATACCGTAATGTTTATTTTTGAATTTTTAGCATTCATGAAATTTTTCGGAATCCAAAGTGGAAATTTTCAAAGGGTGTGGTTTATGAAGAATTGAAGAAATAATTAGAAATTTTATATAAATATTATGTTAGGTGTTGATGTTCCGCAACTAGGGGAAATTGCTGAGGGGAACAAGAAAGTCAATGAGGTGATCCACGGGTAGGTTTAAGTGCTACGTGGTGAGTTAGATTTACTTTAAGTAATCTAGATAAAAATGAAATATCTAGTGATAGTATTAAAATAAATTATTATTGTATGCTTTGGTGGTAGAGGAAAAAATTGATTGATAGGTATGATAAGAATTTTGGACATGTACAAAATTACTAGGTGAGAAATAATATTTTTGGAATAATAAGTTGATTTAATAATAAAAACGATAAGTGAAATTCTTGATGAGTTATAGTTGATGTTTTGTTATGAATTATGAGAAGATGAAATTTAGTGGATCTTGACAAGCTTTGATTGCTGATTTGATGTGATTTAGGATGGGAGAAATTAGTGAAATTTTTTATATAATTTGAGAAAAATCAGGATAGTGAATTTAAATATTTGAATTCATGTTTGTTTTTTTTTTCTTTTTCAGATGTATATTTCATATAATTGTTCATATGCATATGCATTAAATAAAAGAAAAGAACCAAGAGGGGGCCGGTCTAATTGAAAAACCGTGACAGCCGGTATATGCTGGAAATAAAAAAGACACCGTGATAGTCGGTATATGCTGGAAATAAATACAGTGACAGCCGAGATAAGCTTAAAAGAAAAGAACCGAGAAGGGGTCGGTCTAAGATAATAAAAACATGTTGACATGTGGGAAGATGTTCCCTAATAATAATTCATGCATTGCATCTGTTTTAAATATTGATTACATTACTGAAATGCTAATGTGTGGTTTGTTATTGTGAATTTTATATATAGATGAATAAGTCTCATAGAGAGACAGTTATGGTGAGAAAGAAACATAAAAATATGATATGATAAGAACCATCTAAATTGTCGACTTTATGTTGTGAACCTCATTATGAGATAATTATGAGATAATTGATGGTCTTAAGGTGAACCAATAAATAAGAAGAAGAGATTGATAGAGAATGGGACTTATGATATGTGTGGTGATAGTGGAATGCTAGTATCAAGTTGTATGAGATACAAATGATTAAATATTAAAAGACTATTTATACAGATTGAGTACTTCTAATAAATTTAATTCACTGAGCTTGTGAAGCTCATCCCTCATTGTACAATGATTTTAGGTAGCAGGCAGGATAATTAGTCTGGTGGGTTGAGAGTCAGACGAAATTATTTTCTGTAAGCCACGTACATGTCAACATCCTTAGACTAATGAGAAAATGAAATAAAAATTTATTTGTATATATTCATGAATTTTACATTGTATATTATGTTTAAGTTAATATCAGATTGATGTATCTCCCCTGTTGAGGGTTGAGGATTGATGTAAAAGAAATTTTGTTAGTATTATTTTTTATTGTTGCATATATGTGTTGTTATGAGATTTTCAAAATGTGATGACACCGTCTCGGGGGTGGCCAACCCGGGATGGGTCGTTACAATACCAACTCCAACACTTTGGCAATTCTAGTAATCCAACACCAACTCCACTTTGAAATCAAAGCTCTACAGAGATGCATTTACAGAATGAAGATCATAATCCAATGCTTAAGGCTAAAATTCTTTAAGAATCCTCACATAGTTCACTTGATATAAGGACCTTAAAACATAAATTTAGTGCTGAAGTCCCACACTTAGGCAAATTTCGGTTTAAATCCACTACTCAACTCAAGGTGAGAAGAACCAAGACCGTAGCACAACACTTGTCCAAATTTTGGAAATTCTACTTAAACAAAAGAAATAACCTAGAGAAGATAATAGATCAAAGAACACCAATTCACTTCATTAGAAATATCTACACATGGTGAGCTTCAAAGCCAAGTACAACAAGAAAAAATAAAATGACTGTCTCTTGCACCTTATTCTCAACCTTCTTAGTATTTACCACAGTGCCTTCAACCTCCCCAACTTCCTTGTTCTCTACCTGATGAGTGCCAAATATTGCATATTTTGGGCACTTAATTTACATTTGTTAGCTTAATAAGTTGTTACTTTGAGTTGTTTTCGTTGTTTTTCAGGTTTACAAGCACTGGGAAAGGAGTTCACTAAAATTGCCAGAATTGCCTGTACAGATTAGTCATTTTTATGGATTTTACTATATTGATTCAGGAAGAACCAAGAGATGAGCCATATATACTTTAAAGATCCGGAAATCTATTTTCTGAGGAATTTTACGGCTTGTAAAAATGATTTTTCTAGAGAAAGTTATGGCCGTTTTAGTAGATAAGGGCCGAGCTGAAGATGTCTAGTGCGATCGATCGCACCAGACTTACGATCGATCGCAAGTGCGCATTCGCACATCCCACATCGGTTAAAAATGCTTTGCAGTGCACCAGCATGCGATTGATCGCACCATGCTGCAATCGAGTGCACTCGGGCAGTATCCCGCATCGAATTTGTAACCCATTGTGCTCCGAGACTCCCTTTATAAAAGCACCATCTCACTTCATCATTCGGTGTGCAATTCCTAGGCCATTTGGTGTAATCTGATGGATGTCTGCTAGAATTCTGGTGGATTACGAAGGCTTTGCTACCACGAGGGGAAGTGCCGCCCAACAGCGAGTGGAATTTCTCCCATGTATAGTAATTTATATCTTTTTATTTAGTTTTAAAATTTAATTTTTAGCACTTGTATTGTGAACTTTAGTTTCATAATTATGAGAGGCTAAAATCTTCAGCTAAGGTTGAAGATGAAACCTTTCCTTTGTTTAGCATTATTTTTTCAGATTTGCACATAAAAATTCTCATGTTTTTAGTATAAATGTTCTGTTTAATTATTTGAGTAAATCTTATGATTGATTGCTTTTAATTATTAAATTGGATATTCCTTGTGTTTCATCTGATGGATACATCGAATCATTTTCGATTAAATTGGATTTCCTTTGTGATTTGTTAAAAGCGGATACATTGGATGCTTTTTGTTTAATTGGGATATTCGTTGTTTTTTGTTTAAAGTTGGATTCATGGAATTTTTTTATTACTTTTATATAGAACATGAAAATATATGCTTTACTTTGGTGGGGTGGATTCAAAAACCTTAATCTATTTATTATTTATTTTTAAAGCAATTTAGTTTAAGTTTATATTTCTTTTGCAAAAAAATATAATTCAAAATTCGGAACTAGGTTAAGATAGGCTTAGTTTAGATAAAAATATTTTCACAATGCAATTCCCTGTGGATTCAACCTTGCACTTGCACAACACTATATTGTAAACGACTCGTGCGTTTGTGAGTAATTTAAAACTCACAACAAGTTTTTGGCGCTGTTGCTGGGGAGTGATTTGGTTTGTGAAATTTTTGTCTGAATTAATTTTATTTTTCTACTAGTTAGTTAACATTTTTTTGTTTGATTTTTCTTATTGAAATTGTATTTTAGTTTATTTGTTTCTATTGGCAATTGCCCATAAAAAATAAAATAAAAAAAATTAGAAAAAATTAAAAATTAAAAAAATGTTGATGAATCCAACTCCAGTTTCACAGTCTTTAAAGAACGCCCTCAAGGATTTCATGAAGATGACCGGCCAGTCCATCAATACAGCCAATACATTCAATGATGATAGCTGTTCCATCTGTGCTAGTCCTATGCATTTAGCACAAAATTGTCCATCTATGCCGGCTTTTGTCGAGTATCCCATGGAACAAATGAATGCTTTCAATGACTGTCGGTGGCAATCAAATGGATCTTACTCCGAGAAAAACAATCCAGGGTGGTGGAACCACCCAAATTTTTCATGGAAGCAGAGCCAACTGATAAATCAGGGAGGAGCCCCTCATCATGCTCACAATTAATACCCTCCCGGATTTCCTCCAT
Organism: Bretschneidera sinensis; assembly: GCA_023935145.1. NCBI lineage: Eukaryota > Viridiplantae > Streptophyta > Magnoliopsida > Brassicales > Akaniaceae > Bretschneidera > Bretschneidera sinensis. The sequence continues at coordinate 52,874,605 of CM043703.1, read as the reverse complement.
CAGTTCCAAGTTATGGTCTCTCAGCCCATTCAGCACCATCACCCACTTACCAAGCTCCCACTAAAGCGCCAGCGTTGGTTTCATAGTCATTGGAGGACGCCCTCAATGATTTCAGGAAGATGATCGGCCAACCCATAAGTGGAGTAAGGAGTGCGCAAATAGTAAACACCGAAGCGATTGCTAAGATAGAGAGTCAAATAGGGCAAATTGCAAGTCACTTGGGTAAAAGAAAGAAGGGAAAGTTCCCCAATCAGCCCGTGCCCAACCCGAAAGGACAGTTTGTGGTTAGAAATTCATCGAATCCTACGCACGAGGAGGAATAAGTGCAATCAATTGTCCCATTAAGATCTGGGAGACAAGTGGACAATCGAGTGGAGCAAGGGCAAGGAAGTGGAAACAAGGAGAAAAGAGATGTTGAGCCATCTGCAGCCACACCTACTGTTAAAAACCCTCCTAAGTCGTTTGTACCTAAAGCGCCTTACCCTGAGGGACTACAAGGGCCCAAGAAAGGAGGGCAATTTGGGGACATTGTGGAGGCATGCTCTGCTCAGTTTGGAGAAGATTTGGATTTGGATAAGCTACTTGAGCAAGCAAATGCTATCTTGGAGTTTGCTCCTTGGGAGAGCAGTAAGACGGAGGAGATTGTGGGTGAATCAAGCATTGAGGACCCCCTAGAGGCATGCTTTGCTCAGTTTGGAGAGGATTTGGATTTGGATAAGTTACTACTTTGGAGTCTGCTCCTCAGAAGAGCAGTGAGACGGAGGAGACCACAACACCTGAACCACCCAAGAAGGAACATAAGCCTTTACTGAACAATCTTAAGTATAAATTCCTAGGTCCAGCAGTTCCTTTGCCTGTGATTATAGCTTCAGATTTGGTTGAGGCTCAAGAGGATAAATTAGTGGACATTTTAAAAGAGCACAAGGAAGCTATCGGCTGGACTATTGAGGATGTCAAGGGAATCAGCCCCTCGATGGTGATGCCCAAGTTACGTGTGGAAGAGAATGTCAAGCCATCGAGGGAGCCACAAAGAAGGCTCAACATAGCTGTTTGATGCAGTGATCAATTATCCAATCTCTGTTAGCAAGTGGGTGAGCCTGCTTCATGTCGTGCCCAAGCGGGCTGGAGTGACGGTAGTGAAGAATGAGGACGACGAGTTGGTTCCAACTCGTGTGCAATTAGGATGGAGAGTGTGTCTAGACTACCGTGAGTGGAATGCTACCACAAGGAGTGATCATTTTCCACTCCCATTTATTGATCAGATGGTGGAGCGTTTAGCTGGGCACGATTACTAATGTTGGGTTTAGCTGAAGATGTTAAACTTAGCACTCATGGGAGGCACCCCACAGCTTATCATTTTTGTTTATTTATTATTTTACATATTTATGATTAATGTTTGTTTCCAGTATTTTTGTTTTCCAGTTGTTATTTTTCAGGGACAACACGTACTTCAGTTCAAGTTTGGGGGTATGCTATGAGCCATACCAAGTCTAGATAGTTCTCCATATCCCAGGTCAGCTCTTTCCATATTGTTCACACATTGGGGTCAATGTGTAATTTAAGTTTGGGGAAATGGGAGACACATTACACACACTTTGTCCTACTTTGTTGTTGTTTTTCTTCATTTAAAAAAAAAATAAGAAGGTAAATGCATGGTCATGTTATTTTGAAATTTTAGTTAATCTATACAAATATTGTGATGTGATTTCATTGATGAGCTTAAAATTTTGAACACATGATTTGATGATAGAGTTTTAAAACTTTGTTACTTACTTTGGGCATTTGAGAATTCATATGTTTGAGCCAATCTAACACGAGCACATTAGCACATATTTATGTGAGGTATGACATGTGATGTTAATGTGTATATTTTTTATCTTAACTGAAACGGGATGACTTGTTGGATAAACACTTTGGCATAGATAAAAAAAAAAGACCATCATCAATAAACTTTCCACTGAGTAACTGGACCTCTTGCCTCAGTAAGCAGTGAGTGTTCACGTCAAAAGGTGGGAATTTTATTCATAATGACCATTGCAAAATTTTTCACTGAATAACTGGACCTCTTGCCTCAGTAATCAGTGAGTGTTCACATCAAAAGGTAGAAATTTTTCTTGGTAGTATTAAGGACAGTTTAGTTTCGTAGCCTTCTTGACTCGAGTTAGTAAGTCCTTAGGGCTGTCTTTACACCCAATGCCCTAAAACTATCTGGTTTGGGAGCCATTGACTCAACACTCGTTACATGGGTCAATTAGAAAGCTTAAGGGAACTAAACATAGAAGAGCCTTATTAAAAAAAGAGAAAAAATAAAAATAAAATAAAATAAAACTACGCCATCGTTGTTCATTCTGATTAGAAATTCCGTGAATCTTGAGATGTGGAAACATTGTACATTGAACTTATTTAGAAACCTCATCAGTATATGCTAATTCACTTTACACTGATTCAAGCTTGTGATGTCTTAGCATGCCTCTTATAAGTAATTAGGTTTTAAATTCTTATTCATTGTGAAGATGGGTTAGATTTTTTAAGCTTGCTCATGAATGAATTTCATGATTTTGAGTGCTCCTTAAATTTTTGGATACCATGAGTAATGAACTTATCTTTGTATTCTTTGTTTTTCATTTAGGTTTTTTTATTTTGTTTTGCTAAGGAACTAGCAAAATGTAAGTTTTGGGGTATTTGATGAGTGCCAAATATTGCATATTTTGGCCACTTAATTTACATCCATTAGCTTAAGAAGTTGTTACTTTGAGTTGTTTTCGTTCTTTTTCAGGTTTACAAGCATTGAGAAAGGAGTTCACTAAAATTGCCACAATTGCCTGTATAGATTAGTCATTTTTATGGATTTTATTGTATTGATTCAGGAACAACCAGGAGATGAGCCATATATGCTTGGAAAGATCCGGAAATCTATTTTCTGAGGAATTTTACGGCTCGTAAAAATGATTTTTCTAGAGAAAGTTATGGCCGTTTTAGTAGACAATGGTCGAGCTGAAGATGTCTAGTGCGATCGATCGCACCAGACTTGTGATCGATCGCAAGTGCGCACTCACACATCCCACATCAGTTAAAAATGCTTTGCAGTGCACCAGCATGCGATCGATGGCACCATGCTGCGATCGAGCGCACTCGGGCAGTATCCCACATCGAATTTGCAACCCATTGTGCTCCGGGACTCCCCTTATAAAAGCACCATCTCACTTCATCATTCGGTGTGCAATTCCTGGGCCATTTGGTGTAATCTAGTGGATTTCTGCTAGCATTCTGGTGGATCCTAAAGGCTTTGCTACCATGAGGGGAAGCATCGCCCAACAGCGAGTGGAATTTCTCCCATGTATAGTAATTTATTTCTTTCTATTTAGTTTTAAAGTTTAATGTTTAGCACTTGTATTGTGAACTTTAGTTTCATAATTATGAGAGGCTAAAATCTTCAGCTAAGGTTGAAGATGAAGCCTTTCCTTTGTTTAGCATTATATTTTCAGATTTGCGCATAACAATTATGATGTTTTTAGTATAAATGTTCAGTTCAATTATTTGAGTAAATCTTATGATTGATTGCTTTTAATTGTTAAATTGGATATTCCTTGTGTTTCATCTGATGGATACATCGAATCGTTTTCGATTAAATTGGATTTCCTTTGTGATTTGTTAAAAGCAGATACATTGGATGCTCTTGGTTTAATTGGGATATTCGTTGTTTTTTGTTTAAAGTTGGATTCATGGAATTTTTTGATTACTTTTATATAGAACATGAAAATATATGTTTTACTTTGATGGGGTAGATTCAGAAACCTTAGTCTATTTATCATTTATTTTTAAATCAATTTAGTTTAAGTTTATATTTCTTTTGCAAAAAAATACAATTCAAAATTCAGAACTAGGTTAAGATAGGCTTAGTTTAGATAAAAATATTTTCACAACGCAATTCCTTGTGGATTCGACCACGCACTTGCGCAACACTATATTGCAAACGACTCGTGAGCTTACGAGTAATTTAAAACTCACAACACTAGCCCCTCCTTGGTCACCTCAACCACCTCAAGAGTACCTTCTTCCGCCCTTTTCTTAGCAACAGTTGGCCGCTCAGATTCTACAAGGATCTCCAAGAAAGGCTAGTTAAGGTCAGGCCAAGGATTGGGCCTTACCTCTTTAGCTATTTTGAACCCTTATAAGTAGAACCTAGATGCCTTGTCTAACCCTTATAAATAGTGGAGGTCCCCACATTAGCCAACTCCCCTCTGTGCTGGCCTTCGATCCCCATTAGCCTAGATACCTTAGACCTCGGCTTCTTGTTGTCTACCTTGATAAACTTGACAAGCTTAGTACTCGAAATCACATGTTCCTTCAATTTGTTATGCTCAGCCCCTAGCTTGGTATTCTCCTCTCGAAAAGTATTTATGGTTCTATCTCTCTTCTGTAGATTCTTCTATAGGATCTCTTCCTCTTTATGCTTCTTGTCCAGGAGCTAGTACATAGAAGCCATGGTGTTGCTGGCCACGATTTCATAAAGACCGACCTGTATCAAAATGATCTCGGTTAGAAGACATCAAATAAAAGCTAAAAATTCACTAACTATAAAACATTTCGGATATTATATTGTGGTAGGCCTCTATCAAATTCTACTTGAACTGTTTCGGAAATTCAGTGATTATCTCCTTATCAACAAGTAGAATTAATCCCTTGATTATTCGGGTCACTACATCACAATTCTAAAGTGAAAATCCTTTGACCTTGACACTCTGGTTGGGGTTATACACCTCAAAGCTACTCTCAATAGGTCAGCTAGTGAAAAGAGGATCATGAGATGGATCAATAGGAACAAGTGGCATAAAAGGAGTGACTGTGCCAAAGAAAAAAGGAGCCACACTAGAGGCACGAGCTTTACTGCCAGTCGACATAACCTCTTTCTTATTAGGGACTTCTACTCCCCTGATTTTGAGCTTCTTCTCAGATTAGTACCAAAGCCACAACCACTTCACTAGCAGTTAAGTACAAGAACTATTTTTCTCATTCTTTGAGTTTGATCAGGAGGAAGGGCAAGCTCAAATACCTCTTTAGTTCTTTGATCCAGACTTGACACTTTTTGGTCCACTAAAACTCTTTGATCTTCTTTAGAGCCTTAAAGAATGGTATGCACTTCTCTATAGATTTAGACATGAAATGACTAAGGGTAGTGATTTGGCCTTTGAGCTTCTGTACCTCTATCACTATTCGAGGCACCTTCATGTCCTGAACAACTTTGATATTCTCAGGGTTGGCCTTTATTCCTCTCTAGGTTTCTACAAACCTAAGAAACTTGCCTGAAGTGACTCTGAATTCACCTAGAGGGATTCAGTTTTATCTAGTCCGGTATCCAAGATCCATTTCTCGCTGCCTTCTTGCCCCTTGCTCACATTCGAGCACACAACAAGAACATCACTATCTTGCTGTTCTATTTTGGCAACCGAAGCCTCTCCATTCTTGGTATGACTTCCTCCTCTATCCCTTGTCATCTTCTTGCAATCTTTCTTGACATGACCCTCCTTATGGCAGTAGTAGCAACTCTTCCCTCCAAATCTTAGTTTGGAATGCATTCTCCCATGGCTTTGTCCATTACTTCTGTCCCAGTAGTAGCCATATATGTTGTTGTGCACTCTCCCATGGCTCTCTCCTCTACCTCTATCCTGGTAGTAGCCATGCATGTTACTGTACACTCTCCCATGGCTCTCTCTTCTACCTCTGTCCCGGTAGTAGCCATGGTTGCTGCCATACTGAGTCGCTGGCCTTATTTTAAAGAACAACCTTCTTCCACTTGATGTACTCCTCATCTTAGCATCAAGATCATCTTGCAAGTCCTTATTAGGATCAAATTTAAAAGCAAAGATTTGTTTACGAAGATACTTCTTATCCAGGAGAGTCTTGGCAAGAAACAACTCATCTAGTTTCTTCCATATTGCAGCTGGATCTTTCGAGTCTCCGCACTCCCTTGTCACATTATCTGACATGTGCAAGAAAATGGCGCTGTAAGCCATCTTCTTCATCTTGGTCCGCTGGTCCTCCGTGACACTTGCTGGAAAAGCATCATTTTCTCCAATCCTTAGGACTGAGAATCATTCTTTTAAGTTGGCCACATGGTTTGTTGCTTGCAAGTTCTTTACTACCATGTCATCTACACACACTTCCATAGTATGACCAATCTAGTTCTTTAATCGTGTTAACTAATTTCCAATAAATTGCACTTGCGTTCTTGAGTCCGAAGGGCATCACTTTATAACAATGGAAACCTTTCTCAATTATAAATGTCGTATTATGTTGGTCTTGTTCATACATTCTGATATAGTTGTACCCAGAATAGGCATCCATGAAACTCAACATCTTATAGTAAAAAGTTGTATCAACCAGTTTGTTAATTCTCGACAGAGGATAACTGTCTTTGGCCCAGGCTTTATTGAGATACGTAAAATTGATGTAGATTCTCCATTTCCCGTTTGGCTTTTGCAAGCCATCTAGGATAGTCTATCTCTATGATAAAGCCAATCTCTAACAATTTTCTGTCTTCGATGTCTATAGCCTGTTGTCTCTCTGGGGTGAATAATCATTTTTTTGGATCATGGACTTATGCCCGGGAACAACGTTAAGGTGATAGACCATCACCTTAGGATTGATACCCAACATATTTATTACTGACCATGCATCACCGTCCGGGTTCTTCTTTAAGAAAGAAATCAACAATTCTCTAGGCTCTCCTTCTAGGCTTAAATTGATCTAGATTACTTTCTCACTTCTTTTCTTTTCTGTTAGGGGGATTGAGACCAGCTCTTCCATGGGCTTTCCCAAGGATTCTTCACCTCATCTCTAAGGTCTTCAATACCAAGGACATCTAACTTTACTTACTCTTTACCGAGGCTAGGTAGTAGTTACAAGAAACAATTTGGTTTCCACTTACCTCTTTTACTCTGGTCCCAGTTGGAAACTTCACCTTTAGGTAGTAGGTGGACACTACGGCCTTCATTGCGTTCATTTTGGGATGGCTGAGGATGGTATTATAGGAAGAGGGAAATTCTATTACAAGTAAATTACTTATGATTATTGGCAGGTGCATTTCTTGTTGTGATTGGTAGTGTAATGTTACCCTTAGTGTGAGGACCCAAAACATCTTGAAGCGAGACATTTCGTCCTTCGATCAATTAATCAACACAAGTACTTCGAAAGGTAATCAGAGTGCACTAGAAATCATCAATATGTGCAAAAGCAATATTATATCGAAACGTGTTTTACTTTGAATTTACACAACTAATCAATACTTATTACAAAACACAATACTCTTACACACATACTAGTACAAACCACTTCCTTACGCCATTTAAAAATATACATGATACCCAACTTTCTTACAAATCAAATTCTAGACTCACCCAACTTTCTTATGTACATTCTCTTCATTATATAAAAAATAATCCATTCAAAGAATGGGTCAGCCAAACAACTAGGCTCGGTAGGGATCTATGTGGATATGCATAAGTGTATAGTTATATATGCATGTATGAATAGGATATGAATGTAGTGATGTTCATGTATGCATCATATCAAGATCGCATAGTACACTAATAGGTTGAGTATATGCGAGTAATTTACTATCCCATCCCAGTGGTTACAACCAACTACCCTAAGCAATCATAAGCAATTCATTACTAACTAAACTTAAAAGGATACTCTCCATACCAATCAATTCCACCCCACCTCACTTAGGTCCAAATCGATCATTCAAGGCCTAAAATGATCAAACAAAAATATCTATTGATCTAGTAGGGATCTTGTAAGCACTCTAATAGCGTTCAATCAATCACTGTAAGGATGGAATCAAGTCTCACTCCCAAACAATGTTCAATCGTTCACTAAAATCCAATAATGTAACGCCGTGCACAACGCACACCTAGTAGGGAGGTTAACTTGTTAAGATGTATCACAACATGCATCTTTTAAACAATACTTCTTCATTCAGTGCCGATAACTCCTCTGCATTCAAACACATGCACAAGGACATACACATGCACATTCGTCGATAAAAATAGTAGCTAAATGAATATGCCATGCTTAAACATATTCAACTAAAACATCATTATCTCACTCATTACTTTACATTTCTAGGTGATCCAAAATATTTTAAGAACTAGACTTCTAGGTCTTCAACATGGACTCGGGAATAATCTAATTTGGTCTTAAAATGACCTAGATACATTAGCTTAAAGTTGAACTATAGAATTTGTCTAGATTAGGATTTCTATAATGTTGTTGTAATAAGTTTAGTGATTATAATGCTGTTGTAATAAGTTTAGTGATAAACTAATCTCTAGACATGTAAATCATTACATAATGAATGTACAATATACATACCTATAACAAAAAATATATCTATTGAATCTGGTTTAACTTATGTGATTTGAAACTATTAAAGACATGATTACAAGTATTCTTTGCATGAATTAAGAATATAATTCATTCATTAAAGCATAAAGGACATAAATAAATATAATGCATTATAGAAACCTTAAATTAACATAAAATTTCAGAATCTCTTATAAAAGAACAGGTAAAAGTGTTAAAAACCAAGAACCTTGCAACAATTGTGAAAGAACATATTCAAATTTAATTTTACATAATTTTTCTTGAAATTTTCAATCAAGATATTCAACATTCAAACCTCCCACGTTCTCCATCTCTCTCATTTATCTCTTTTCATTTTCTTCTTATTTTTCTTTTATTTTAAGATATATATTGATCTGATCATAGGGCGCACTTAAGGTGCTCTCTAAAGAGAGAAAACTTTATCATGCTTGACACATGACAAGCAATGGATAAAACAGCCCCTAGTGGGCCAAGCCCAATGGGCCCAAAATCATTCAAAGCCCAAAGGAAAAACTAGATCTTCCCAATTCCATAATGTGATTCTAATTATAAATTCTTAATGTACATGAAATTCCAAGCTTAGAAATCAATTTTTTCATTAAACCATGGTTATTTGCCTATTCAAATTCATTGCCAAATCTAAACTAGTCATTGTTCGATCTTTATTGATATTAATTCTCATATATATTTACATTATATACTCATGTGTGTATGAAAGTTCTCGGGTATCACACTCGGGGTAGACAAGGTCTCCTAAGAAATCGTGTAAAGGATATCTCTGGTGGGTTTAAGCTTATTATTAGACAACTGCATCTTCTTGAAGGCATCGTAATACATGATGCCTTAGGATGATCCATTTTCAGCTAGTATCCTTTCTACTGAAAGGTTGGAGACGACTAGAGTGACCATGACCACATCATCATGGGAGAACTGAACCCCCTCTAAAGGTTCATCTGTGAAGTTGTTAACTTGGTCAGTTCGACCTCTCTTGCTCGACCTTTTTACAAATCTTATGAACCTTACAAGAATTTGATGATTCTCTACTCGAGTTTCCCTTTTGAAGATAGTTTGGATAGTTCTCGCTATGGTTGTGTTATTTAACTCCTTGTGTGAGGTACGTCTTCTTTTACCTTTATCTTGGTCCCAATGTTTTTGGTTAGGACTTCTCTATCTCTTTCTTTTTTCGTTATCAGGGTTTCTGTTTCGAGGTGGACTTATTCCTCTTTCTATCTTTATATACTTATTTAAGTACCATATTCTAATCAAGTCTTTGATATGGATCTTCAGCTATCTGTACTCTTTCATGTCATGACCATGATCTTTATGAAATCAGCAATACTGACTCATGTCTCACTTAGCAAGGTGTGACTTTATTTTGGGTGGCCATCTAACAATGTCGTGGTCAACTATTTCTATTAAGAGTTCAGATCTCAGGGTGTTGATCGGAGTGTAGCTTTCAAACCCTCGAGTTATTCCCTCTGACTTGTCATTCTTTTAGGTATCGTCTCGGCTCTTCTTCTTCTGGTCAATTTTGGACTTCGATCATTCTACTTATTGCCCATCAGGGCTTATTCTCTCCTCTTATTGAAGGCTTGGTCTTCTTTAGCTATGAAAAATCCGTCTACCTAGGAAAAAAGAGCTAGTATAGAGTCAATTGGATTCCTAGACAGACAATGGCTAAAATCTAAGGCCCGAATTCAGTTGATGAAGGCCATTGCCTCCACATTCTAGTCGAGCTCTTAGACTTGAACCATGGCAGTTGTGAATCAAGTGATGTATGCTAGAAATAGTTCATCAGCTCACTGAGTGAAGCTGGGGAGACTCTCTATTTTCCTCTTCAACTTTTGGCTACTGAAGAAGTGAGTAACGAATAACTCACTTAGCTCTTTGAAGGACTTGATCGAACCTAAGGGTAGACACAATAACAAAGTCCATTCCATTTAATGAAGTGTCATTGGGAAAGCTCAGAACATCACTGCCTTAAAAAACTTGTGGATGAACATTAGATACTTGAAGGTCTCCAAATGATTAGTAGGGCAAGTCTTCCTTATGTAGAGTTCTATGCTTGGCATCTTGAAGTTGTTCAGGATCTCCATATCTATGATTTCTTGAGAGAACAGGTTTCTTAAGGCTTGGTCTCATTCATGATGTTAAGCTTGTTGGTCTTTAGGGTGAGGTTGATGTGTTCATTCAACTGCCTCAGTTGTTAGGAGACTTCCAATAGCTCAAAATCCTTATATTTTCTCTAAGGGTGGGATTCAGACACAAAATCTTCTTTATACTGCTCTAGAATCAACTAAGTACTGGTTCTAAGAGCTTTTTTGCATTGAGTTCAGCTTCAGACACCTTCCTCTTTGAGGATTTTGGTATTTCTCAATCGTCTTTGGTGGTGGTCGTGCTAGCTTCTTAGCAATGAGCTTGTACTATGGAAGCCAAGTTCTTGTATCGGTGTTTGAATTCCTCGTGCTTCGCCCTATTGACAGAATTTGTGGGCTCCTCAGCAAGATCGATTTATGTGGGGCTAGGCCCTACCACAATGAGCTCTAAGATTTTGGTGACTTCCTAAGGCTTGGTGAGGGTTATATCGATCCGTGTGTCCTACGGCTATTATGTTCACTCTCTCTTCTTCAGAATTCTATGGATGGTGCTTCTCAATGCCATTGATAGAGTGGGAGTAAGGGGCAGGATTTTATTTGGTGGAACCGTGAGATAAATTTATTGTTTTCCACATATGGTACCAATCTGTTGATTCCAAAAAACTGTGAAGGGTGTTCCTGGTAAATTAGTTCTAGATTGTCGAAGATAGAAGCTTGATGTTGGCCTTGTTCCTGTATTCATGCTAACTTGGTACACAAACCCTTACAAGAAAATCTACCTAGAGTTTGGTTATCCATGATGTACCCTCCGATGGTTAAGTCAGTAAGTGTACCGGTGTGAAGTAAAAGGAAAGGCCTAGAGGAATACCGAAGTGGGTGAGAGAGGGAGAGAAACCAAGTGTTTGTTATTGTGTTTCTGTGTCTATATGAAATTATGAAGCTTTGAATCCCTTTATATAGGAGTTGGAGACCTCTTTTTTAAGATCCCGAGGTGGACCTTATAAGGGATGTGACTTTCATGCAGCCTTGTGAGATGTGACTTCTATGCTCTTGAGACTCGTTGGATGCGACCTATGCCACCAGTTCATCCCTCAGAGATGGGATCCCTATACCTTTAGGATATTGATCTCATTATTATGTCTTAGGGGGTCTGACCCCTATGTTGTCTGGTGGCTTGGCCATCATTATATGTCCACGTGTTCAATTTTCATTGGACTATTTATTTTTGCCCATGTCAACAATTAAAATGAGAGAAATAACTAATATATAAATAAGACAAAATGCCCCCACACTGTGAGAATCGAACAAAAAATCTTATAGTCGCAAGGCTTAAATATTGATCACTAGGTCAAGGCCATGATTTATCATGTGCTTTGAAGTTGTCAAATAATCCAAACAAGCATTAAACGACCTATCAAGTACATAAGGTTTAAGAATATTGAAAGCTCTCAATTTATAGAACAAGAATATTGCTTGAATTAATTTCAGTAGAGCGTTAAAAGGGAAAAAAAGATTTTTAAGATCGTTAATATTAGAAAACATCTTTATTATAAATTGATTGATTTCAATGGAATGGTTTTTCGGCTCGTTGAAGCTTTTCTTATCGTCAAGTCAATCTTGGGACACTTGGCTACTACAATTGTGGCTTTGAAAATCAAATATGGGTTTGGCACCTTATATTTAATGAGTTCCACACCAACCTTATAAGACGAATTGATTCAAAATTTCAAATACATGTTTTTCTTCCCTTTGAATGATGAATCAAGTTTCTTAATAAGGCTGTTGGCAAATGATGTAGTTAGAGCAATTGACATTTCTTTTATTTAAAGAGAGGATTTCAAATTCAAGTATTTTCAATCTCAATTACAATAATTAATTAAAAAAAATACTTTGTCATCACCAAATTACTACCGTTATTTCATTTGTTTTTATCTGACTTTATAATCTAAAAGAAGAGAGAAATAACACTACAAGTATTTCTTTTCGAAGAGAAACATGTTTTACATATTTGAAGGTGTAAACTTCTAATATCAACATCCCACATTAGTACAATTACAAGGTGGAGCCAAAATATTTTACTTGCATGGGAGGCGGAATAGTAGTAATATGAATAAACACGTGGGATTTTATCTCATTGTTTCACTTTAAAAACCCCCACAATTAAAAAGAAAAAGAAAAGAAGTAGACTTTATTTCTTGAAATTGAATTCTTGAACGTTTAAGAAGATGTTTATCAATCTAAAACAATGTATATATATAATTATAAGATTAAATGTGTGTTTAGTAGGAGAAAAGTAAAATGAAAGAAAAGTGAAAGGATGAAAAACTAGAATAATAAAAAAATAAAAAGATTGACAATTTCTTTCATATTTAATAGAGATGATGAAAAATAGTTTTCTCTTATCATTGTTTAATAGAGTGGAAAAGTGAGGAATGAATATCATTATATCTTTTGTAATGTTAATGGATATTAACATATGAGATTATATAGAGATTAATTGGTAAATTGATAATCGCATCACATTCTTACCTAATTTTTCACACTCTAATTCTCCAAAATTTGGAGGATTATGATTTGTACATGCAAGATGATAACATCAATCCTTTTAGTTTTCTTTCTTCTCACTTTTCTCTTCTACTATGTAAGTGAAAAGTTCATTCCACATAGTTTTCTTTCCTCCCACTTTTTTCCTTACTAAACTCACCCTAAAAATCGGATTTGAAATACATTAGTTTCCAAGTGATTTACATATATATATATATATATATATATATATATATATATAATATTGATAAGGCGATTATGAGAAAGTTTTACTGTATTTAGTGTCTCTAATTCCGTGGTAAGTTAAATGAGAATGATTCACTGTGTTCAGTGTCACCTTCTCAAGTCCACACGTCCTAATACAAGGTACTAGTAACAAAGATTTGATTGCTACATTACTACAACTCCTAATTACGTTACTAATACTCCTAGATAGAAGAGTAAATTGTTGTTGAATTATGTGTATCTCGATTATGGAATTATACAAGTATATATGAGAGATGGGAAATAATCGTTCAGCCACATCAATCGAAAATAAAAAAGATTTACATTTTGAATTAAAAACTACAAGAAAATTGTGAGATAACTAACTACTGAACCATCTCACCCACAAGGTGCCACGTTTTTAAAAACTTCTTCTAACTTTTACTATCCAACTTAGGTCTTCAATCAAACCTTTGCAGCTGAGACCGACATATGAAGTCCAAGCGTACCCTGCATAACCAGCATAATCCTATCGTACTCACTCCACTTGTGTGAATAACTGAAAAATCAAGGTGTCAACAATGCACCCCATGTCATTTTCCTTGTAGCCAAAAAAAGGAAAAGGATATGAACCAACACTGATTTTTAGCTTCCAAAACATGCCTACTATCTATAAATAGCCCATTCAATAAGAATTTGCCACATAATAAAGTCAGTAATGTCTTTCACACCAATCAAGAGATCAAGTATGATACATTTAATTTTAGGAAATTATCACCCTTTCAACCCCCAAGTCTTATGATAAAAATAGAACTTCGAAAATATATTTCACACTATTCACAAAACATTTCAGCAACTTAAAGGGAAAAGCTCTTTTGTAAAAACCTTTCTCCATCATTAATCCTTAATTTCTTCGACTAACTTGGGATTTGATTTCTTCGAATCATATCCGAAATTTCAAGGAAACCTTTTCCATAAACCAATGAAATCAACAAAATTATCAACACTAGCACTCATATTAAAATCTTCCTTCAAACCCTAGCTCATCAAATCGATACTTCCCATTGACTGAAGTCTTTGAAATTTCTACTTTAATGGTGAGTAGAAGAACTTTACAGAAATCTCAAAGTTCGGGTCAAACCAACCCATGAAGCAAGAGTCAATCTTTTGAAAGAATAAATGCTCCTTCAAATATAGTTCTTTCATCTACACAAAATCTAAATAGCTGGCTCGACTAAATCTGGTGTTAAATTGTGAAATCGATGAGGTAAACACTCAATTTCTCACCCACAATGAGCATTTCACTGCACTAATGCTTGATCGCTATTTCACTCTAGAACCACCAGTCCAATTTTACAAATTCTTTCCAAAACTTGAAGTTGAACCACTTATATGGGAGATGGAAGATCTCAACTTCTCTTTTAATATCTAAAACAAAAAAATATTGAAACTGGCCATGCCTTGACTTTGAGTTCTCAAAGTGGTTAAACAAAATTTACCAATATAAGAAAGATACACTAGAAAATCTATGCATCACTAACTTTCTACACTTCTCTACAGTAGTCATTAAACAAGACACCCCTTTAATTGTTTTTAGCTTGCTTTTGGTCCACTTTGACAAACAACTTTGTCTTTCCATTCGAGAATTTAACCATTTCTCCTTCAGATTTTGCTGCCATCATCTTCGTCGCTCATATGTGACAAACCTCCATAAATGCTTGTACGGAAATTCATAAACTCGAGGAACTAAAAGTAGATATCCATTCCTCTATTACTACTTATGGTGGTTTCTATAGGGTTCACAAAGGAAAGTAAGGAACTGAGGTTACACCCAAATAATTTATAGCTTTTCTCTTATACTGGCTTTGTAAATTCATTCTCTGGGTCCCTTGCCAAAAACTTGTCGAGGAGTACTTGCTTGTGGCTGAAACAATAATTGAAGTCCAAGCTGTGGACCTAAGCATTTTCATCTTGGTTGCGCTATACTAAGGTATTGGAACACAAGTCTTCTCAAAAGAAATAACAACCAAATCCAGCAAGATAGCTATGGATTTTGCTTTTATGGTCGCAGGCCTAATTTCCTGAATTTTGGGTTCAGGAATGTGTTAATGAAGTAAGAACTCACTCCTCCGTGCTATGTAACTTATATACTGAAAACTAAGAAGTTTAAATTTTGAATGCTTAGCCTATATTTTTAATAAAAGTTTTAATTAGCCCGATGATCAGTTTATGCCCTTTGCCAAAAGAACCCATGGCCATGGTACCTTCATGGGATACTTTGTAGAGGACCCAGAAGAAGACTTAATGGATTACAAAGATCACAAAAAAATTGATTAAGTCTTCACTGGTGGGCAAAGACTTGCATCGTTGTGTATCCATTACCCCTTAAAACAATAACTGTGGTGTGGAATTACATAATCTTTATTTCTATGCTAGGCAGTTCTGGTTGACCCAGGCGATCCTTTTTCCATTCTTGTTCACTTCAAATCACCAATTTCTTGATCGACCCAAGCTTACCAAAGCTGTTTTTGTCAACATTGTGATCAAAATGCATGATTGGCTATCAAAGAAGTTTGATCACAAATTTTGACCTTATTCAGAAAATCTCGATTGAACACCAGTATTTATAAACTTGTGGGACACTACAAGAAAACCACTTATCACTGACAAATTTTTTCCGTCGGTGAAGAGTTTTCTGTTGTCGATAATACTTATCACTAAGGAAATTCCCTCGATGATAATGCCCTTAGTGTTAAGCTCCTTAGTAATACCTTTTTTTACCGATGGCCAAAATATTCCCTCGGTGATAGCTTATCACCGAGGGAAGAGTCCTTCGATGATAGTGTTTTAAAAAAACTTATTTTTTAGTTTTTTTTAACATAATAATAAAATAATCTGACCAACACCGAGAGATGGCTCATCGGTAATAATAGTACATATCACCGAGGGATTCATCCCTCGATAATGAGTTGTTTTTTAAAAAAAAAAAAAAAATGAACTAAGCTCAACATCGACGGAAGTGTCCCTTAGAGATAATTATTATCACCGATGACAACAATCCCTTGGTATTAATGTGCAATACTATCACTTAGGGATTGATCCCTCGGTGATAGTAATTAATTTCTAAATATTTTTATATGTTTTTTTTCGATTCTCCTTGTTAAAAAATATTCAACATGTTTCAAATATATTTAAAAAATACATAATACAATGAAATCAAGAATACAAAATATTTCATAAATTAATAAAATATAATATACAAATGAAAATACAATCGATAATTGAATATTCTCCCTTCAAAAAAAATAATTGAATATTCCAAAAATTCTAAATACAAATGTCTAAAAATAAAACTATGGGTCTTCCAGGTGTGTGTCACCATCGGGGTCCACATGTTCAGCATCGTCCTCTGCAGTTGGATCTTATATATAACAAATAACATGGTAAAATATATATATAAACAAAAACAGAAACTAAATAATTTATGAAAGTAAAACTGCAAAGTTATATACTTTGCGAGTTCAGCTCGTCTGTTACATTCTACTAAACGGATGTGACGGTAAACCTGCCACGTCCGTTACCTAAGTTATCTATCTTTTTTTATCTTAAAACCACTAAATTATATAATTTTTGAGTCCGAAACCTCTCAGGTTTGTAACTGGTGATCTGAAATGGATTGTGTTTATTCCCACAAGTTACATTCTACCAAACGGACATGATGGTAAACCCGCCTTGTCCGTTACCTAAGTTATCTACATTTTTTTACCTTAAATCTGCTAAGTTATATACATTTTGAGTCTGAAACCTCTCGGATTTGTAATTAGTGATCCAAAATGGATTCTATTTATTACTCACAAGTTACATTCAACCAAACAAACGTGATAGTAAACTCGCCTCGTCCGTTACCTATGTTATCTATTTTTTTTTTTTACATTAAAACAGCCAACTTATATACTTTTTGAGTCTGAAACCTCTTGAGTTTGTAACTGGTGATCCAAAATGGATTATGTTTATTCCCACAAGTTACATTCTACCAAACAGACATGACAATAAACCCGCCTCGTCCATTACCTAAGTTATCTACTTTTTTTACCTTAAAACCACTAAGTTATGTACTTTTTGAGTCTAAAACCTTTCAGGTTTGTAACTGGTGATCCAAAATAGATTTTGTTAATTTTCACAAGTTACATTCTACCAAACGAAAATGACAATAAACCCACCTCGTCTGTTACCTAAGTTATCTACTTTTTTTAATTTAAAACCGCTAAGTTATATACTTTTTGAGTTCGAAACCTCTCGGGTTTGTAACCATTGATCCAAAATGGTTTCCTTTTGATCCCACAAGTTACATTTTACCAAACGGATGAGCTAGTAAACTTGTCTCGTCTGTTGCCTAAGTTATCTACTTTTTTCTTACCTTAAAACCGCCACTGTTGGTACCTAATAATGTAAAAAAGTTCAATATCTTTTACTTACATCGGGTCGTGTAGTAGGATCTGCGCTAGAACCTTCCAGGATCGACATCTGTTGCAATATCTGCTCCATGGACTCGAGATGTGAATGCATGTCATTCACCCTAGCATTCACTCGCTCCAGCTGTGACTATAGCTCCTCGATTCTTAACTTATCATAATCCATTCGTTGTTGCATTGCACTGACATCAACAACAGGTCTGAACTATGATGCAGTGGATCTGACGGAGTAGCTACTGCTACTCAGAGAGTTGTTAGCAAAGGGATGACCATTTATCATGCCCTCAAATCTATAAAATCACCCATTCTTCAGCCCACCTGATGCGTGCAACCACTCAGCGTGCTTCAATCTGGCCGCCACTCTTATCTCAAACACACTGGTCATATGTTTCCTACATTACAAAAAAATGTATATAATTAATAATTTTTCCCAAACTATATTAAAACTAACAATTATTTTGCATATAAGTAAAAAATACATTTTACACATACCATCATGTCCCTGGACTTGTTATTGACATAACCCTATGTCCGTGTTGATGGACCCCCCAACATGGTGAACACGCCAATCATCACCTAACCACCTATTCACTAATGCAGCACTAGAGCGATGAGTCCACATGTCTAATGCCCAGAAACTAACTAAAGCATCCCAATGCTCAGTGGGGATCTTGTGGCCTCTTCCCCCATCATCCCCACTCTAATCATGCCAGTTTACTTTTTCCTCGCTCGACTGCTACTTACACTTATCCTGTAATTCATTCATACAGTCAGCGTTGTGAACCACAATGATCCTATCATGGTTAGACCTAGCAGACTCAAGCTCCTCGGGGGTCACAAAAGTGTAACACATCTAAGAAACAACCAAAATATGATTAGTTTTCAATTATTTTATATATGGTACAATCATAGAATATATTATTACAGTAAAACTAAAACAAATTAATTTAGAAAAAGATAATACCAGAAAATTATCCCAAATAGAGTTCTGGATGTCGGAAGTGTAGTGATAGTAACTGTTCCATGGGCCATTCATGTGCTTCCTCACTTAAGTTGAAATGTTTTTGGAGATATATTTGCTCCCATGGAATTTATTATATTCATAAACAAATAAGTACATTAATCAATATGTGACATATATTAATGTAAATTAATGACATGAATAAGATACAATGAACATGTATAAACACTTATAGCTCAATATGGTCAAAAGTTTTTTTTTTTTGGGAGTTAGCATAGGCTTCTCTCTGTTTGGTCTTTTGACCCGACGGGTGACTTGAGGGGCCTGAGAAAGCCCGACCTCCACCTTTGCATAAGAGAATGTATAATCACATATTAAATAATATGTTATTTAAGAATTACTTTAAATTAACAGAAGAATACATAATTAAATAATAACACAAAAACAGATCCTACCCTCTGGCATAGTAGCCTCTGGAGTAGTAGCCTCTGGTGGCACAACCAGGCTCGTGGAACCTCGTCCATGGCCCCTGTCCTCTGCACCTCTAAGTGCTTGACCTCTACCTCATGACATCCTATTTTCCAAGAAAATTTGAAAATGTGAATACATGACAATTGATACAATCTTTTAAAAACTAGCTCATGCAAATGAAAAAAAAAAGAAAGAAATCATACAATGTATATAATTTGTTAGTCATGCAACTCAAATAATTCTCATCATCCATGAAAAAAAGAAATCATAAAATGTATGCTCCTTCTTCTTCATTATCATCATCATCATCATCATCATTCCGTAGAAGTAACGTTCATATTCATTGTAACAACTACCTTTCACAAGTACACCACTATTCATTGTTTTCTTATGTTGTCCATACTCCTTGGTGTGAAACTTGAATCTTTTGACATAATATTTAGGATAACACTTCACATGATTTATTGGGCCAGCGCATATCCCTCGTACATGCTTATCAATTGTTTTATCCTTAGTGACCTATGATTAAAATATATAATTCAATGATACTTATTATATAATAAATATATACTAACAATATTTATATTATATCATCCAGCATCGCTTACAAGATCTCGAAGCTATTTTGTGAAGCTCTTTTCACGAAACTTCTCAATTTGTTCGTTAGTTATGCATCGGTGCGCACTCCTCAAGGACTCGTCATATTGTCGACAACAATGGTGATGAAGAATTAATTTTTATCTCAGATATGCATATGTGGTGAGAGAATACATTAGATTTAAAAATGACAATAGCACTCACTCCACATATTGCATCACTTCAGCGCAATTAAGGAAAACTTAGATCTCTATGGCTTTTAGCTCTTTGTCATCCAAGGCTTTAATTGTCTCGCGATCAAAAGCATGACTTGGATAATTGAAAAAAAAAAAAAGATAGGCACTCTCCTTGATCAACACTCCCCCCGTCGTCGTTTTGACAGACTCAATTCATTTTTGTCTGAATATTTGGTTAAAGATATTAAGCACAAAAATTTGAGATTTCTGGTATGACGTACACCTCAACCATGTATTCTTCAACGTGCACCTTATTTTGAGCCTTTTTTCTTTAGGTTGTGCATATACCTATTTTGCATACGTATACAAATTTATTGAAATTGAATTCAATTATATGAAGCGAGAAGAATCTAACACTTGGAAAAATTATTGATATTGCCTCTCAAAAGGATACATCCATTGTTATTGCACAGGGCCACTGACTTTAGCTTCGTAAACTAAGTGAATTGGCAAATGCTCCATTGAATCGAAGAATGTCGGAGGGAAAATCTTCTCAAGCTTGCATAGGATGACAAGAATATTTTTCTCAAGTAACTCCACATGCTCAATGCACAATTCAGTTGTGCATATGTCCTTAAAGAAGTTACTTAGGTCTATCAACGCATCCCACACAAGATCAGCTAAAAAGTCACGAAACACTAAGGGAATTAATCTTTCTATAAACAGTACGATAGCTTCCATAAAATATTCCTCTTTGTCAATTATCATTCTTCCCAAATCCACGTATTTTTTTTGTTTTTTTACCATTATAACTGAATGTGATCTGTTCGAAAGACACCACTTTAGCTTTCATATCTATCCTCGACAACCATGGTGGCGATGGGCCACTCTCAAATCTATTCTTTATGAAATCCTGCTTCTTCCTTCTAAATGCATAATCTTCTGGTAAGAACTAATGGTGACAGTAGAACCATGAATTTTTATGACCATGTGGCAGTCGGAACAAATTTGTATGTTCCATATAGGAAGGATAAGCTAGTAGACCGTGGGAACTCCACCCAGAAAGCATACAATATGTAGGGAAGTCACTGATCATCTATAGAAGTGCAGTCTTGACATTAAAATTTTGTTTCTTAGCTACATCGTAAGTAGGAACTCCATCCGTCCATAATGTCTTCAACTCATCTATTAATGGATGTAGATAGACATCTTGATTCTTATCAGGGTTATTTTGCCCAAGAATTACCAATGATAAGAACAGATTATGCTCTTTCATGCACATACCAGGAGGTAAATTATAAAGAGTGACAAATACCAGCCAACAAGAGTATGAGGACGTTGAATGGTCAAATGGAGTGAAATCGTCAGTTGAGAGTCTCAGCCTAACATTACATGGTTCATTGGCAAACTCGAGTTACGTATCATCAAAATGTTTCCACGCTATCCCATCTGCCGAGTGGATGACCATGTCTGGCTTACTACGTTTACATTTCTTGTGCCATCTCATGTGTTCGGTAGTGTTTTTTGACAAATAAAGCCTTTGAAGTCTAGGTGTCAACTGAAGGTAACGCAACACCTTGTGTGGTATGTCTTTTAGCTTCCTATTACCGCTCTACCTAGGTTTAAACTGTGGATGTCCACACACATCACACACTTTATTTTCTTTGTCTTCCTTATAATACAACATACAATCATTTGGGCATGAATGTATCTGTTGAGAAACCACCTCAATGATGCCTAGGTGATGGTCTTCCAAACACCCAAGTGTAAAATGACTTGTAAAGAAAAGATACAACAAACGAAGCAAAGAAAGAAGACAACAATTGTTATTGAGGTTTGACAATAGCCTACATCCCCATGAGTTCCTCTGAACTCTCTGCACTAAATCAATGGTTCTTTACAGAATACAGCAACCCTATTGAAGAATCCACAAGTTCTTGAAGGACCAAAGAAGAGAAGAAAGAAAAGATAAGAACTATTATAAAGCCCTCTATCTAGTCTATGTTACTCTCTCTTCCTAAACCTCCAGCCTCTCTATAATGAGTCCCTCTTGTGTTTTGTGTCTTTGCACTCCTCACACAATTCTCTCATTCACATGTTCTGTCACACACACACTTGTATCTTGTATCACAATGTGTTTCCTTGTTGTGTTGAGATTGAATCTAGGTGACCCTTTATATAGTGCACCACTTCTTGAACCTATCTTGAAGTCAATCTCCACCCTTAGATCATGAGGACTAATCAACTATAGCCTTTGATCAAGTCTAAGTGATCCTTTGCATTTTGATCATGCATCCATGCACTTAACAAAAGAGGCTAAAAACCAGCCTTAGTGTGCCTTCAGGCCGTGGCTTGAAATAGGACGTGCTGCGACCTAGAACAGGGCTGAACAACTTCCTCTTTTCACCTTTCTAGGCACCGCGGCCTGGGGGAGGCTGAGCCGTGGCGCACACTTGTTCTAGGAGCTCCTCTATGCTGGGTGCCGCGGCTTGGAAAGAGCTGGGTCACCTCCTGACCTGGTGCGCACTCCTTTAACATGTTAAACTTTATTCTCCCGTTTAAACGTTAGACAAACTCCAACAATATCTACCTTTGTCTAAGCGATTAAACCCGAACCCATTATGCAGATAACTCAGGATCCAAACTCGTCTTGAGTCACCATTCAACCAACTCTAATCCTAAGAAGTTCAAGGCAATGATTGAACCTTCTTAGAGGTAGAACTTTGGTACCTAAATCTGTAGGACTTTCTTTTATGGCCATCTTGTCAGCATGAATGCATCATTCCGTAACATTTTCCCAAATGAAATGATACCAAACATCCATGTGCTTTGTCCTCTCATGGAACACCAGATTCCTCCATAAGTGCCACTCACTTTGGTAATCCGAAGACACCACCACCTACTCTTTTAGGACCATCCACTATTCCAACAACCCTTTGCACCACATAGCCTCCTTTATGGCTTCCATAGCCGCTATGTACTCAACCTCGATTGTTAAGAGTGCTACTATGAGCTGCCACTGAGCCTTCAAATACCTCACCAACCACTTCATCCCAAGTCACAGCTCTTTTTTGGGATTTCTCACAAATCTGCTAAGAACACCAATTGCCTGAGAAATGTCGGGTCTAGTGCTTACCATCATGACCATGATTAGTCCAACCGCACTAGAGTAAGGGACTTTTTCCATTTTTTTCTTCTCCTCATCCATTCCAGGACATCGTTCGCTAGAGAACTTGAAATGACCAGCAAGGGGAATCTTCACTAGTTTACCATCTTCTATAGAAACCTTGTACAACACCTTTTTTATGAAGGAAGACCGAGAAACCTTCAACCCGTTTCTCTCCCTTTCCCGAATTCTTCTCATCCCAAGGATCTTTTGTGTAAGGTCAAGATCCTTCCTCTCAAACTCGTTACTGAGTTGAGATGTAAACCTTTCCATCCTCTTTCTGCTGTTCCGAACCAACAGCGTATCAACGCCATAGATGAGGATAATCACCACTTCATCCACCTTGTGTCCAGGTGAGAAGGTTTTTGTGAAATCTATGCCTCCTCTTTCCGTGAACCCCTTCGCCACCAGCCTAGCCTTATTCCAAACTTTATCCCCTGGAGGGTTACCTTCTTTGACCTTAAGTGCACTTACAATCCACAACTCTCTGTTTTTCCAGAATGTGCACCAATTCCCAAGAGTTGTTCTTCCTCAAAGAATCCATTTCTTCCTCCATAGCTAGTTGCCATCTTGATGAATTCTTACATTCCATGGAATCAATGTAAGTCTTTGGTTCACTCATCCATCCTTCTGTCTAAGGAGCTACTACAATAGCATCCGCAAAACCATATCTTGAAGGTGGTCTGACCATCCTTCTCTCCCGGTCCCTTGTGAGCTGGACTTCATTCTGACTTGCCGCATCATCTCCTTCTAGTTCAGCCTCCTTTTGAGTGTCTTGAGCTTGATATTAATCAATAAGCTCTACCTGGTCCGAACCCTCTTGCCTTCCTTACTCTACCTAAACTGAATATTCCTTGATGCTATGCTCCACAAATACCAAACTGGTTTGCTCACTAGCCCCTGCAGTGTTAGTTTTCTCCAAATAGGGAAATAACAATTCATTAAAAATAACATCCCTACTGATGAGAGCCATAAAATGCATCTCAACAGTGCTTAATTGTTAGCATTTTAGGGTTGATCTCGGTCTTAATTGCACTTTTATAGGTTAATAACTCTAAAGTGATATTCTTGGATCATTAACTTATTTTAGTGCATTTTTCAGGTACTTTGAGTCCAAAAAATAAGGAAAAGCTATCATTTCTCGAAAGCACAAAGACTCAATGAAGTGAAGGAAGCCTAAAAAGAGGAAGAAGACTTTCAGCTAGTGCCTAGGCTTGGACCAGTGAGGGCCTAGGCACCCCTTGAGGAGAGGTACAGTGCCCAAAAGCTCCCTCTCCCACCATCAGAGCAAGCCTAGGCACCCACTGAGGAGAGCCGCAACGCGCACACGAAATTCCTTCTCCAAGTTTTGACCTAATTGGGATTCTAATGACCTTTTAAACCCTAAAACACCCTTGGACTTTGTGATTATAAATAGACCACTTAGGATTTTTGAAAATGATCATTATTCACGACATCAATTAGAGGGCCAAAGGTCGAGAAACTCAAGCATGAGCCCTATGACCGACTAACCTCCAAGCAAGGCAAAGGGATGAATCCCTAGGTGTAGTTGTTCTTATTTTCTTTTCTTGATTCAGTTGTAGTTTGGATTTATTATCATTAAAAATTGTTATGATTTACTTTTCAATCTAATTAGAAGATTTCCCCTTAATCCGGTGATTGCATCTTTCTCCCCCATATAAGTCTAGTCATGCTCTTCTTATGTGATGTTGTTGAGGTGTGATTGAGTTCGGTAGATTTCTCTTATAGATTTGTCCATTCCTACGGTATTATCATTATGATATATTGTTGTTTCTTGATAATCTAAAAGTTAGGTCATGTGTGTTTGAAAGTAAAGAGTATTTCATAACAATTACATTAGGGTTTACATATGCTTAATTGAATATTTGCCGATTGCTTGTTTGGGATGTGAAACTTGCAATCGAGATAAAAATAACTGAATTGAGATTGGAATAAGGCAACAAACCTAGGGAGGATTCCCAGAGCCTTGTTGCTTCCATTATATTTACACTATTTCACATTACTTCAATATCAAAACTCAAATTCTCTTGTTTAGCTTTTATCGTTCGTTTTAAGGTTTGCACTTTCTCTTATAGATCGCTCGTCTCCCTGTGGAATCGACACCCCAAAGTTGTGCTATAACTACCACATTATACTTTGGGCGTAATCAAATTTTGGCGCCGTTGCCGAGGAGATGCACTTAAGTACAGGGAAGATTGTCAACCTTGAGACAAGACGGTAGAAGAATTGTAGATAGTTTTTCTCTTTAGCAGTTTGTAAAAGCGGTAACTTCGTTCCTTCTTTTAGCTTGCTGCATTTATTATTTTATTTTATTCTTTCTTTTTATATTTTTATTATTATTTTGTGATCTTGCATGCCCCGATATAGAGACACTTTGGGTAGATTTGCTTGTAGGCCTGTGTTAGAGTCAGAATTAAATTCTTTTTAAATCCTTTATTTGACAATCCATCTAGTCCCAAAGAGACGAGTGAACACGAAGATCAACCCCCTAGGACCCTTCAGGATTAACTCCACCCTACATGAACAGCCACACCATTGTGCATCATGTTTCTAGCCAATACTCGCCATTTAGATTTTAAAACAGGGACGATACAATTACTCCCTACTTTTCATGGTTTGGAAAGTGAAAACCCATATGTGCACATTAGAGAGTTTGAGGAAGTAGTTGAGACTTTTCATAGTCAAGATGCAACTGTTGACATTGTGAAACTTAAGTTCTTTCCTTTTGCTTTGAAGGATAGAGCTAAGAGTTGGCTATACTCACTGAGACCATGATCTATTGGGTCGTGGACTGAGATGACTTGGATTTTCTTTAATAAATACTTCCCCCAACATAAGACCAATGCTTTAAAAAGGCAAATCTCCACCTTTGCACAAAAGGATAATGAGACTTTGTATCAGTTTTAAGAGAGAATTAAAGAGTTGTTTAGTATGTGCCCTCGCCATGGGTATGAGAATTGGCGCTTAGTGAGCTATTTTTATGAGGGACTTACATATAGAGAGTGATAATTTGTAGAGATGATGTGTAATGGTGAGTTTTTAGAAAAAGATCTTGATGAGGCCATAGAGTACCTCAATGAGCTTGCTGAAAAAGCTCACACTTGGACTGGACCTAGTGCTACTGAAAGCACAAATAGGTCACGACCTATAAGGAACCCAAATAGTGGTGGAATTTACCATCTTAAGGAAGAGGATAACCGAAAGGCTAAGGTCTAGATGCTCACTAGGGAACTAGATGTGTTAAGACTAAGAGCTTAGAGCAAACACACGTAGCTAATTATGCAAGGTCTTTTGAACCATGTTTTGTGTGTGGCGAGGTAAATCATCTCGCCCAAGAGTGTCCCACATTTGCGGAGATGAGAGGGATGTATGAGGAACAATGTAATGCCTTAGGTATGTACAAGAAGCCTTTTTCACCCTTCTCTGATACCTATAATCCAGAGTGGCGAAATCACCCCAATCTTAGCTGGAAATCTGAAAACCAGCCGCTTACACAACCCCCTAGATCATATCCTGCACAATATCATGTACCTGCACCTTCTAGAAGTCCTTTAGAAGAAACTTTGCATGCTTTTATTGAGGTACAAGATAAGACTAATCAAAAGCTTAAATCTTTAATTACATAGGTTGTTGAAGAACATAAGGATTTAAAGAGCCAAATGTCCAAGTTGATGAGCTCCTTGAGTATGAATGAGCGAGGTAAGTTCCCTTCCCAAGCTCAGTCCATACACCATGGACAACATTTGGCGCAAAAGAATTTGAAGGAGTTGAATGCCATTGTAACACTTAGTAGTAAGTCATTACACATCCCAACACCGAACAAATCAGAGGATGTGGGCAAGAACCACCAAGTATATATGATTGACTCACACATAGAAAAGGTCCATCACCTTAATTCATTGGAGTCAATTCACACCCATGGGTTCACAAGAGCATATATTGAGCCAAAACCTGGAGATGTTACTAATGACATCCTTGAGGCCTCTTCAAAGCATACAAGCACCCAATTTGAGAGTGAAGCAGTTGTTGGTGCATTCAGTTCATGTTTGTCTAGGAGGGAATAAGAGTATCTGGCTGAAAACGTAAAACTTAGCGCTCATGGGAGGCACCCCACATCATATCCTTTTACTTTTATTGTTTTCATATTTCTTTTTCTTGTTTATTGTTTGTAATTTTTTTTTTCTGTTTTCCAGTATTAACTTAGTATTTCTTTTTCAGGGACAAATTTACGAAGCAGTTTAAATTGTGGAGCACAATTTTCAGCTTCTATGCACCTTTAGCTACAAAAAGGAGTTTCCTTTACTCTTTCTTTTACATTGAGGTCAATACAATTTTTAAGTTGGGGGTGGAGGAAACGCTTCTCTTTGTTTTCATATTCTTTATTTCCATAAAAAAAATTTCTTTTTCCATTGAACTGCTTGGTGTCATTTTCCATTCTTGTTTGTTTTTAGCATGCTTTGTGTTAGCCTTAGAGTTAATTCACATGTCAATGATATAAACTTAATTGAGATAGCATACAACATTTAGAAAAAGTTAAATTTTGTTTCGGTTTGAGAATAATTTAAGTGTCAATCTTGACTTGGTTTGAGACTCTAGTTGTGGAAAGATTGTATGATTAGTCTAACACATTTAGAGAAGTTTTATGTGTGATTGCTTTGTGAATACTTTTGCGGTCTCGACAAGCTCTAGAACTTATTTGTTAATCACTTGAGGTGAATTCCTAGAATGCACATTACTTAGGATATGATATAGGCCATTTTTGGACCGTTTGAGCCTTTGAAACTTATCCTTGCTATATCTATCACTAGTCACCTGTTTGAGCCTTTTTCTGGAAAAAGAATTTGAGCTTTGTTTCTTTCGAAAACCCATTTACTTACCCTTATGAGCCTAAAATTTTTATCCTTACCCTTCTTTTAAAAGAACTTAGTTGTACACATTTGTTGAGAAACACTTAAGAGGAGTAAGGATGAAAACATGAGAAAAAATATATTACTACCATAACCTAAATATATTAAAGGAGATAAGTTGGGGGTTGTGGAAAAGAAAAAGAAACGAAAAGAAAAGAATGAAAGAGAAGGTGAATGGTCTTATGCCAAAAATACAAAAGAAAAAGAATGAAATATGGCAAAGAAAGAAGAAGAGAGAAGAAAAGTAGTGACTTATTGAGAGAAAAGCTCTTATAAAAATGTTTAAAAGAGTTGGGTGTTGAAGTAAGGTTATCCAGTGCTTAAAGTGGTTGTGTTTAAAACTAAGAGATTGAGTTCTTTTACTTGTTAAATCCTTCCCGTTCTTTCTTAACCTTTACCTTAGCCTAACATTACAAGCTTATTAAAGACCTATTGATCCAATGTAGTGTGATTTTTCTACAATAGTGGAGAGTGATTTGAAAAATAAGCCTATGGAGCTTGTTTATGTGATTGATGTCACACAATTTATTATATTTTTAGAGGCCAAGACTTGTATTCATGAATATCATGCATAAAATCATCCGGGTGTTCGAATTAATGGATTGTAGTAAGATGGATGTTAAGAGTCAATAACGATTTTAAGATTGATGTTTGGATTACTTTTGGAATTAAGTGATATTTAATGATTCTATGTGCTGTGTATTATATGCAATTTTTGAGACAAAAAGTGAATTGCTCCTAGTTTAACACTAGCATTGCTTTACTTTGTTTTTGACTTCTACCATAGAATTCATCTCTTGTTTTCGCTTGAATTGCTAGGGACTAGCAATAAGCTAGTTGGGGGTTGTGATGAGAGCCATAAAATGCATCTCAACAGTGCTTAATTGTTAGCATTTTAGGGTTGATCTCGGTCTTAATTGCACTTTTATACGTTAATAACTCTAAAGTGATATTCTTGGATCATTGACTTATTTTGGTGCATTTTCAGGTACTTTGAGTCTAAAAGAGAAGGAAAATCTATCATTGCTCGAAAGCACAAAGACTCAATGAATATTGAAGTGAAGGAAGCCCGAAAAGAGGAAAAAGACTTTCAACTAGCGCCTAGGCTTGGACCAATGAGGGCTTAGGCGCCCAGAAACATGCACTAGCCACTTTTGCCTAGCGCCTAGGTGCCCCCTGAGGAGAGGTGCAGCACCCAGAAGCTCCCTCTCCCACCATCAGAGCAAGCCTAGGCGCCCACTGAGGAGAGCCGCAGCGCGCACACGAAATTCCTTCTCAGAGTTTTGACCTAATTAGGATTCTAATGACTTTTTAAACCCTAAAACACCCTTGGACTTTGTGATTATAGATAGACCACTTAGGGTTTATGAAGAGGATCATTATTCATGACATTGATTAGAGGGCCAAAGGCCGAGAAACTCAAGCATGAGCCCCATGGCCAACTAACCTCCAAGTAAGGCAAAGAGATGAATCCCTAGGTGTAGTTGTTCTTATTTTCTTTTCTTGATTCAGTTGTAGTTTGGATTTATTATCATTAAATATTGTTATGATTTACTTTTTAATCTAATTAGAAGATTTTCCCTTAATCCGGTGATTGCATCTTTCTCCCCTATATAAGTCTAGTCATGCTCTTCTTATAGATTTGTCCATTACTGTAGTATTGTCGTTATGATATATTTTTGTTTCTTGATAATCTATAAGTTAGGTCATGTGTGCTTAAAAGTAAAGAGTATTTCATAACAATTACATTAGGGTTTACATATGTTTAATTGAATATTTGTCGATTGCTTGTTTGGGATGTGAAACTTACAATTGAGATAAAAACAACTGAATTGAGATTAGAATAAGGCAACGAACCTAGGGAGGATTCTCGGAACCTTGTTGCTTCCCTATGGAATCGACACCTCAAAGCTGTGCTACAACTACTGTGTTATACTTTGGGCGTAATCACCTACTTATAATGATTTTCATTCCTTTTGATTCGAAGGACCACAACCTAGACCCTGAACCCCATCACCATATCCTAGAAATACACATTTTCTAGACCTTGGGTTAAGTTTATCATCCTTTTGATGTGCAAATGCAGCACACATAAAAGTCCTAAGGTTGCTCAACTCATAGGGTTTTCTACTCCAAATCTCCTTGGGAGTCTTGAGCTCTAAAGCTCTAGAGGGTGATCTATTTACCAAGTATGCAGCAATAGACACCTTCCCCCCAAAAATATTTTGGTAAACCGGATCCTATTAACATGCACCTAACTTTTTCCCTAAGGGTTCTATTCATCCTCTCAGCAACTCCATTTCGCTTAGGTGTTTTTACAACCATTCTATGCCTTAGAATTCCACTTAACTCACAGAATTTATTAAAATCCTTATTACAAAATTCTAAGCCATTATCAGTTTGTAAAGCCTTAACTACCCTACCCGTTTGAGGCTCCAGCAACTTTTTCCACACCATAAATTTATTCAAAGCATCTGATTTATTTTTAAGCAAATAAACCCAAAATTTTCTTGAATAATCATCAATTAAAGACAAAAATTAAAAGTTACCTCCTTGTGTTGGTGTTCTTACTGGTCCCTAAATGTCCGAATGAATGCAGTCAAGAATCCCCTTAGACTTGTGCACTCCAGTGTTGCTTCCCAAGAACGCAACACTCACAAAAATCCAATTTCCCTACTTTGTCTCCTCCAAGTAGACCATCCTTGCTAAGAACTTGCAGGCCCTTTTCACTTATATATCCCAAGCGAGTGTGCCAAAGGGTTGCCTTATCCATCTCAGCCATCAAGCTTGTTGCTTGATCCTTGATCTCCAAGTCTCTGATCCTCTCATATAGACCATCCTTCATTGCTGCTTTGATCACTACCAAAGATCCCTTGGTTACCTTGATCTTTCCTCCCTCTACTTTGTATGTGTAATCCATGGAATCCAGCTGCCCCAATGAGATCAAATTCCTTTTCAAATCCGGAAGATACCTCACATTCCTCAGCAGCCTTGTCATTCCATCAAACATCCTCAACTGGATGTCTCCTATCCCCCTCACTTAGTAAGAAGTTTCATTCCCCAGGAAAACCTTTCCATCATTGGTTTTCTTGAAATTCTTGAACCAATCCCGGTGAGGGCACATGTGATGAGTTCACCCGGTATCCAAGATCCATTTTCTACTGCCTTCTTGCCCCTTGCTCACACTTGAGCACGCAACAAGAACATCATCATCTTGCTGTTCTTCCTTGGCAACCGAAGCCTCTCCATATTTGGTATAGCTTCTTCCCTCATTCCTCATCTTCTCCTTGCAAACTTTCTTGAAATGACCCTCCTTATAGCAGTAAAAGCATCTCCCATGACTTTCTCCTCTACCTCTGTCCCGGTAGTAGCCATGTATGTTATTGTGTGCTCTCCCATGGATTTCTCCTCTACCTCTGTCCTGGTAGTAGCCATGTATGTTGTTGTGCGCTCTCCCATGGCTTTTTCCTCTACCGCTGTCCCAGTAGTAGCCATGTATGTTGCTGTGCACTCTCCCATGGCTTTCTTCTCTACCTCTATCCCGGTAGTAGCCATGTATGTTACTATGCACTTTCCCATGGATTTCTCCTCTACCTCTATCCCGGTAGTAGCCATATATGTTGCTGTGCGCTCTCCCATGGCTTTTTCCTCCACCTCTATCCTAGTAGTAGCCATGTATGTTACTGTGCACTCTCCCATGGCTTTCTCCTCTACCTTTGTCCCGGTAGTAGCCATGTATGTTACTGCCATACCGAATTGCTAGCCTTCCTTTAACGAATAACCCTTCTCCACTTGATGCACTCCTCATCTTGGCATCAAGATTATCTTGCAACTCTTTATTAGGATCTAATTTAAAAGAAAAGATTCGTTCATAAAGATATCTCTTGTTAGGGAGAGTTTTGGCAAGAAACAACTCATCTAGTTTCTTCCAAATGACAGCTGGATCTTTTGAGTCTCTGCACTCCCTTGTGATGTTATCCGTCATATGTAGAAAGATGGTACTGTATGCCATCTTCTTCATCTCATTCCGCTGGACCTCCGTGAGACTTGCTGGAAAAGCATTATCTTTTCCAATCGCCAAGTCCACCTTTTGTTACATAGAACCGCTTTGATCTTCCACTTCCAAAGGGTAAAGTCTCCCTTTCCATCAAACTTCTTAACCATGAAGTTTGAACCCATTTTACGAAGAAAATCCCAGATTTATGCAGTACCCACAATTGCTTTCCAACTTCTTCTAAATCTCAAGAACATGATCGAAGATTGATCTCAATACAGTTCTTGAATCACCCTCAAGAACACGATCAGATCTTGATCTCTACTCCGTTCTTGAATCATCTTAAAAACACGATCAGATATTGATCTCTACTCCGTTCTTGAATCACGTCAAGAATACGATCAGATATAGATATCTACTCCGTTCTTGAATCACCCAAGAAGTTGACCTTTGATTCTTGGAGTCTTGCTCCGCTATCTTCTGTTCTTGCCCTGGTACCCACTGTTGTAGCTCTGATACCACTGTTGGGAAACCACCTCAATGATGCCCAGGTGATGGTCTTCCAAACACCCA
This sequence comes from Bretschneidera sinensis, assembly GCA_023935145.1. Lineage (NCBI taxonomy): Eukaryota > Viridiplantae > Streptophyta > Magnoliopsida > Brassicales > Akaniaceae > Bretschneidera > Bretschneidera sinensis. The sequence goes on along the minus strand of CM043703.1, from coordinate 52,842,035 downwards.
AGTCTAAAATGACTTGTAAAGAAAAGATACAGCAAACTCTGCAAAGAAAGAAGACAACAATTGTTATTGAGATTCGGCAATAGCCTACGTCCCCGTGAGTTCCTCTGAACTCTCTGCACTAAATCAATGGTTCTTTACAGAATACAGCAACCCTTTTGAAGAATCCACAAGTTCTTGAAGGACCAAAGAAGAGAAGAAAGAAAAGATAAGAACTATTATAAAGCCCTCTATCTAGTCTATGATACTCTCTCTTCCTAAACCTCTAGCCTCTCTATAATGAGTCCCTCTTGTGTTTTGTGTCTTTGCACTCCTCAGACAATTCTCTCATTCACATGTTCTGTCACACATACACTTGTGTCATGTATCACAATGTGTTTCCTTGTTGTGTTGAGATTGAATCTAGGTGACCTTTTATATAGTGCACCACTTCTTGAACCTATCTTGAAGTCAATCTCCCCCCTTAGATCATGAGGACTAATAAACCATAGCCTTTGATCAAGTCTAAGTGATCCTGTGCATTTTGATCGTGCATCCACGCACTTAACAAAAGAGGCTAAAAACCAGCCTTAGTGTGCCTTCAGGCCGTGGCCTGGAACAGGGCTGAACAACTTCCTCTTTTCACCTTTTTGGGCGCCGCGGCCTGGGGGAAGCTGAGCCGCCGCGCACACTTGTTCCAAGAGCTCCTCCATGCTGGGCACCGCGGCCTGACCTGGTGCGCACTCCTTTAACATGCTTAACTTTATTCTCCCATTTAAACCTTATACAAACTCCAACAGTATCTTCTCATACCAAAGTCCTTACTCTTTCACCATCTTTTAGACTTGTAAAAGTTTTCAAGCAACTTCTTGTCCTTGGGAAATATACTCTTAATTATTATCAATAATCGATAGAAACAGTTCTCAGACATGTTAAAGTCAAATTTACAATTCAACAGTTGTGAGATGGTCGATAACTTAGTGTGTTTTTTACAACCCTCCTACAAGGGCTTTTCAACATCTCTTAATGTGTAATAGAACTTCACAGCACTAGGATTCAAATCCTTATTGGCATCTTAGTTGAATTATGGGTCAGAAACATCCATTATCATCTCCCATATGCAATTCATTTCTCCTAAACCTTAGTGATCTGATTAGGGCGTCAACCGTCCGTGTCTCAAATAACTCTCACCGTGAAAAATCCATCTCTTATAATTAGGAGTAAAACCTTTCCTATACAGGTGCAAGGTAATTGTTTCTCGGTTTAAAAACCTTAAATTCTAGCATAGAAACAAGGACACCGAATAGTTCCATTGTTATACACAAATGATGGATTACCATATGTAAAGTCAAGAAAAACCTCCAGCCCATCTAAAAATTATGTATATAGGTCATGATTAACAACTCAGCGATCCATCCAGCTACAGTCAGTTGCCATCATTCTAATTAATAAAATAATAAAGAATCTATTGTCAATAAACTGTTTTAAAATAATAAAGATCTAGAATAGGTTTTAAGGTAGTTAAGATTTGTAAATCTCTACTTACAAGTATTTAGCTTTTCTTTATGGCTCATTTTTAAACAAAATATTTTGACAAAAACAGATTTAACTGAAAAAACCTTTGGAAACAGAAAAATTCTAGTTTAGGGCTTTCAATCCATTGAATGCTTTGATTCAGTCGACTAAATGAAGGACAGAAAGTTCGTTCAGTCGACTGAATGAAGTTATTCAGTTAACTAAATGAAGGATAAAATTTTTCCTTCATTCATTTAGTCGATTGAATGCTTTAATTAAGTCGACTGGATGAAGGACTTAAAGTTTCTTCATTCATTTAGTCGGCTGAATGAACTATATTTTCGACTGAATAAAATACCTGACACCAAGTACACGATTTTGACAGCATTTCCCCTTAGTCTTCCAACTATATGACTTAATTTGAGCTATATTCTGAGGAAGATAGGCCCAAATTTAGTGCATACCCAGAGAACAACAAGAGTTGCAGCCGAAATTTAGTCGAAACAAAACAAACTATGAACTACAAATTGAAAAATCGATTATGTATTCCTGAACTGTCCGCTCTGGACAATCCAATGATTATTTGAACACAAGTACTCTCTTTGCAAACATATTAATCGATAAGCAACGAGAGCATTTGGGTCGTTTAATAATCATTGGATGGGCATTCTAAGGTAATATGCAATACATGGATATATTCATTATATGCCATGATGCATGTATAGTATGTACATTTATAAGTAAACAAGCTCACATTTATAAGTATAGTATGCACATTTATGGTCAGCCATTTATTTTGTGTCATTTTCACTATTAGTTTATGTATTAATAATTTAGAATATGCATCATAAAGTTTAAACTTGCTTAAACTTTAACTTTATCACTTTTCAATAAAGTAAGCTTGGTTTTGGAGCTTTTTATCTTTCTTAAACTTGAACTCTACCACTTTTCACTCTCTTTCTCTAAATGCTAGATTCATCAATTATCTTCTCACAAATCTCAATCTCAACTCATAAGTATAAACTAGATATATAGCACATTCACTAATTTACATTAACTATAGTTATCAAAAAGATACTAAAACTAACTAATTTTATCAAGTTATCAATATGTTTTTTACTCATTTCTCTCTCTAGGCTCTATGTTTCTAATCTAAGTTCAAGTGCCGCAGTTAGCCTACTTAATTATCAAAGCTTGTTGGGAATTTGTCTAAGAATTAAATGGTTAGAAGAATTAAGCTTCAGTAGCATCAGATGCAGCTTGGCACCGCAGCACAGGTGGTGTGCGCTACGGCCACCAGCAGCCAGGAGAGCAACCTTTAGGTGTGCGCCGTGGCACAGCCTCCCCCACACTACGACTTGCCAAGAGTTGGCATCCCATCCCCTGAAGCACCTCGCGGCCTCCCCTGTTCTGCGCCGCGGTCCAAAGCCACCTGATACATGTTTTCAGTCTCCTTCTCCTGGTGTGTGGGACTTGGTTAAAACACACAGGATTACTTAGACCTCTTGGAGGGCCATGATTGTTTGGTTCTCAGGATCTAAGGGTTGAGATTGACTTCAAGATTGGTTAAAGAAGTTGTTGCTATATAAAGGGTCATCTATGATCAATAACAACAATTGTTACAACATATACAACACACAAGAGTGCAAAGTCACAAGTGTCTTGAGAGAAGAAACACAAGAAGAGGTCTCATTCCAAGAGTGGCTGGTGGTGAGAGAGATAGGCTATCAAATCTTCAAAGGTGTTTCTAGTGAGAGAGAGTATTCAAGAAGTGGTATCAGAGCTTTGGTTCTAGCAACAAAGCTCTTAATCTATAAAATTGTCGAATTGAATCAGCTTCGTTAGTTACACGATAATTATATTATTGTATGATGATTTTTCCTTTCAATTAAGTTTTACTCAATTAATTAATTTTTCCATACTATGCAGAAAAACAAACTTATATTCTTAATTTGTATGGTACAAGTACCTGTATATATTACATAAATATCACCTAAGAAAACTCGAGGACCATCTAAATTTTCTAATTAGGTATAAGTAAACCATTACATTATTTAACTAAAAATTTTTAAAAATAAGTTTGTTATATTGACGGTACTAATTTTTTCCAACTATACAGTTGATGCAGAATGCAAGGGTCTCGCTTGTATATATCATTGGAAATTTCGTTAATTAAAGCAGATGATATTTGTGTAATATTTCACATTCACCTATCTATTAATTACGACTAAAAAGAATTACTAAGTATTTTTCCAAGTGCAATAACATGATCCATTCCATTTTTTTTTCTCCAGGATATCATACCATAAAAACTTGTGCACAAGGCCCAAAATCTGGAATTAAATTATGTTTTCAAATATTGAACAAAATAAAAACCAAACACAATCAAAACATTTGAAAACATAAAACAAAAAAGTTGCAACCCACTTGACAGAAACTAAGCAACGTATGTATCAAAATTAAAAAATAATAATTAAAAAACTGAAATAAATTAAATAAACAAAATTAACAAAACAAGCGAGAGGACTTACAGTGTTGAGAGACACAAGAACCCACTTAACGGAACCTAAGCAACATATATATAAAAATTAAAAAGTATAAATAAATTAAATAAACAAAATTAACAAAGCAAGTTAGAGACGACCTACAGTAGAGAAGGATGAGAGAAAATGAGTGACAAAAAATAAAAATAAAAAATCAAACCCACTAAATGGAACCTAAGCAACATATATATCAAAATTTAAACAAATAAATAAAAGGCTAAACTAAGAAAACATAAATAACAAAAGGAATTAGAAAGTAGAGAGAAAGCGGTGAAGAGGAGAAAAAAATGAGGAAAATGTGAGAGAGAGTGAAAGAAATTTGAAGGAGAAAAATGGTGAAATGTTGCAGGGTGCACAGGGAAAGAAAACAGAAGAAAAGAGAAATAGGGGAGGAAGGAAGCTGCCGCGTGATATCTAGGGTTATATTATCACCAATTTAGTTCCCTCGGTGATAATGTAAGTTCCCTCGGTGATAGTAGTTATCGTTTTTAATAATTAAATTAAAATAAAGGGATTTAGTTCCTTCGGTGATAGTAGTTATCGTTTTTAATAATTAAATTAAAATAAAAGGATTTAAATCCCTTGGTAATAATATATTTCAATTTAAAAAAACCCCAAAATTATTTTTAAAATTTTTTATGAACTTAATACTGAGTGTGAAAAGATTATCACCAGCAGACAAGTCTCTCGGTGATATCTGTCATTGAAAACACTTACCACTGAAGAACACGTGTCCCTTGATGATAAACGGTTTTCTTGTCGGGGAGTCTTGGTTGATGAATTATTTTAGGAAGCATGATGTGAGATGCTTTCAAGAAATCATGTGGGGAATTGCCACCTGAGATTCGGACAGTTGGTAGCATTATCACTATACCCAATGAAACGGATGATATTCAGAATGTCCTCCAACAAGGGAACTAATTCAAAAGGTAGCGCTCTATAACTCAATTGTGAAATTTGAACAATTATGCTATATTAAGTTTAAACCAAATGCTTAGGTCAAAACTGAGATGAAGAGAATAGAAGCTTCAGAATGGATAACCCTGAAACTAGTGAAAGATTGGAAAAAAACAATTCAAAACCATTGTTTGAAGTGTAAGACATATTCCATGTCCTATCACACAGTCAATTAAAGACTTGTACTTCAAAGTCCAACCCGAAACACCAATAGCGATATTTGGAATAGCTGACAAAGTCTGTTGTTTATCTTATCTACTAGTCAACAGCACAGGCTATGACTGGACTGGTAGATTATCATACTTAGAAGAGTTCGTTAAGATTGTACGGTATCCTCCGTACCTGGCCGAATTTTGTAGAGGTAGTGCATTCCATGAAATTTCAATTCAACCTAGAAGATAGATCGTTTCATCTAATGTCTAATTATTATTTTTTTCTCTGTGACCCAACTACCATTCCTACTAAGATTTGTGATTGAATGCCCCCAGCAAAAAGGTATATAGCTCAAACGTTGGAAAAAGACCAACAATAGCTCAAACGTTGGAAAAAGACAAGAAAAAGAAGAAGAAAAGGACCGCATAAAGAAAGAAGCAGAAGAAGAAGAAACAAAAAGGAGAGAAATTGAGAAAAGAAAGAAAGAAAGAAGAGGAAAGGAAAAAGAAAACAGTGGAAGCGAAGAAACATAAAGAAAAAGAAGAGAACAAGAGGGAAGAAGAAATAAGATAGAAAAACGAAAATCTGAGAGTGCAAAAAGAAGAGGAACTGAAAAAGGAGGCGTAATAAATACAGAAAAGGAAAGGAGGATAAAACAACGAAGAAAACAAGATGAAGAGACAAGAATAAATAAAAAAGAAGAAAGAAAAGAAAAGGGCAGTACAACAAAGACGAGAAAGAAAAAGAAACAGAACAACAGAAAACTGAAGAAAGCTCCACCTAGATGGAGATCGATTTGCCAAAAAAGGTGGTAGTCCTGTCCACTCTTGATGTAGAGATGGTGAACCTGGAGAGACCTAGAGAAATGGCAATGGTAAACTATCACTGTTTGGATGGTTTGCTGTTAATTTCCTATCACCACTAAACAACTCCTGTTTATCTTTACTTTATAGGAACCAACCACTAAAGAGCAAGGAGAGCAAAAATGAGATAGTGAGGAAACCACCAGTGACTCCCTGGCTGATCAAAGGAACAAGGACAGATCAGAAGAAGCCTCTCAAATGCCAACTACCAATGAGACCGAGGACAGAGGGCTTTATGGTGGGACCCTTTTACAATTAACAACTAACAACTAAGTTGATCTTGCACAGCTACCACCAACTATCAACACTCTTCAGTATGTTCGGAGAAACTTGTCACCCTTTACTGAGGTACGTCATGTTTAAAAATACATCTGATTTTGGAACCTTTCATAATTATATTAATCATGTGCTAAGATTCGCACAGTTTACTGTGATTACAACCTCCCATGCCTGAATTTCAAAGCTGAGCGAGAAGTTCCTCTAGCTGAACAACAATAGTTCAACACTTTCACTCAAGCTCATCCTCTCCCGTTATATTTTCATAAGACCGGTCAACAGTCATGCAATCGATCAACTTCCTTGAAAAGATCTTCAATGAAACACCTGAAGAATTCGCTTCCTCAAGTAATTTTGAAGAAGTGGTCAAGCATCTGACCGTGTTGGAGGAACTTCAAGGTTCAAATACCCTAACCGTTGGCCTTAAGGCTGAAATTATGGGCATGAGAAGTGTTGATGCCAAAAATCTGCCGCTGAGTTGGAGGTCTAAAATCCTGAGGTCTTCATAGAAAAAGAGTGATGAATTAAAGAGTCACCGGAGGAAGAGGGGGGACCTCCGAGGACTCTCTAATGCTTTTGTTAGTGCAAGGTTTTGAGAGAGGAAAATGAGGGTGGTGATAGCGTTTTATCGTGAATGAATGAATTGTGTAAATTGAGATCTGCGTACCTTGGACCTTTTTATAGTGGTTTAAGAAGTAAGTTCGTCACATGCTCATGACGGTGCGATCCTTGAAATCCCGATTTTATTTTGAGGGGCCTTGTTACGTGTTCAGGGATGATGCAGTCCCTAAAATCTTGCTTCCATTTTTTAGTGTTAAAAGTTTGTGACTGATTACAGCTTCGTCATTTGCTTTGCTACGTGCCCATCATTAACGCAGCCAATCATTCGATCATTGGACGGAGAGTTATCCATGTGCCATCAGGCTATTGGAGAGTTAATTATTTACTACATCAAAGGCTGCCCACTTCCTTAAATATATTTATGTACTTGAGGAAGTATAATAGAGCTTTGTGTCATTAGTTGCATGCTTAGGCCTGTGAGACTTGGACGGAGCATATGAGCAACAGTCAAAATGCTCGGCCTTTAAGATGTTGGGCTGTGCATATGAGCAGCAGTCAAAATGCTTAGCCTTGGAGACATGGGACTGAGCATATGAACCTCAGTCAAAATGCTCGGCCTTAGAGACATGGGGCCGAGCATATGAATAGTAGTCAAAATTCTCGGCCTTAGAGATATGGTACCAAGCATATGAACCTCAGTTAAAATGCTCAGCCTTGGAGACTTGGGACCGAGCATATAAATCTTAGTCAAAATGCTCGGCCTTGGAGATGCAAGACAGAGCATAAAAAGCTTAGTCAAAATGCTCGACCTTGGAGATTGGGACCGAGCATATTAAGCTTAGTCAAAATGCTCGGCCTTGGAGACATGGGACCGAGCATGTAAACCTTAGTCAAAATGCTCAGCCTTGGAGACATGGGATCGAGCATATGAACTTCAGTCAAAATGCTCGGTCTTAGAGACATGGGACCGAGTATATGAAGCTCAGTTAAAATTCTTGGTCGTGGAGACATGGGGCCAAGTATATAAACCTTACTCAAAGTGCACAGCCTTGGAGATCTTCGATGCGGAGTGGGCCTGCATAGTTTCTTGGGCTGTCTTCCTTTCTTTTGGGCCCATAGAAGACTTTTGGGCTCCTCTTCTGTGTTTTGGGCCTATGGGGGGCCTTTGGGCAATATCTTTTGCTTTGGGCCCACAAAAGCCTTTGGGCTTGTTTCAGAAGACTCTATGGAGACATTTAATGCTGGAGCTTACACTATCATTTTGGGGAGTGTAAAGGCGTCGTATGCACTTAACGGAATGCCTTCAGCAGCTTTAGGGAATGAACCAGCTGCCTTGGGGAACCAAACGATGGCATTTTTCTTTGATTATGCCAAACATCGTGTTTTTACAACTGGGGTGGAGTTAATTTCCCTCGTAAATTACGCCTGAACTTCTATATGAGAGAGGAGTTTCCTCTCATTTCTTCACTTCACTTCATTTGTATTCAGAGAGAAAACTTTGAGAGCCCTCGGACCTAGCCAAAGTTTGAGAGCTTTCAGAGTCTGCCTGGAGTTGGAAACCCTTTGGTCATGTAGATGAGGATTGAGGTGCAGAGCTTGTTCAGAGTTGGATTTGAAGTGCCTTGAGTTGCTTCTGTGGTGATCTACTATATTGGTGAGTTCTTCCTCCTCTCACTTTTACGATGTCTTCCATAGATACCGCAATAGGTCTAGTGATAGTGATAGTAGTATTGAGGACAGTCAAGCACTGTCTAGAAAACTGAATGAGGCTCTAGATTTTAACCGAGCCTATAGCTAGGGTGAAGCCTTATGAGGAACCATTGGCAATGGTTCCTTACGAGGAAGAGGAAGAGGATGAGGAAGATGATTCTTCTTCTGAGGATGAGGACGGGGCAAATTATGTGCCTAATAAGCTCGAAGTAGAGGAGCTCGAGGTTATTGGGCATGAATATCATATTCTCGAGGGGTATGTTTTGAGGAATGCTGATGTAGGGGGGAGGGTTTGCAATGTTCTTCTAAGCCAAAACCATTCGAGATATGTGTATATGCTCAACAGTTGAAAGTTGGCTTAGGTTCCCTCTTCACCCTTTCTTCTGTTCAGTTCTAAGGTATTTTGACATTGCATATACATCTGCACGGATATGAAGGGGCTTATAGGTATTTGTCTAAGGTTTAAACATGGCTAAGGTTTGAACAGGTCCAAGTATAGTTCAAAGATGGTTAAAGTCTAAACCAAAGGTGGAGGATCAAAGTTCAGCAAGTTAGAAGGCTGCACACATGTGTGTGCTTCATTTTGGAGCAAGGGAAGGTCATGCGCACTAGTGTGTGCACTTCTGCATACAAGCAGAAGGGTGTTGTGTAAAGGGGACAGCAACTCAAAGCTGCAGCGCTGGAACCTGGCAGGAATAGCACAAGGGACAAAAACTCAAAGCTGCAGCGCTGGGAAGTTGACGCTGCAGCACTGGCCGGCACACATGGACAGCATGCTTTAGCCTTCTCTTAGGTGCGTGAATGCAAGGTTAAAATGCACAGCACCACTTAGGATTCATGGAGGGCCATCGTTAAGTGGTCATCAAGATCTAAGGGTGGAGAATGACACACAAGATTGGACAAGAAGTTGGTGCACTATATAAAGGGTCACCTAGGTTCAATCTCAAAAAAGAAGACACAAGAATGTAATGATGTAACTTGTGAGACATGTGTGTGGATGAGAGAATTGTGTGAGAGTGCAAAGACACAAAACATAAGAGGGACTCATTGTAGAGAGGCTGGTTGTAAAGAAGAGAGGGTAGTATAGAATTGATAGAAAGCTTTGTAATAGGTCTATCACTTTCTAGTTCTCTTATTGGTTCCTTCAAGAACTTGAGGTTTCTTGGAGAGGGTTGCTGAATTGTAAAGAACCATTGATTTAGTGCAAAGAGTTCGGAGGAACTCACGGGGACGTAGGCACATTGTCGAACCTCGATAACAAATTGCTTGTCTTCTTTCATTCTTTGATTTTCTGTTCTTGTGTTCGATTGCTGAAATTCTTTCTATAAGTCATTCTAGACTTGGGTGTTTGGAAGATCACCACCTGGGCATCTTGTCAAGGTGATTTCCAACAGGGCTGATGAACATCAATGTCTTCAAAGCTCACTTCCATATCAGCAAGCACGATTAGCGTGGTTGGGTAGTAATTAGTTCTAGGGCTAGGAAGGGGTTGCTGAAAAAAAAAACTCATGTCCATAAAGCAGTGGAAGAAGACATTCTTTTACATCCAGAGTGAGAAAAGTTTCAGAGTCCCACTAACTTAGAGTTTGGACTGTGTGGGAAAGTGCAAGAAACTGCAACTTTCGAACCATGAGGGCCATAGTTGCCATGCCTATTGACATTAAAGTTTTATACGATAATGAGGAGCTGGCGAAGCGCAGCCTCTTCCCTCGATGCCCAGAGGAGGCCATTGAGAGTAGTATACCCTTGAACCACCATTTTATTGTTTATTTCCTTCTTAATATTCATGCTTCTATTTTTTTTTTTTTTTTTGTGAATAGAAATGGAAGCCATTACAAAGGCCAAAGAAAGGACGAAGAAGATGGCCCTAAAGTTGAAGAAGGTTGTTAAAGCTACTAAGTAGCCTGTACAAGCTAAGGGAGCATTGAGAAAGTGGCCTCATACTATTTCTCATGTACCCATCGATGTAGATAACTCGAGCCCGTCCGAGGCTTTAATATAACTGAGGGCTACCTCACCTACACCCCCACCCGAACAATCACGTCCTTCTTCCTTGTCTCAAGGGGCTTTGTCAGATGTTGGGGTCTTTATGCCCAACTAGGGCATAAAGATGGATGACTATATGTTTTCCCAAGCTCGAGTTGCAAGGGAGCACCTCATCCTGAACATTCATCCGCGCGACGTGATCGTGCTTGGGAGAAAGCCCATCAAAAGCCTTTGCTCTGTGGCCGAGGTCCTGGCCTCCCAGGTGAACGTTTCTACTTGACTTATCTTTTCATTTAATTATTTTTTCTTTGTAGTAACTTAACATGTTTCTCTGCTTTTTCACCTCAGTCTGGCATTGTGAATGGTATACTGTCCCGCTGCTATCTAGATCTGAATGATCGGTTGTCCAGGTGTCAACGAAAGTTGGACGATAGCTGTGAATTAATCTAATAGCTACATAGCTGATGAGTGCCAAATATTGCATATTTTGACCCTTTAATTTACATTTGTTAGCTTAGGAATTTGTTACTTTGAGTTGTTTTCGTTGTTTTACAAGTTTACAAGCTTGGAAAGAAGTTTCACTAAATTGCCAGAATTGTTCATGCAGATCAGCTATTTTTGATGATTAAACTGTATTGGTTTAGGAAGAACCAGAAGATGAGCCATATATTCTTGGAAAGATCCGGATGTCTATTTTCTGGGGAATTTTACGGATCAATAAAATCATTTTTCTAGGGAAAGTTATGGCAGTTTTAGTAGACAAAGGTCAGGCTGTGCATGATTTCAGCGTGACAGATCAGCCATTTTCGAGGATTTTACTGTATTGATTCACGAAGAACCAGGAGATGAGCCATATATGCTTGGAAAGATCCGGATGTCTATTTTTTGGGAAATTTTACGGATTAATAAAATGATTTTTCTAGAGAAAGTTATGAGATTTTTAGTAGACAAAGGTCAAAGAGCAAAAGCTGGAATCTGCAGTATCCCACATCGGATTGGAAGCATATTGCACTTGTGATATTTCCCTATATAAGCCCTTCTTCATTTCATCTTTAATGTACAATTTCTGAGCCACTTTGGTGTTTACCGGTGGACGTCCGCTAGCATTCTGGTGGATCTCGAAGACTTTGTCACCACGAGGGGAAGCGCCGCCCGTTAGCGAGTGGAATTTCTCCCATGTAAAGTTATTTATTTATTTCTTTACATTTAGTTGTTTTAGTTTAAATGTTTAGTACTTTTATTATGAATTGTAGTTTCATAGTTATGAGTGGCTAGACTCTTCAACTAAGGTTGAAGATGAAGCCCCGCCATTGTTTGGCGTAGTAGTTCAGATTTGCTTGTACAAATCTAACAATTTTTAGTATAAATGTTCTGTCAATTATTTGAGTTAATCTTATAATTGATTGAGTTTAAATTGTCTGTTGGATATTCCTTGTGTTTCATCTGATGGATACATTGAATGCTTTTCGATTAAATTGGATTTCCTTTGTGATTTGTTGAGAGCGGATACATTGAATGCTTTTGGTTTAGTTGGGATATTCTTTGTTTTTTGTCATATAGTTGGATTCATGGAATGTTTTGATAGGCTATATTTTTAGAACATATATGCTTAACTTCGGTGGGGTAGATTTGGAAACCTTAGTGTTTTAATTATTAGTTTTTAAAAATCAATTTAGTTTAATTTTAATTTCTTTTGCAAATTATCATCCGAAATTCGGAACTAGGTTAAGAAAGAGTTAGTTTAGATTGAAAATATACTTTCACAACGCAATTCCATGTGGATTCGACCTCGCACTTGCACAACGCTATACTGCAAATGACTCGTGCGCTTGCGAGTAATTTAAAACTCACAACAAGTTTTTGGCGTCGTTGCTGGGAAATTGTTTGGTTTGTGAAAATTTTTGGTCTGAATTGATTTTATTTTTCTACTAGTTAGTTAGCAATTTTTTATTAAAAAAAAAAAATTTGTGAGTTGTGTGTTTGCTTTATTCTGTTGTTTCTACTGATTAGTATCTCATTGTTTTCTGTTGGTGTATGCTTGGTCGGAGATCCTTGAACTTAGATTTGACACATTTAGATCCTGACTTAGAAAAGACTCTTAGGAGACAGAAAAGAGCACTAGTTGAGAGAGAAACTGTTGAGATTGGAGAGAATTTTAATCATCCTGAACATGTAGAGCAACCTAGAGCTTAGAACGTGGACTCCACTACATCTCTTAGGGACTTGTTCGCACCCGTTGCGACTAACTTATCCTCTTGCATAGTGTTGCCACCGACCAATGCCACCCACTTTGACTTGAAGCCACATGTCATCCAACTCTTACCCTCATTCTATGGCTTAGATCTTGAAAATCCTTATAGCCATGTGAAGAAGTTCAAAGACATTTGTGCCACACTCAAATTCCAGAACTTCTCTGAAGAGTCAGTCTATCTTCGACTCTTCCCTTTTTCTCTTCACGATAGAGCTAGGGTGTGGTTGGATTCCAACACGCCCGGGTCTATTACATCTTGGGAAGCAAATTTTGTCATAAGTTTTTCCCAATGTCTAGAGTGAATGAGTGCCGAAAGGAGATTAGTTCTTTCACTCAAGATGAGGATGAAAAATTTTCTGAGAGTTGGGAGCGCTTCAAAGAGTTACTGATCAGATGCCCTCCACATGGATATGAGAAGTGGAGACTCGTTCAATTCTTCTACCAAGGGTTGACTCAACCCAACCGTAGCATGATCGAGTCTATGAATGGGGGGCATTCTTGAGTCTGACAGGAGATGAAGCATATATGGCGTTGGATAAGTTATCCGACAACTCGCAGCAGTGGGATTTTTCAAGCTGTCGAGATAAGTCCATTCGTGCTCCTAAGAGGGGAGGCATCTATGAGGTCAGGGAGGACGCTGATTTGAGGATAAAGTTAGATGCCCTCACTAAGAAGATTGACGCTCTCACTATGAGCCAATCCATCAATGCTGCCAACACATTCAATGTTGAAAGCTGTTCCATCTGTGCTAGTCCCATGCATCTAGCACAGAATTTCCCATCAATGCCTGCTTGTGCCGAGTATCCTATGGAACAAGTAAATGCTTTCAATGACTTTTGAAGGCAGTCAAATGGATTGTACTCCGAGACGTACAATCCAGGGTGGCGGAACTACTCAAATTTTTCATGGAGGCAGAACCAACCAGTGAATCAGGGAGGAGCCCCTCATCATTCTCAAAATCAATATCCTCCCGGATTTGCCCCAAAAATTCCTAATCATGGTCGTTCTGCCCATCCAGCACCTTCATCTGCTTACCACGCACCCACTCAAACACCAGCTTCAGTTTCACAGTCGCTAGAGGACACCCTTAAGGAGTTCATGAAGGCGACTAGCCAAAATATGAGTGATGTGAGGAGTGCAACAGTGGTAAACACCCAAGCAATTGCCAAGCTGGAGAGTCAAATAGGGCAAATTGCAAGTCACTTGGGTGAGAGAGAAAAGGGGAAGTTCCTCAGTCATCCCGTGCCCAACCCGAAAGGACAATATATGGTTGAGAATTCATTAACTCCTACGCACGGGGCGGAACAAGTACAGTCGATTGTCACACTAAGGTCTGGGAGACAAGTGGACAATCGAGTGGAAGAGAGCCCTGCTATGCAGCAAGGGCAAGGAAGTGGCAACATGGATAAGAGAGATACTGAGCCATCTACAGCTACACCTACTGAGAAGGACCCTCCTAGGTCATTTGTACCTAGAGCACCTTACCCCGAGAGACTACAGGCGCTGAAGAAAGGAGGGAAGTATGAGGAAATTCTGGAGGTATTCAAGCAAGTCCAAATCAATATCCCATTTTTAGATGCAATCCATCAAATGCCATCATATGCCAAGCTTCTAAAGGACTTGGTCACTATCAAAAGGAGGATGAATGTCCCAAAAAAGGCATTTTTGACCGAGCAGGTCAGCTCAATCCTTCAGTGCAAGCTACCCATCAAGTATAAGGACCCGGGGTGTCCTACCATCTCTTGCACGATAGGAGTCAACCACATTGAGAGGGCTCTCTTGGATCTAGGGGCGAGTGTGAATCTTCTACCCTACTCAGTCTATTTACAGTTGCGGTTAGGAGAATTGAAGCCCACATCCACTACGCTTCAATTGGCTGACAGGTCAGTGAAAAGACCACGGGGAATAGTTGAGGATGTTTTGATAAAAGTGGATAAGTTCTATTTCCCCGTGGATTTTATTGTGCTTGACACAGAGCCGGTTCAGAATGTAGGGATTCAAATACCGGTTATTCTAGGGCAACCATTCTTAGCCACGGCTAACGCCCTGATAAATTGTAGGACAGGGGGTGATGAAGATCTCCTTCGAAAATATGACAGTGGAGTTGAATATTTTTGATATCACTAGGCAACCACATGAATATGATGAAGTGAGAAATGTATGCTTAATAGAGGAGATTCTTGAGGAGACTGTGAATGAATCAAGCACTGAGGACCCCCTAGAGGCATGTTTTGCTCAATTTGGAGAGGATTTGGATTTAGATAAATTACTTGAGCAAGCAAATGCCATTTTGGAGTCTCCTCCTCGGGAGAGCAGTAAGACGGACGAGATTGTGGATGACTCCCGCACTGAGAACCCCCTAGAGGTATGCTTTGCTCAATTTGGAGAGGATATGGATTTAGATAAATTACTTGAGCAAACGAATGCCATTTTAGAGTCTCCTCCTCGGAAGAGCAATAAGACGGAGGAGACCGCCGCACCTGAAACCCCCAAGAAGGAACTTAAGCCTTTACCAGATAATCTTAAGTATAAGCTCCTAGGTTCAGTCGATAGTTTGCTTGTGATTATACCTTCAGATCTGGGTGATGCTCTAGAGGAGAAATTATTGGACGTCTTAAGAGAGCATAAGGAAGCTATAGGCTGGACTATTGAGGACAGCAAGGGGATCAGCCCCTCGGTGGTGACGTACAGGATACATTTGGAGGAGAATGCTGAGCCATCGAGGGAGCCACAAAGAAGGCTCAACCCTGCTATACAAGAGGTTGTGAGGGCAGAAGATATTAAGCTGTTAGAGGCAGGGATCATTTATCCCATCTCTGATAGCAAGTGGGTAAGCCAGATTCATATTGTGCCCAAACGTGCTGAATTAACGGTAGTGCAGCATAAGGACGACGAGTTGGTTCCAACTCATGTTTAGTCAATTTGGAGAGTGTGTATCAGTTACCATAAATTGAATGCTGCCACTAGGTCTGATCATTTTTCATTCTTATTTATTGATCAGATAGCGGAGCGTTTCGTTGGGCACGATTACTAATGTTGAGTCTGGCTGAAGACATTAAACTTAGCACTCATGGGAGGCACCCCACAGCTTATCGTTTCTGTTTATTTATTATTTCGCATTTTTATGATTAATGTTTGTTTCCAGTATTTTTTGTTTTCCAGTTTTTTTTTTATTTTTCAGGGACAATGCGTACTTCAGTTCAAGTTTGGGGGTATGCTATAAGCCATACCAGTCCAGATAGTTCTCCATATCTCAGGTCAGCTCTTTCCATATTAGTCACACATTGGGGTCAATGTGTAATTTAAGTTTGGGGATATGGGAGACACATCACACACTTTGTCCTAATTTGTTGTCTTTTCGTCGTAGAGATAAATGTATGCTCATGTTATCGTGAAATTTTGGTTGATCTAAACATTTTCTGTGATGTGATGTCATTGGTGAGCTTAACATTTTGAACACATGATCTAGTGATAAATTTTTAAAATTTAATTACTTACTTTAGGCATTTTGAGAATTCACATGTTTGATCTAATCTAACACGAGCACATTAGCACAAATTATGTGAGGTATGACACGTGATTTTAATGCGTATTTTTCCTTATCTTAACTGAAACTGGATGACTTGTTGGATGAACTCTTGGGTATAGAAAAGCTTAATAAAAAATTAAAAAATTAAAAATTCATTATCAATAAACTTTCCGCTGAGTAACTGGACCTCTTGCCTCAGTAAGTAGTGAGTGTTCACGTCAAAAGGTGGAATTTTGTTTGGTAGTATTAAGGCTGGTTTAATTTCATAGCCTTTTTTGACTCGAGTTAGTAAGTCCTTAGGGGCATCTTTACACCTAATTCCCTAAAACCATCTGGTTTGGGAGTCATTGACTCAACACTCGCTACATGGGTCAATTAGAAAGCTTAAGGGAATTAAACATAGCAGAGCCTTTTATATATAAAAAAAAAAAGAAAGATAAAAACTATGCCATTTTTGTTCATTCTGATGGGAAATTTGGTGAATCTTGAGACATGGAGACCTTACACATTGGAGTCACTTGGAAGCTTCATTTCTATATGCTAATTCACTTTACACAGTGTCAGACTTTTGATGCCTTAACCTGCCTTTTGTAAGTAATTAGATTTTAACTTTTCTACTCATTGCGAAGATGGGTTTATCTTTTTAAGCTTGCTCATGAATGAATATCATGGTGATGTGTGCTCCTTAAATTTTTGGATACCATGAGTGATGAACTTATCTTTATGTTCTTTGTTTTTCATTTAGGTTTTTTTTTATTATTTTGTTTTGCTAAGGGACTAGCAAATTGTAAGTTTGGGGGTATTTGATGAGTGCCAAATATTGCATATTTTGGCCCTTTAATTTGTATTTGTTAGCTTAGGAATTTGTTACTTTGAGTTGTTTTCGTTGTTTTACAGGTTTACAAGCTTGGAAAGAAGTTTCACTAAATTGTCAGAATTGCTCATGCAGATCAGCTATTTTTGAGGATTAAACTGTATTGATTTAGGAAGAACCAGAAGATGAGCCATATATGCTTGGAAAGATCCGGATGTCTATTTTCTGGGGAATTTTACAGATCAATAAAATGATTTTTTTAGAAAACGTTATGGCAGTTTAAGTAGACAAAGGTCAGGCTGTGCATGATTTCAGCGTGACAGATCAGCCATTTTCGAGGATTTAACTGTATTGATTCGGGAAGAACCAAGAGATGATCCATATATGCTTGGAAAGATCCGGATGTCTATTTTCTGAAGAATTTTATGGATCAATAAAATGATTTTTCTAGAAAAAGTTATGGCATTTTTAGTAGACAAAGGTCAAAGAGCAAAAGCTGGAATCTGCAGTATCCCACATCGGATTGGAAGCATATTGCACTTGTGATATTTCCCTATATAAGCCCTTCTTCACTTCATCTTTAATGTACAATTCCTGAGCCACTTTGGTGTTTACCGGTGGACGTCCGCTAGCATTCTTGTGGATCTCGAAGGCTTTGTCACCACGAGGAGAAGCGTCGCCCGTCAGTGAGTGGAATTTTTCCCATGTAAAGTTATTTATTTATTTCTTTACATTTAGTTATTTTAGTTTAAATATTTAGCACTTTTATTATGAATTGTAGTTTCATAGCTATGATTGGCTAGACTCTTCAGCTAAGGTTGAAGATGAAGCCCCGCGTAGTAGTTCAGATTTGCTTGTACAAATCTGACAATTTTTAGTATAAATGTTCTGTCAATTATTTGAGTTAATCTTATAATTGATTGAGTTTAAATTGTCTGTTGGATATTCCTTGTGTTTCATCTGATGGATACATTGAATGCTTTTCGATTAAATTGTATTTCCTTTGTGATTTGTTGAGAGCGGATACATTGGATGCTTTTGGTTTAGTTGGGATATTTTTTGTATTTTGTCTTATAGTTGGATTCATAGAATGTTTTGATAGGCTATATTTTTAGAACATATATGCTTAAATTCGGTGGGGTGGATTTGGAAACCTTAGTGTTTTAATTATTAGTTTTTAAAAATCAATTTAGTTTAATTTTAATTTCTTTTGCAAATTATCATCTGAAATTCGGAACTAGGTTAAGATAGAGTTAGTTTAGATTGAAAATATACTTTCACAACGCAATTCCCTGTGGATTCGACCTCGCACTTGCACAACGCTATACTGAAAACGACTCGTGCGCTTGCGAGTAATTTAAAACTCACAACAATAGCTCCTTAGGAAAAGCTCGATTAGGCAAAGAGGAAGCTAATAGGGTCAGGGTTGAGGCCGTGGAGGAAAGGGAGGCGATATGAAGGGAGAGGAATGCTGCCAAGGCCGCCGAGCAATACATGAAAGAGGAAATGGAAGCGGCTATCAGGAAAGCTGTGGAGGAGGCCATGGCAGATTTCAAGAACTCTTCCTCATTCTAGGAGGCCGTGGAAGAGAAGGGAGGACTCCAAACCAAAGTTTGGAGGGAAGTGATGTTACTACTACAATAAAGAGGGTCATTTCAAGAAAGATTACAAGAAGAAGTTGTGGGATTAAAGAGGAAGAAGCCATACCAATAATGGAGAGGCTTCGGTTGCCAAAGGAGAACATCAAGATGATGTTCTTGTTGTGTGCTCAAATGTGAGTAGGAGGCAAGGCAGCGAGAAATGGATCATGGATTCCAAGTGCACTTATCACATGTGCCCTCACAAGGATTGGTTCAAGAATTTCAAGAAAACTAATTATGGAAAGGTTTTCTTGGGGAATGATACTTCTTGCCAAGTGAGGGGGATAGGAGACATCCAATTGAGGATGTTTGATGGAGTCACAAGGCTGCTGCGGAATGTGAGGTATCTTCTGGATTTGAGAAGAAATTTGATCTCACTGGGGCAGCTGGATTCCATGGGGTACACATACAAAGCAGAGGGAGGAAAGATCAAGGTAATCAAGGGATCTTTGATAGTAATCAAAACAGCAATTAAGGATGGTCTCTATGAGATGATCGAAGAAACAGAAATCAAGGATCAAGCAGCAAGCTTGATGGCTAAGATGGACAAGGCGGTTCTTTGGCACAATCGCTGGGGACATATGAGCAAAAAAGGCCTGCAAGTTCTCAGAAAAAATGGTCTACTTGGTGGTGACAAGGTAGAGAAATTTGATTTCTGCAAATGTTGTGTTCTTGGGAAGCAACTTCGGATCAACTTCAACACCGGAGTGCACAAGTCTAAGGGTATTCTTGACTACATTCATACAGATCTTTAGGGACCAGCAAGAACACCAACACAGGGAGGTAATGTTTACTTTCTGTCTTTAATTGATGATTATTTAAGAAAGGTTTGGGTTTATTTGCTTAAAAATAAATCAGATGCTTTGAATAAATTTGTAGTGTGGAAAAAGTTGCTGGAGACTCAAACGGGTAGGGTAGTTAAGGTGCTAAGAATCGATAATGGCTTAGAATTTTTTAATAAGGATTTTAATAAATTCTATGAGTTAAATGGAATTCTAAGACATAGAACGGTTGTGAAAACCACTAAGCGAAATGGAGTTGCTGAGAGGATGAATAAGACCCTTATGGAAAAGGTTAGGTGCAAGTTAATTGGGTCCGATTTACCAAAATGTTTTTGCAGGGAAGCTATGTCTACTGCTGCATATTTGGTTAATAGATCACCCCCTAGGGCTTTAGACCTTAAGACTCCCGAGGAGATGTGGAGTGGGACACCCCCTGAGTTAAGCAACCTTATGACTTTTGGATGTGCTACATTTGCACATCAAAAGGATGATAAACTTAGCCCAAAGTCTAGAAAATGTGTGTTTCTAAGGTATGGTGATGGGGTTAAGGGGTATAGGTTATGGGTCTTAGAGCCAAAAGGAATGAAACTCATAATAAGTAGGGATGTCATTTTTAATGAATTGTTATTTCCCTATTTGGAGAAAACTAACCCTACAGGGGATAGTGAGCAAACCAGTCCGAAATTTGTGGAACATAGCATTAAGGAAAATTTAGTTTAGGTAAAGCAAGGAAGGCAAGAGGGTTCGGACCAGGTAGATCCCATTGATGAAGGCCAAGCTCAGGACACTCATGAGGAGGTTGAACTAGAAGGGGATGATGCAGCAAGTCAGAAATGACTATCAGCTCACAAGGGACTGAGAAAGGAGGATGGTCATACCACCTTTGAGATATGGTTTTGCGGATGCTAATATAGTAGCTCCTTATTCAGAAGGAGGGGTTAAACCAGAAACTTACATGGATGCCATGGAATGTAAGGATTCATCATAGTGGCAGCTAGCTATGGAGGAAGAAATGGCTTCTTTGAGGAAGAACAACTCTTGGGAATTGGTGCCCAAACTAGAAAAATAGAGTTGTGGATTGTAGGTGGATTTACAAGATCAAAGAAGGGAACACTCCAGGGGATGAAGTCAGGGATAAGGCTAGGTTGGTGGCGAAGGGGTTCACACAAAGAGAAGGCTTAGATTTCATCGAAATATTCTCGCCGGTTGTGAAATACAAGATGATAAGGATGGTGTTAGCAATGGTGGTCCAATTCAATTGGGAAATTGAGCAAATGGATGTAAAGACAGCGTTCTTACATGGAGAGCTTGATGAGACCATCTACATGAGGCAACTCGAAGGCTATGAGGAAAGAAGGTAGGGAGATTTGGTGTGCCAATTGAAGAAATCTCTCTATGGCCTGAAGCAATCACCTCGGCAATGGAACAAGAGGTTTGATTCCTTTGTAACTAGCTTGGGTTTCATGAGGAGCTACTATGATTCGTGCTTGTACTACAAGTGGTACAAGGTGGAGGAAGTGGTGATCATCCTCATCTATGTTGATGATATGCTGCTGGTTGGGAGTAGTATGGAGAAGATAAGAAAATTGAAGTCTCAACTTAGTGAGGAGTTTGAGATGAAGGATCTTGGCTCTGCACAGAAGATCATTGGGATGAGTATAATCCAGGAAAAGGAGAGAAACAGATTAAAGATTTCTCAAACTTCCTACATAGAAAAGATGATATCTAAGTTTTCTACGGAAGATAGCAAACCAGTGAAGGTTCCCTTTGCTGGTCATTTCAAGTTCTCCAGCGATCAATGTCTGAGATCGGATGAGGAGAAGAAGGAAATGGAAAAGGTCCCCTACTCTAGTGCGGTTGGATCAGTCATGTTCATGATGGTAAGTACTAGACCTGACATTGCTCATGCAATGAGTGTTCTCAGCAGGTTTATGAGTAATCCCAAAAAGGAGCATTGGCTTGGGATGAAGTGGTTGCTGAGGTACTTGAGGGGAAGCCCAATTATGGGGCTGATTTATGAGAAGAGGGGTAAGTCCATCTGTCTTGAAGGTTATGAGGATTCAGACTATGGAGTAGACTGGGATAAAAGAAGATTGATTACCTCCTACTTCTTCAATTTAAACGAATGTTATATAAGTTGGAAGGGTCAGCTATAGCCTGTGGTAGCACTCTCAACAACTGAGGCTGAGTACATAGCGGCAATGGAATCCATTAAGGAGGCTATGTGGTGTAAAGGGTTGTTGGAAGAGTTGAATGTCCTAAAAGAGTAGGTGGTGGTGTATTCGGATAGCCAAAGTGCATTGCACTTGTGTAGGAATCTGGTGTTCTATGAGAGGACAAAGCACATGGATGTTCAGTACCATTTCATTCGGGAAAATGTTACGGAAGGATGCATTCATGTGGACAAGGTGGCCATGGAAGAAAATCTTGCAGATTTAGGTAGTAAAGTTCTACCTCTAAGTAAGTTCAATCATTGCCTTGGACTTCTTAGGATTGGGGTCGGTTAATATGGTGACTCAAGTTGAGTTTGGATCCTAAGTTCTCTGCAAAATGGGTTTGGGTATAATCGCTTTAACAAAGGTAAAGATTGTTGGTATTTGTTTAAGGATTAAACAGGTTGAAGAATGAAGTTTCATCAAGCCTTGGCGCCTCACCCTAGGAGGTGTGTGCCTCTCCCCCTAGTAAGGAGAAGTGTTCAACCCCAGGTGTGCGCTGCACCCCAGGAAGTGTGCACCTCACCTCCCAACAAGGAGGAGTCTTCTGCCCCGGTGTACGCCGCACCTCAGGAAGGGTGTGCCGCGGCGCCGAGAAGGTGGAAGTAGTGTGCCCTGGTTTGAGCTGCGGCCTACCCTGTTCTGAGGCGCAGCGCCAGGCACACCTGATGCTTCCTGATCAGCACTTTGGATCGATGCGTGGGGCTTGATCAAAATGCACAGGATCACTTAGACTTATTGAAGGGCTATAATTGATTGGTCTTCAAGATCTAAGGGTTATGATTAACTTCAAGATTGGTCAAGAAGTTGGTGCACTATATAAAGGATCACCTAGTTTCAGAATGATATAACTTGTGAAAGTGAGATCAAGTGTAAGAGTGCAAAGACAAACACAAGAGAGACTCATTGTAGAGAGCCTGGTTGTTTAGAGAGAGAGTAGTATAGATTGGGGATTCAAGGGCCTTGTAAGTGAAATTTTGTTGGGGAAAATTCCAGGGAAACTCAAGTCCTTATCGCTTTCTTTTTTTCTTCTTTTGTTCTTCAAGAACAAGAGGATTCTTGAAGAGAGGGTTGCTGTAATTGTAAGAACTCATTGATTTAGTGCAAAGGGCTCGGAGGAGCTCACGGGGACGTAGGCACATTGCTGAACCTCGATAACTATTACTTGTGTTCTTTCTTTGA
This sequence comes from Bretschneidera sinensis, assembly GCA_023935145.1. Taxonomy (NCBI): domain Eukaryota; kingdom Viridiplantae; phylum Streptophyta; class Magnoliopsida; order Brassicales; family Akaniaceae; genus Bretschneidera; species Bretschneidera sinensis. Next base: position 52,819,084 of record CM043703.1, on the reverse strand, counting down.
TTGGTTTACTGTTTCTGTTTATTATAAGTCATTCTAGACTTGAGTGTTTGGAAGATCACCACCTGGGCATCTCAAAGGTGATTTCCAACACTATTTGAAGAGGAAACTTTCAAATGCTTTTCCCATGACTCCTACACCCACATAAAACACACCCCCTCCTAATGAGGTTGTCTCAGCCCATACTCATGCCATTCCTTCCATTTGGTCACAACTTCTATATCCACAACATTTTTTTTGCTTTTACCCAAGTCTTTGATAAAAGATCCGACATGCACCTAATGTTTGTTGCTACTTAACAACCAAATAATTCCACTCACTAATAGGTAGAGGGTCTTAACCCATTTAAGAATGTGTGATTCATATTGAAGTTAGTTTTTCCTTACTTATTTGTTTTTAGTAAATTTCACTAGCATATCCCCTTAGTTCTCCAAGTACACGACTTAAATTCGAAGTTATCTCCTAAAGGAGATAGCCTTGAATTCAATATGTACCCAGAGAACAAGGAGAGATGCTACCAAAATTTACTTGAAACAAAACAAGTGTGGAAAAAACTAACTGCAATATGGATAACTTATTCCTAAACTGTTCACATTGGCCAATCCAAATATTACTTGAACACAAACACTATCATTTCAAACATATTAATTAGTAAGCAACAAGAGCATTTGCATCGCTTGATAATCTTTGGATGTGCGATCTAAGGGTAAAATCTAATTTATAAGATTTCTATTATGGGCAAATTCTAAAGAAAATTTGATAGATTTTTCATTAAATTTCAATTTTTCCAAAATTTTCAAGTGCCAAAAAAACATGTGTATCAATTATAATTCAATTAATCAAATCCAACATACTAACACACTAACATACAAACTAACATACTAACATACTAACATAATAACCTACAAACTAACTAACATACTCAAGAGGAGTCCAATGTGAGAGAATCTCATTCTCTTTGAGATGTCTAAGAAGTCAGTTGTCAAGTATTCACTTTCTCGATCAGATTGAAGAACTTTGATACTTTTGCCAGTTTGTTTTTCTATTCCATATCTAAATTCCTTAAACTTTTTCAATGATTAAGATTCACAGTTCAATAGATACATATACCCTAACCTCGAATGGTCATTAGTGAAGCTAATGGAGTAAGAATAACCACCCCTATAAATTGAGCTTAGTGGCCCACAAATGTCAATGTGGATTAACCCTAATATGTATGCAACTCTTCGTTCATGTCAACTAAATGGTGTTTTAGTCATCTTTCCCATTAGATAAGATTGGTTTGTTGGGCATGACTCAAAAATCAATGAATCAAAGTATTAATCTTTAGCCAACTTGCTAATCCTACTCGCGTTGATATGGCTAAGTTTGAGATGCCATACATAAGAAGGATTAATTTCATATCTATTTTCTTTTATTACCTTATTTATCAATATTGAATAGATCACCATTCAATTTCAAATATAAAAAACATTTTTAAGTGTGCCAGTACCAAATAACTCATTATTTAACAAAAAGGAACAAAAATATTTTTCAAAAATAGTTCATAACCTTATGTATCTTAAGGAAAATTTGAAATTATGTTCCTAATTAAAACTAGCACATCAAAACAATCCTTTAATTCAAAAATTTTTCTAGATTGTAAAGCTAAGTAATAAGTCTCTACGGCTAATGCAAAAACATTTGCTCCATTTCCAAGGCGAAGGGTGACTTCTCCTTTACTCAGGTTCCTACTTTTTCTTAGTCCTTGCAAATTATTTCAAATGTGAGAACCACATCAGGTATCTAATACCCAAGTAGAAGCTTCTTTAATTGACAAATTGATCTACAAAAAGAAATAAATTGGACATACCTTTTGAAGGCTAGTCCTTTAAACTCGTAAGATAATCTATGCAGTTCCTCTTTTAGTTTCCATATTTGCCACAATGGAAGCACTTCTTCATATCCTTTTTAGTTTTTTAAGAACTAGTCTCATTGGCACATCTATTTGCTTTCAATGTTTTTTTCTTCTTCTTTGACACATTCTTGCCATTGGGCTTAAAAGAAGAAGCCCCATTAACAAGCATAATGTGTGACTTACTGGTCATAAAATGCATCTTAACAGTACTTAATTGTTACCATTTTAGGGTTGATCTAGGTTTTAAATGCACTTTTATACGTTAACAACTCTAAAGTATCATTCTTGGATCATTGATCTATTTCGGTGCATTTTCAGGTACTTTAAGCTCAAAAGAGGAGGAAACGTTATCATGCTTGAGGCACAAAGACTCGACGCATACTGAAGTGAAGGAATGCTTCCGGAAGGACAAGATTGAGGGCTTAAAAGAGCAACAACTGCTGCCCGCACTGGAAATGAGTTTCACTAAATTGCCTGTACAGATCAATCATCTTTACAAATTAAACTGTATTGATACAAGAAGAATCAGGAGATGAGCCATATATGCTTAAAAAGATCCGGAAGTCTATTTTCTGGATAATTTTATGGTTTGTAAAAATGATTTTTCTAGAGAAAGTTATGGTAGTTTAAGTAGACAAAGGTTAGGCTGTGCAGGCTGTGCGGGATTTCAGTGTGAAGGGCATGTGAAGGCTTAAATCCCACATCCCACATCGGTTAGAAACACATTTCTATATCCCACATCCCACATCGGATTGGAAACACATTGCACTCATGGTATTTGCCTATATAAGACCCACTCCACTTCAGCTTTGAGGACCATCGGAGAATCTAAGATCATCTGAGATCATCAGAAAGTGAATCCAGATGGCCTTTAGGAACAATCCAGAGGGCCCTTAGGAGGAATCCGAAGTACTTTTGGAGGGCAAGATGAGGAATCGCCAAAGCTTCTGCTACCAAGGGGGAGATGATCGTTGAGAGGTCGGAGGCAACTTGAGGACGCATGAGCCCCATGACTGGCTAGTCTCCAAGCAAGGCGAAGAGATGAATCCCTAGGTGTAGTTGTTCTTATTTTCCTTTATTTGATTCAGTTTTAGTTTGGCATTCTTTTCATTAAACATTGTTATGTTTTATTCTTTAATTTAATTAGTAGATTTCTTATTAAAAAAATGTATGGAAATAAAGAATATGGAAACAAAGAGATGTGTTTCCTCAAAATTTGATTACGCCCAAAACATAACGCGGTATTGTAGTACAGCTTTGGGGTGTCGATTCCACAGGGAAACAAACTAATTACAAAAGAAGGTGTAAACCTCAACATAAACGATAAAAGTTAAAGTGACAAAATCTGAATTGTTGATTGTGTGAAAATTGTGTAAATAATTTATGGATAATATAATAAAGAAACAAAAAGGTTCCAAAAATCCTCCCTAGGTTCGTTGCCCTAATCCTAACTTGCTTCAGTTGTTTTTATCTCGATTGCAAGTTTCACATCCCAAAGAGGTAATCGGCAAATATTCAATTAAAGCGCATGTATAAACCCTAATGTAATTTATGTGAATTATTCTTTACTTTCAAGCACACATGACCTAACTTATAAATTATCAAAAGACGACGATATATCTAAATGATAATACCGCAGCAATAAACAAATCTATAAAAGAGATCTACCGGACTCAATCACACCCAAACAAATACACATAAGAAGAGCATGACTAGACTTATATGGAAACGAAGCATGCAATCACCGGACTAAAAAGAAATCTACTAATTAAAATAAAAAATAAAACATAATAATGTTTAATGAAAATAATACCAAACTACAACTGAATCAAATAAAGGAAAATAAGAAAAACTACACCTAGGGATTCATCCCTTCACCTTGCTTGGAGACTAGCCGGCTATGGGGCTCATGCGTCCTCGAGTTGCCTCCGGCCTGTCAACGATCATCTCCCCCTTGGTAATGAAAGCTTCGGTGATTCCTCAGCTTACCCTCCAAAAGTACTTCGGATTCCTCCTAAGGGCCCTCTAGATTGCTCCTAAAGGCCCTCTAGATTCACTTTCTAATGATCTCAGATTCTCCAATGGTCCTTAAAGCTGAAGTGGAGTGGGTCTTATATAGGCAGATACCACGAGTGCAATGTGTTTCCAATCCGATGTGGGATGTGGGATATAGAAATGTGTTTCTAACCGACGTGGGATGTGGGATTTAGGCCTTCACATGCTCTTCACGCTGAAATCCCGCACAGCCTGACCTTTGTCTACTTAAACTGCCATAACTTTCTCTAGAAAAATCATTTTTATGAACCGTAAAATTATCTAGAAAATAGAGTTCTGGATCTTTCTAAGCATATATGGTTCATCTCCTGGTTCTTCTTGTATCAATACAGTTTAATTTGCAAATATGATTGATCTGTACGGGCAATTCTAGCAATTTAGTGAAACTCCTTTCCAGTGCGGGCAGCAGCTGTTGCTCTTTTAAGCCCTCCATCTTGTCCTTCCGGAAGTATTCTTTCACTCCAGTATGCCTTGAGTCTTTGTTCTTCAAGCAATGATAACTTTTCCTCCACTTTTGAGCTTAAAGGACCTGAAAATGCACCGAAATAGATCAATGATCCAAGAATGATACTTTAGAGTTGTTAACGTATAAAAGTGCAATTAAGACCTAGATCAACCCTAAAATGATAACAATTAAGTACTGTTAAGATGTATTTTATGACTCTCATCACAACCCCAACTAGCTTATTACTAGTCCCTAGCAATTCAAGCGAAAACAAGAGATGAATTCTACGGTGGGAATCAAAGTAAATGAAAAGCAATATTAGTGTTAACCAAGAGTAATTCACATTTTTTCTCAAAAATTACATATAACACACGGCACAAAGAATCATTAAATTTCATCCAAATCCAAAAGTAATCCAAACATCAATCTTAAAATCGTTATTGACTCTTAACATCCATTAATCCGAACACCCAGATGATTTTATGCATAACATTCATGAATACAAGTCTTGGCCTCTAAAACATGATAAATTTCGTGACATCAATCACAAAAACAAGCTCCATATGCTTACATTTCAAACCACTCTCCACTATTGTAGAAAAATCACGTTACATTGGATCACTAGGTCTTTAATAGGCTTGTAACGTTAGGCTAAGGTAAAGGTTAAGAAAAAATGGGAAGGATTCACGAGAAAAAGAACTCAATCTCTTAGCTTTAAACACAATCACTTTTAAGCACTAGATAACCTTACTTCAACACCCAACTTTTTTGACCATTTTTCGAGCATTTTTTAATTTTTTTTTTCAAAATCACCACTTTTCTTTTCTTTTCTTCTTTCTTTGCCGTAATTCACTTTTCTTTTGTGTTTTGGCATAAGACCATTCACCTCCTTTTTCATTTTTCTTTTCTTTTACATAGCCCCTAACTAATCTCCTTTAATGTACTTGGATTATGGTAGTGATATTTTCTCATATTTTCATCCTTACTCCATTTAAGTGCTTCTCAACAAATGTGTATAGCTAAGTTTTTTTAAGAGAAAGGTAAGGATAAAATATTCTCTTTAGGCTCATAAAGGTGAGTAAATGGGCTATTGAAAGAAACAAGGCTCACTTCTTTTTCAAGAAAATGCTCAAATAGGTGACTAGTGGTAAATATAGCAATGGTAGATTTAACAGGCTTAAACGGTCCAAAAATGGCCTATATCATATCCTAAGTAATGTGCATTCTAGGAATTCGCCTCAAGTGGTTATCAAGTAAGTTCTAGAGCTTGTCGAGACCGCAAAAATATTCACAAAATGATCACACATAAAACTTTTCTAAATGTTTAAGACTAAGCATACTATCTTACCACAAACTAGAGTCTCTAACCAAATGAAGATTGATGCTTAAATTAATTTCAAACCGAAGCAAGATTTAACTTCTTCTAAATGCTATATGTTATCTCAATTTAGGCTCATATCATTGACACTTGAATAAACTCTAAGGCTTAACACAAAGCATGCTAAAAACAAACAAAAAGGGAGAACGACTCCAAGTAGTTCAATGGAAAAAAAATGTATGGAAATAAAGAATATGGAAACAAAGAGATGCGTTTCCTCTACCCCCAACTTAAAAATTGCGTTGACCTCAATGGAAAAGAAAGAGTAAAAGAAACTTCCTTTGTAGCCAAAGGTGCACAGAAGCTGAAAATTGTGCTCCTCCATTTGAACTGCTTCGTATATTTGTCCCTGAAAAAGAAATACTAAGTTAATACTGGAAAACAAAAAAAAATACGAACAATAAACAAGAAAAAGAAATATGAAAACAATAAAAGTAAAAGGATATGCTGTGGGGTGCCTCCATGAGCGCTAAGTTTTATGTCTTCAGCCACACGCTCTTATTCCCTCCTAGACAAACATGAACTAAATGCACCAGCAACTACTTCACTGTCAAATTGGGTGCTTGTATGCTTTGAAGAGGCCTCAAGGATATCATCAGTAACATCCACAAATTCTGGCTTGATATATGCTCTTGTGAAGCCATGGGTGAGGGTGGACTCCAATGGATTAAAGTGCTGGACCTTTTCCCTGAATGAGTTCATCATATATGCTTTGTGGCTTTCGTCCACATCCTCTGATTTTTTCGTTGTTGGGATGCGTAATAACTTACCACTTAGTGTCTCAATGGCATTCACCTCCTTTATATTCTGTTGCACTAGGTATTGACCATAGAGTGTGGACTGAGCTTGAGAAGGGAACTTACCTCGCTCAGTCACACTCAAGTAGCTTATCAACTTAGACACTTGGCTCTTTATCTCTTTATTTTCTTTAACAGCCTGTGTAATTAAAGATTCAAGTCTTTGATTAGTCTTACCCTGTGCCTCAATAAAAGCATGTAAAGTGTCTTCTAAAGAACTCCTAGAAGATACAGGTGCATGATATGGTTCAAGATATGGTGTAGGGGGTTGTGCAAGCTGCTGGTTTTCAGACTTCCAGCTGAAATTGGGGTGATTTTGCCATCCATGATTATAGTTATCAGAGAAGGGTGCCAAAGGCTTCTTGTACATGCCTAAGACATTACATTGTTCGTTATACATCCCTCTCATCTTAGCAAATGCAGGGCACTCTTTGGCAAGATGATCTACCCCACCACACACAAAACATGGTTCAAAAGATTTTGCATGATTAGCTACGTGTGTTGGCTTTAAGCTCTTAGTCTTTAACACCTCTAGTTCCCTAGTGAGCATCTCGACCTTGGCCTTAAGGTTATCCTCTTCCCTAAGTTGTTAAATTCCACCACCATTTGGGTTCCCTATAGATCGTGACCTATTTGTGCTTTCAGTAGCACTAGGTCCAGTCCAAGTGTGAGCTTTTTCAGCAAGCTCATTGAGGTACTCTATGGCCTCATCAGGATTTTTCTCCAAAAATTCACCATTACACATCACCTCTACGAATTAGCGCTCTCTATATGTAAGTCCCTCATAAAAATAGCTCACTAAGCGCCAGTTCTCATACCCATGGTGAGGGCACATACTCAATAACTCCTTAAATCTCTCCCAAGACTGATATAAGGTCTCACTATCCTTTTTTGCAAAGGTGGAGATTTGCCTTTTCAAAGTGTTGGTCTTATGTTGGGGAAAGTATTTGTTAAAGAAAGCCCGAGTCATCTCAGTCCACGACCCAATAGATCAAAGTCTTAGTGAGTATAGCCAACTCTTAGCTCTATCCTTCAAAGCGAAAGGAAAGAACTTAAGCCTCACAATGTCATCGGTTTAATCTTAGCTATGAAAAGTCACGACTACTTCCTCAAACTCTCTAATGTGCATATATAGGTTGTCATTTTCCATGCCATAAAATGTAGGGAGTAACTGTATCATCCCTGTTTTAAGATCTAATTGGAGAATGTTAGCTGGAAGTATGATGCAAGATGGTGTGGTTGTGTGTGTAGGGTGAAGGTAATCCTGAAGGGTCCTAGTAGGTTGATCTTCGTGTTCACTCATATCCTCAGGACTATATGGATTATCAAATAAAGGGTTTAAAAAGTTTAATCCTGACTCTAGCACAGGCCTACAAGCAAATCTACCCAAAGTATCTCTATATTTGGGCATGCAAGATCACAAAATAATAAAAATACTTTAAAAAAGAAAGAATCTAATAAAATAAAAAAAATAAGAAATTAATGTAGCAAGCTAAAAGAAGGAACGAAGTTACCGCCTTTACAGCTGCTAAAAAGAAAGACTATTTACAACTCTTCTACCGTCATGTCAAAAGTTGACAATCTTCTTTGTATTTAAGCGTGTTTCCCTGGCAACGGTGTCAAAATTTGATTATTCCCAAAACATAACGCGGTATTGTAGTACAGCTTTGGGGTGTCGATTCCACAGGGAAACAAACTAATTACAAAAGAAGGTGTAAACCTCAACACAAACGATAAAAGTTAAAGTAACAAAATCTGAATTGTTGATTGTGTGAAACTTGTGTAAATAATTGATGGATAATATAATAAAAAAAACAACAAGGTTCCAAAAATCCTCTCTAGGTTCGTTGCCCTAATCCTAACTTGATTCAGTTATTTTTATCTCGATTGCAAGTTTCACATCCCAAACAGGCAATCGGCAAATATTCAATTAAAGCGCATGTATAAACCCTAATGTAATTGATATGAATTATTCTTTACTTTCAAGCACACATGACCTAACTTATAAATTATCAAAAGATGAAGATATATCTAAATGACAATACCGCAGCAATAGACAAATCTATAAAAGAGATCTATCGGACTCAATCACACCCAAACAAATACACATAAGAAGAGCATGATTAGACTTACATGGAAAAGAAGCATGCAATCACCAGACTAATAAGAAATCTACTAATTAAATTAAAGAATAAAACATAAAAATGTTTAATGAAAATAATACCAAACTACAACTGAATCAAATAAAGGAAAATAAGAACAACTACACCTAGGGATTCATCCCTTCGCCTTGCTTGGAGACTAGCCGGCCATGGGGCTCATGTGTCCTCGAGTTGCCTCCGACCTCTCAAAGATCATCTCCCCCTTGGTAGTGAAAGCTTCAGTGATTCCTCAGCTTATCTTCCAAAAGTACTTCAGATTCCTCCTAAGGGCCCTCTTGATTGCTCTTAAAGGCCCTCTGGATTCACTTTCTGATGATCTCAGATGATCTCAGATTCTCCAATGGTCCTTAAAGCTGAAGTGGAGTGGGTCTTATATAGGCAAATACCATGAGTGCAATGTGTTTCCAATCCAATGTGGGATGTGGGATATAGAAATGCATTTCTAACCGATATGGGATGTGAGATTTAGGCTTTCATATGCCCTTCACGCTGAAATCCCGCGCAGCTAGCAGAGCCTTACCTTTGTCTACTTAAACTGCCCTAACTTTCTCTAAAAATATCATTTTTATGAACCATAAAATTCTCCAAAAAATAGACTTTCGGATCTTTCTATGCATATATGGCTCATCTCCTGGTTCTTCTTGTATCAATTCAGTTTAATTTACAAAAATGATTGATCTGTTTGGGCAATTCTGGCAATTTAGTAAAACTCCTTTCCAGTGCGGGCAGCAACTGTTGCTCTTTTAAGCCCTCCATCTTGTCCTTCCGGAAGCATTCCTTCACTCTAGTATACCTCGAGTCTTTGTGCTTCAAGCAATGATAACTTTTCCTCCTCTTTTGAGCTTAAGGTACCTGAAAATGCATCGAAATAGATCAATGATCCAAGAATGATACTTTAGAGTTGTTAACGTATAAAAGTGCAATTAAAACCTAGATCAACCCTAAAATGATAATAATTAAGTACTGTTAAGATGCATTTATGACTCTCGTCACTTACCTTTCTTGATCGTTGCCTCTACAGTCTTCAATATATTAACAAGCTTTGAAAGAATAGCTTGTATCTTGTTCATGTTGTAGTTCATAACAAACTTTGAGAATGAGTCTTGAAGGGATTGTTGAATCAACTCATTACTTAATTCCATATCCTAGATAAAATCAAGTTTGTCTAACTGCCCGATATAGTTGATCATCTTCAATCTATATTCATGGATTGATGACCCTTTAGGCATCCTAGCCTTAAAGAGGTACTTTAAGATTTGGAATCTTGCATTGTGACTTTACTCACAATAAAATTCTTGCAGATGAAGCAACATCGCAAAGGAGCTTCCAATTTTCTTATGTTTCTTCTGAATCTCATAAAGCATCGATGTTAGCTTGTAACACGTAGCCTTCAAGTCATCCTATAGCCATTTATCAAAAGTAGCGACTTGTTCCATAGCATTCTCAACAATAGTTCCTAGAAAAGACTGATCAAGAACATAGTCAATTTCCTCAGAATTAAGAAAAGTTCTCAAATTCCTCAACCAATCTAGGAAATTTGGAGCTGTTAGTTTGTTGCTATCAAGAATTCTAGATAGCGGTTAAGGTCAGTAATTATGATCTAAAATCAGCAATAGTAGAAATTAACATCTATTCATTTTATTATCTACTAATATATTTGGTCTTTAACCGTATTGGTTCCTCCCACTATTCTTTTCGAATTTCATAATCCATCGATATGAAATTTGGTTGACCCCGTTGAATGGTCTCCTATAAGAGATTGAGATCTCATTACCCGTTTAAAATAGCATCACATAATAGTTTCTCAGCTATAATAAACCTTTAATAGGTAAATAACACTTATCAATTACATCTCATGTAATTCTCAATCATTCCTTCGGCCTCTAGAATATACCATCCTCACATGATAGTTTTTTGGACAATATATTCCAGTTAAGTTAGATGCACCATTTTCACAAGTGTAGGTGATTGAACCAATGAACCCTCACATAATAGTTTCTTGGACCCAATAGTTTTCTACCTTGTTATATTATTTAATAGTGCATCATGAATCTCTCATAATGTAAGTCACATATATTCGCAATAAAACTTACTTAGAACAGTAGATCCCGTATATCCCTACAATGGTGGAAGGCAACGATAAGTTGTTCATAATGTCTCTTTATTACAACTTAATAGCAATTACTTTTATGAGGTAATTAGTCTTTAGTCTCATCATTTTAATTAAACAGACATCACATACATTTCATTCATCACATAATATAAAATAAAATATAACTGGTGATTATGAACTTTTATGCATGATTCAAGTGAATCATTAGTCTTAATTTTGGGTTCTATAATATTAATCACCAATTCCCATATGATGAGGATTTCAATCTTCAAATGAGCCTCCATTGCTTCCTTGCGCACTAGATCATCCTCAAACTTGCTTTAAAAAAATCATATATACTCTTATTAAACTATTATAATTGCATTACAATAATCAATAAAAGGGAGTTATAATAAGAGGGAGACAAAATTTTACAACAAGAGATAAAGGAGAGGCAAGGTATGTAAACCCCATTTAAAATTACATATCCTAAAACCGAGAACAAATATTATAACCCATAATCAGTTACATCTATGCATTCAATCACATTGAATAAGAACATATCATAGAACTCAATTAATTGGTCTTAAGTTTATAATAACCAATCCTTTAATATACATACAATCAAATTGCATATATAAATTTAAATATAATTTTATTCTAGTTATGAATTTATTCTAAGATTGCTTAACCAAATCAAATTAGGTTTCCACAACTTTTAATTTCAAAATTAAAAATAATTATTAATTCATTAAAACAATTTAATTTTAAATTTTGACAATAAAAAGGTAAAATTAATTAAATTCAATTAAAAATGGAAGTTTAATTTTCAAAAAGTTTGAATCAAATTTCAAAACTTGAAAAATTAATTTTTACATCACCTAGTCGTCTAGATCAAAACTGCGTTTAGCTTATGTTCAAAATATTCATCAGATCTGTAGGATCAAGTCGATTGGATCCTGTTTCCAATCAATTGAAAAGAATTTCTACCTAAAATTTTGATCAACAATCGAGTCGATTGGATATCGGGGCCAATCGATTGGATATACTTCCTGTTAGTTTTTCCACATGAGTTTTCATGTTTTCCACTCCAAAATCAATTTCTTTTGATGCAAAATCACATTTTCATAATAAAAAATGTTTATAGTCAATCGTCATTAATTTAATATGTGTCAAAAACAATCTATAACATTTTTATCATCATCACATGACGATAATTAATTCAAGAAAACATTCTTGAATTTTCATGACTTAGGGTTTCATAAACCCTAATATAAGCTATAGATTATCAATATGTAATCTATAAAATTCAAAGATTAAATGTTTTACAGCCATATCAATAAATTACTATGTTATATGTAAATTATAAAGTTGACTCTGATACCATTTGAAGGAAATCGATATACAACGAACAATAAAACATTTTTCATTGATTCTATTTTAACCCAAATCACCTTATGAAATACATGGAACACTTATTGAACAAGAACATATTTTTTGTTGAATGCCTTATAAGCCAATGATATTTGATGTCTAGGGATATTATTTGTAAAACGATCTTACTCAAATTATTATTATAATTAATGGAAAGTTTTAATTATCATAAATATCAGTTTAATTACATTATCATGATTAAGTTCATAGAGTAATTGTAATGGAGATAGGATTACGATGAGATCATAATTTTGAGAACTAGTTTTCTCAAACAAAAAAATTCTCTTAAATGTTTCTGGTCGTAGGATACTAATTGGATGTTAATAATCTAGTTAGAGAGATATATACTATGTTTTCTCAATTGTGCGGGTGACTGAACTTAATGTCACTTGTGTGGTAGACTAAAACAAGTATGTGGCTGCTCATTGGAGAACGAGTTCACTGAATACGACTCGACTTAAGAACACTTACATGGAGTCTTACTTGCCTTTTAATAGGTAGTTCTTATGTTATAATTGTGCATTTGTTCCTTAGACCTGGAGTACTATGGTTAACTTGTATGCGAATTACTATATTTTTATGCTATTAAATATGTTTATATTCATAGATCATTAATTAGTAGTAATTAAGTATAACGGGTTTCATATGGAGGTATCTCAGTGTACAATAAGAGATCTATCATTTCTAAGTAAAATGATAAAATTTCCTATACGATTAGTAAGATATGATTCGGGAAGTTCAATGTCCAAGGCAAGGTGAAAAGTAGAAATGAGTTTCTAATTTCATCATTAGAATTATATTCTTGAGATCTAGACACATAGTATTAATGCTAAGGGCTTTATAGTAATTCGATAACCTAATTAGCTTAATCAGGGCATTGTATGAGGGAAGGATTGAATTGCAAGGTAACTTATAATGAAAAGGTTCAAGGTTTCACAAACCAAATTTACACTATTGGGGTAGTCATGATATGCTGCTACGTATCACTCATGATTGTAGAATCTTTAAGAATTAATTTAATGGACAATTAATTAATTCTTACAAAAGAGAGAATCGAAGGGTGTTTTGACTCAAAAATAAATAAATAAATAGGAAGGAATTCTAATTAATTGGAAATGGTTCTAGTTGTAATTACATAAAAGTTATAGCCTACAACTAGATTAGTTTGAACCTAAGCTGTCACACACAATAGGGGCAATGTGTAACTAGGAAACTACTTTAAGGGTTTAGTTTGCAATTATTTGTTAGTTGTACCTAACCTTAACACCATAAATAGCTTATTAGTGTGTAAAAATTTTCTAGCACAAAAACTACATATAGGTTTCTCCTAGAGATTGAGTTATCTTTATTCCCAAAAAGAGTGAGCATTTATAAAGAAATCCTAATTTTGGATTTTTCCTATGTGGATCAACCTTAGAGACTACATGCTTTTGTGTTTGTTGTGAATTCAGAGAACATGAAGGCATTTGGATTTAGGCATGGTGTAAAACTCAGCTTCAAAAAATTCAAAGAGTCAAGAACATAGTGAATCAAAGGTAACGATTATAAACCTTAAATATTCTTAATTGTTAGATGTTCTATACAAATTATAAGGTGATTAGTGTTTAAAGTAATTGATTAAAATATTTTTGGATTTCCTAGATTAATTTCCTTCAAGTGGTATTAGAGTCATCCTTATTATTTATATAGGACATGATAATTTATTGTTATGACTGTAGAAGATTTGATCTTAGAATTTTTATGGTTGCAAATTTATAATCTAAAAGTTAGATTAGAGTTTATGAAACCATAGGTCAAGAATTTCAGGAAAGTGTTATTGAATTGATTTTTGTCATATGATGATGATAAATTTGTTGCAGATTGTTTTAAAATCAATAGGGATCAATTAGATTTAATTTAGATGCCTAAAAGTTGGTTTTAGAAAGAACTGAATAAATTTTGGGAAGCAACAAATGCGATAAATTGTATGGAAAATTCCACAGCGACAAGTAATAGTCGACTGGCATGGGATCCTAGTTTACTATAACTTTCAAGACTTAATTAAAATTTGGACAATACTTTTTCCATTTGATTGGCTAAGGGTCCAGTCGACTTCCAAGACATGAAAACATGATTTTTAGTTTTTGAAAAAGTTATTTGAAATTGTTTCAAATTCTTTAGAAATTAAAAGCCCTTTTTAATTAAACTTGATTATTTAATTTTTTTATCTCCAAAAGATTAAATTAAATTTGATTTAATTAATCAAGAATTTTTTTTAATTTTAAAAATAAAAAAAAGTTTTAAGAAATTGAAGTTTAAATATGAATTGAAACTTCAAAATCTTTATTACATTGGAATTATGAATTCTATTGAATAAGAAATCTAAATTCTATTTGGAATAGGATTAAGAAAAGTTTTTGGAAATCTAATTTGATTAGGATAAACAATATTTCAATTAAAACCGTAACTAGAGTAAATTACATATAAATTATATATGCAATATGATTATATGTATGTTCAAGAACGGGAGATTATGGACTTAAGACGAAATAATTGAGCTATGTGATTGCTCATTATTCCATGTGATTGAATATATAGTTATAATTTTTATGGGTTGTAATATTAATTCTCTATTTTTTGGGATATGTAATTTTAAATGGAGTTTGCATACCTCATTTCGTTTTTTGCTCTGGTTGTAAAATTATATCTCCCTCTTGTTATAACTCCCCTTGATTTTGAATCAAGGTTTCTTATTGATTATGTAAGGTAATTAGTTAGAATAGATTGATAAGAATATATAGGAATTTTAAATGTAAAGTTGGAGGATGACTAAGTGCCCAAAGAATAAATGGAGGCCCATTTGGAAAATGAATGGCCCAATATTGATAATAGTATGCGAGATAAGACAATAGCATTTTATGTTACAAAAATGTTAATTGTAACTAATCTTATTCATTTATTAACAATAAATATTAATAAAGGAAATTATTTTATTTATCATATCCATTACAAATCATTGCATTGCATTATATAATAAACCCCACATAATAAGAGCAATGGAAATAAGCACCATGATGAGATCATACTAATGAGATGTATTTCTTTAAGTTTTATTCTTAAATGTTTCTAATCATAGGATCACAAAGAAATGTATTAGTGAATCTAGATAAAATAGTACATACTATATTCCCTTAAGGAGTTGAGGGAGATTGATCTCAAGGTCACTAGTCTATGAGATAGTAAAACAAGTTATATAGGTTTTTCTTAGAGAACAACTACACCGAACTGACTTGACTAAGAAATTCCTAATGGACCTTTATTGGTGGTCATTAGTGTAAAAGTGATCCTTGAACTTGAGGCACCATGGATGCAATGTGATAGATTATCATGCTTTGATACTACTTAAATGTGATTGTGATCATGTGTCACAAAAATGTAGAAATTGGTTACGATTACTTATGCATGGCGTACACAATAGAGGATCCATTACTCTCAGTAAAAGTGAAAGAATGTTCTATGTGATCTGATTAAGTTATAGTTTTGAAATTTCTTAGCTAAAGTGGAGTTGAAATTAGAAAAATGTTTTTAATTTCACTATTTAAGTTATGCAATTTAGATCAATATATATATGGTTAAATAATTAAAGCTTGATAGTAATTACAAGCCTTAGGTTTAATCAAGGACATTGCTTGATAGAAGGATTAAATTGTACAGTAACTGGTAACAAAAAGGTTCACATTAATTCATATTGCCTGGGTAGTCATGCAATATTGCTAGGTGTCAGTCATAACTTGTAGAATCCTTTGAGAAATAGTTCTAAATTAAAGAGGGAATTAAATGGAGTTTTAATTCGAATTAAAATTAAAAAGAGTTGTAATTAATTGGATGGGATCCATGTAGAACCTGATACCTTAAAATGGAAATGAATGGTTTCGGTACTTAGTTTCGATGCATTTTTTTTGTGGAGCCCAGTACCAAAATATGGAATATTTTAATTTCGAGGTTTGTGCTTCGATGCGTAAAAGTGCATACCTGTTCAAATTTGAGTCATAAATTTTTTACTAAGCTTATTGAACTTTGAAACAGGTAAATAAAATAGGAATTAGGAAACAAAGACTTGTCATGGAAGAATTTCTAAAGTTTTGAAATGGGAGTAAGATCAACTCGGTAAAAATAAAAGTTTTAGAAAGTTATGTGGTGGAAATTGAAATAGATTAGAAGTGAAGGGGCAACTTTGTAATAGGGCTTAAGTTTAGGCTATAAAAAAAGTGTTGGAATTCTCTAGAGAGGTTGGGATAGAGGAGAAAAGAGAGGAGAAAAAGAAAAAAAAAAAGAAGAAGAGAAAGGGAAAAGGAGAAGAAGGAGAAAAAAAAAAAAGAGAAGAGAAAAGATGGAGGGTTTTAGCAAAATCACGGTAAAATTTTATCTTTCTTTCTTCATAATTCTCAAATATGTTTAGTAAAATAAAGATTTGTGAGTTTAGAAGTTTTAATTTGAAGGATTTCTTAAGAAAAGTTTGAGAAAAATGGTTGTTTCAAAGAAAATGGGTTTTGTGTTAAGTTTGTTAGTTGATATGCTTTAACTTGAAATTTTGATTTGGGTAATGTAAAAATCTTTTATTTAAGAACCTTGAAAACATGTGTTCAATTTGATTTGAAAGTCCCATAAAAGATAAGAGGTAATTTGAAGAAAATGGTGTTTTTGCACTAAAACTTTCATATTTCAGAACCAGACAGTTGACTATTCTAGGTGCACAGTTGACTGTAAAAATCTCTGACCCTTAGACAATCAATTGAACAACCAACTGTACAAGCTTCTTATTGGTATTTGTCTAAGGTTTGCACAGGTCCAACCATGGTCCAAATATGGTTAAATTCTAAACCAAGGTTGAAGGATTAAAGTTCAGCAAGTTAAAAGACTGCACACATGTGTGTGCATCAATTTGGAGCAAGGGAAGGCCATGCGCACTAGTGTGTGCACTTCTGCACACAAGTTGAGAAAATGTGCGTATAGCAAGAAGTGTGCAAGGTCTGGGTCAGCACCGCACCACTCAGAACCAGCGTCGCGCCCTCTAGAATGGTGTGCTCTAGGACAGTACCAGTGCCTAGGTGCCCAGAAGCCAGCGCCATGCCCTCCAGCATGTTGCACATTAGGTGCACACCAGCGCCTAGGCACCCAGCAGCTAGCGCCGCGCTGCCTAGAGACTTCACAAGCTCACTCTGCCCCAGCGCCAAGGCGTGCCCTGTTGAGCACCAAGGCGCCAGGCACACCAAGGCACACATGGGCAGAATGACTTAGGACTCTCCAAAGTGTGTGTGCGCAAGACCAAAACGCACAACAACACTTGGAGAATGATGAAGGGCTAAGATTAAAAGGAGATCATGATTAAAGGGTGGAAATTGATTCACAAGAATGTCCAAGAAGTGAATGGCTATAAAAGGGGTTCCTTAGCCTCATTCTTCACATATAGAACAAGAAATTTTTTTGATATTGTGAGATCAAATGTAATACAAGAGAGAATTGTGTGAGAGTGCAAAGACACAAAACACAAGAGGGACTCTTTGTAATGAGGCTGGTTGTAAAAGAAGAGAGGTTAGTAGAGAATTGATAGAAAGTATTATAATAGGTCTATCACTTTCTCGTTCTCTTCTTGGTTTCTTCAAGAGCTTGAGCTGCTTGAAGGGGATTGTTGTAAACTTGTAAGAACCATTGATTTAGTGCAGAGAGTTTGGAGGAACTCACGGTGACGTAGGCACATTGTCGAACCTCGATAACAAATTGCTTGTCTTCTTTCTTTCTTTGATTTTCTGTTCTTGTGTTCGATTGCTGAAATTCTTTCTATAAGTCATTCTAGACTTGGTTGTTTAGAAGATCACCACCTGGGCATCTTGTCAAGGTGATTTCCAACAGTGGTATCAGAGCTGCACAGCTGGGTATCAGAGCAAGAACAAGAAGGTGACGGAGCCAAGACTCCAAGAATCAGAGATCAGCTTCTTAGGTGATTCAAGAACAGTGGAAAGATCAAGATCTGATCGTGTTCTTGAAGGTTGATTCAAGAACAGTGTTGATGAGAGTCATAAAATGCATCTCAACAGTGGTTAATTGTTAGCATTTTAGGATTGATCTCGGTCTTTATTATGGTTTTATGTGTTAATAACTCTAAAGTAATATTAATGGACCACTGACTTATTTCAGTGTAATTTTCAGGTACTTTGAGTTTAAAAGAGAAAAAGAAGCGATCATTGCTTAAAAGACCAAGATCCCATGCTTCTAGAAGGACAAGATGGACTGCTGCCTGTATTGCAATCGAGCGCACAAGCAGTGCGATCGAGAGCACATCCCACATTGAGCAAGGTACTCTACAGCGCATATACGATCGAACGCACAAGCTGCGATCGAGCGCACCCGGACAGTATCCCACATCGGCTAGATAACACATAGCAATCCGGGAGTTTGCCTATGTAAAGACCCACTCTGCTCAGTGGAAAGGATCAACCAATCGGAGCTCTTCTAAGATCATCTTCTGAGATCATTAGAGAGTGACTCTAGAGGGCCTTTAGGAGTAACTCCAGAGGGCCTTTAAGAGGAATCCGAAGTATAAAATTTGGAGGATGAGCTGAGGATGATCGTTGAGAGGCTGGAGGCAACTCAAAGAGGTATGAGCTCTATGGCCAGCTAATCTCCAAGCAAGGCGAAGGGATGAATCCCTAGGTGTAGTTGTTCTTATTTTCCTTTATTTTGATTTAGTTGTAGTTGGTATTATTTTTATCAAACAATGTTATGTTTTATTCTTTAATTTAATTTAGTAGATTATTTTATTAGTCCGGTGATTGCATGCTTCCTTTCCATATAAGTTCAGTCATGCTTTTCTTATGTGTATTTGTTTGGATGTGATTGGGTCCGGTAGACCTCTTTTATATATATGTCCGTTGCTGCGGTACTGTCATTAGATATATCGTTGTCTTTCGATAATTTATAAATTGGGTCATGTGTGCTTAAAAGTAAAGAATAATTCACAACAATTACATTAGGATTTATAATTGTGTTTTAATTGAATATATGTCGATTGCTTGTTTGGGATGTGAAACTTGCAATCGAGATAAAAACAACTGAATCAAGTTAGGATTAGAGCAACAAGCCTAGGAAGGATTCCCGGAACCTTGTCATTCTTAATTATATTTCAAACCTATTCACATAATTACCCTTTTTTTCTCAAACAAACTCAGATTCATTTAATCTTTTATCGTTTGTGTTGAGGTTTACACCTTCTTTTGTAATTAACTTGTTTCCCTGTGGAATCGACACCCCAAAACTATACTACAACTACCGCGTTATGTTTTGGGCGTAATCAAATTTTGGCGCCGTTGCTGGGAAAACATGCTTAAGTACAAGGAAGTTTGTCAACTTTTGACATAACAATAGAAGAATTGTAAATAGTTTCTTTCAGCATTTTATTTGATATTTTGTGATCTTGCATGCCCAGATATAGGGACACTTTGGGTAGATTTGCCTATTGGCCTGTGCTAGAGACAGAAGGAACCTTTTTAAACCCTTTGTTTGATAATCCATCTAGTCCTGAGGAAATGAGTGAACACGAGGATCAACCTACTAGGACCCTTGAGGATTACCTCCACCCTACACGCATAACCACACCATCTTGCATCATGTTTCCAGCCAACATTCCCTAATTAGATCTTAGGACAGGGATGATATAGTTACTCCCTACATTTTATGGCATGGAAAATGAGAACTCATATGTGCACATTAGGGAGTTTAAGGAAGTAGTCGCAACTTTCCATGATCAAGGTGCAACTGCTGACATTGTGCGACTTAAGTTCTTTCCTTTTGCTTTGAAGGATAGAGCTAAGAGTTGGCTATACTCACTTAGACCACGATCTATTGGGTCATGGACTGAGATGACTCGGGCCTTCTTTAACAAGTACTTCCCTCAAAATAAGACTAATGCCTTGAAAAAACAAATCTCCACCTTTGCATAAAAGGAAAACGAGACTTTATATCAGTCTTGGGAGAAATTTAAAGATCTGTTGAGTATGTGCCCACACCATGGATATGAAAATTGGCGTTTAGTGAGCTATTTCTATGAGGGTCTTACCTATAGAGAACTCTATTTTGTAGAGATGATGTGCAATGGGGAATTTATGAAAAAATACCCCGATGAGGCTATTGAATACCTCAATGAGCTTGCTGAGAAAGCTCATACATTGACTAGACCTAGTGCTACTGAAAGCACGAATAGGTCACGACCTGTAGGAAACCCTAGTAGTGGAGGAATATATCATCTTAGGGAAGAAGACAACCTGAAAGCTAAGGTTGAAATGCTCACTAGGGAGTTAGAGGCATTGAAAACGAAGGGCTCAAAGCAAACACATGTGGCTAATCATGCCGAGTCTTTAGAGTCGTGTTTTGTGTATGGCGGGGTGGATCATTTCCTCCAAGAATGCCCCACATTTGCTGATATGAGGAACAATGTAATTCCTTAGGCATGTACAAGAAGCCTCTGGCACCTTTCTCTAACACTTATAACCCGGGGTGGCGAAATCACCCTAACTTCAGCTGGAAATCTGAAAAACCAGCATGTTCAACCCCCTAGATCATCCCCTGCACCTTATCATGCACCCTCATCCTCTAGGAACTTGCTAAAAGACACCTTACAGGCCTTTATAGAGGCACAAGGTAAGACAAACCAAAGGTTTGAGGTATTATTTACGCAGGTGATGGAAGAGAATAGAGAAACTAGGAGCCAAGTGTCTAAGTTAATGAGCTCCTCAAGTATGACTGAGCGAGGTAAGTTCCCTTCCCAAACTCAGTCCATACCTCACGGTCAACATATGGCACAAGAAAACCTAAAAGATGTAAATGCCATTGTGACCCGAAGTGGTAAGTCACTACACATCCCACCAATGAATGTATCCGAGGATGTGGAAAAGGGTCAAACTAGTAGTAATATTGAACTGACCAAAGACTCTGAAGTGACCAAAAGTCCTGTTAAGGCACCATACCCTCAAGCCTTAAAGTCAAACAAGAAAAATCTGGACTTAAACAATGAAATCCTAGAGAACTTAAGGCAAGTGAAACTCAATCTTCCTCTTTTGCATGTGATTAAACAAGTGCCTACCTATGCAAAAGTTCTCAAGGGTTTATGCACAATTAAGATGAGACACCATGTCAAGAAAACTGCATTCCTAACTAAGCAAGTTAGTGCTTTAATTGAGGAAAGAATTCCCCCAAAATACAAGAATCCAGGCTGTCCTACCATTGCTTGCAGCATTGGAAATCATGAGGTTAGACAAGCCTTACTAGATCTAGGAGCTAGTGTGAACCTGATGCCATTTTCCATTTATAAACAGCTAGGTTTATGAGAAATCAAACCAACCAGTGTGGTGTTACAGTTGGCTGACCGTTCAGTCAAAGTACCCCGGGGTGTGGTAGAGGATGTGTTAATTCAGATTGATAAATTTATTATCCTGTTGATTTCCTAATCCTTGACACAACTTCTGCTGTTGACACTAACTCGAAAATTCCTTTGATTTTGGGTAGACCTTTCCTTGCTACTGCAAATGCTCTGATTAATTGCAGGAATGGACTCATGAAGCTGTCTTTTGGAAACATGACCTTAGAAGTGAACATTTTCAATGTTGCAAAACAGCCTGAAGATGAGGATGAAAATCACCAGTTATATATACTCGAGTCACTCATTGATGAGGGAGTTTCCATGGCTCATGATTTTGATCCTTTTAAGAATTTTCTTGTTAATTCTGAGATTGATTTATTTGATGATAAAACTGATGTAATCGATGTTTGTGCTGTTTTTGACAAATCTCAAGATTATGACACCCGCCCATGGCAACCAAGGTTCGAAGAGTTGCCTGAAAGAAGTGAAAAACAAACCCCCCTCAAGTGTGGCAGCACCTAAAGTCGACTTGAAGCCACTACCTAAGGGTTTAAAGCATGCATTTCTCGGTCCAGGTGACACCTTTCCTGTTATTATTTCATCTGAATTATCTGAGACCCAATATGAGAAACTGATTTGGACCTTAATTGCACATAAATCAGCCCTAGGATGGAGCATGGCTGATTCGAAGGGAATTAGTCCCCTGATCTACTCCCATAAAATAAATTTGGATGAAGGAACCAGTCCTCATAGAGACCCTCAACGTAGACTTAACCCCACTATGAAAGAAGTAGTGAAAAATGAAGTGTTGAAACTGTTAGATGCGGGTATTATATATCCTATAGCTGATAGTAAATGGGTAAGTCCTACATAAGTCGTTCCCAAAAAGTCTGGAGTCACTGTGGTAATGAATGACCTAGGAGAGTTAGTCCCTACCAAATTTGTGACCAGGTGGCGTATGTGCATTTATTACAGAAAATTAAATGCTGCCACCTAGAAAGACCATTTCCCACTCCCTTTTATTGATCAAATTCTTGAGCATGTAGCTGGTCATCCTTTTTACTGTTTCTTAGATGGTTATTCTAGCTATTATTAAATAGAAATTGCATTAGAAGACCAGGATAAAACCACTTTCACTTGTCCTTTTGGCACTTATGCTTTTCATAGAATACCATTTGGATTATGTAATGCCCCTGCCACTTTTCAACGTTGCATGATGAGTGTTTTCAGTGACATGGTTGAAAATTGCATGGAGGTTTTTATGGATGACCTGACTGTTTTTGGATCTTCATTTGATGAATGCTTAATGAATTTGGGAAGAGTTTTAATTCGTTGTGAGGAAAAAGAATTGGTTTTAAACTGGGAAAAATGCCATTTCATGGTACCATCCGGCATTGTCTTAGGGCATATTGTCTCTTCTAAAGGAATAGAGGTCGATCAATCTAAAATTGAATTAATCTCTAAACTACCTACACCTAAGATAATAAAGGATATGAGATCTTTCCTTGGTCATGCTGGTTTTTATAGGAGGTTTATACAAAATTTTTCCAACATATCTAGACCATTATGTGCCCTCCTAGTTAAAAATGCCCCATTTGAGTGGACTCCAGCTTGTCAAGAGGCCTTCAAAATGCTGATTGGCAAGCTTACTTCAGCACCTATAATGTAGTCACTTGATTGGAATTTACCCTTTGAAATCATGTGTGATGCTAATGACTACGTTGTAGGTGCTATTCTTGGACAGTGAAGAGAGGGAAAACCTTTTGTAATTTACTATGCTAGTAAGACTTTGAATAGTGCTCAGATGAATTACTCCATAACTGAAAAAGAATTGCTAGCTGTAGTATTCGCTTTAGATAAATTTCGTGCATACTTAATTGGTTCTCCTATCCTTATTTTTACAGATCATGCGGCTCTCAAATACCTTCTTACAAAGAAGGATGCTAAGGCACGCTTAATACGATGGATCCTACTCCTACAAGAATTCGATATCACCATCAAAGACAAGAAAGGAGTAGAGAATGTAGTGGCTGACCATCTTTCAAGGCTCACATTTGATTACACATCTGATGACATGCCGATCAAAGACGACTTTCCCGATGAGCATTTACTTTCTGTTACTTCTTTGCCATGGTTTGCTCACATTATGAATTATTTGGTTACAGGTGAGATACCAGTGGATTAGAGCGCTCAAGACAAGAGGAGATTTTTATATGAGGTACATAATTTTTATTGGGATGACCCTTATCTTTTCAAGTACTGCCCGGACCAAATTCTAAGGTGTTGCATCCCTAATGAAGAGATTGCACGTGTCTTAGAATTTTGTCATTCCCTAGCTTGTGGAGGCCACTTTTCAATGAAAAAAACCGCTGCAAAAATTTTGCAGTGTGGATTTTATTGGCCTACCTTGTTTAAGGATACAAACACATATTGTTGCTCATGTGAAAGATGTCAAAAGTTAGGAGTTGTGTCTTGACGAAATATGATGCCCTTAAACCCCATTTTAATAATTGAAATCTTTGATTGTTGGGGCATCAATTTTATGGGACCCTTTCCTCCTTTTGGATACCTATATATCATTGTGGCAATAGATTATGTATCTAAGTGGGTAGAGGCAGCAGCTTGCCGAAGCAATGATAATAGAACGGTACTTAAATTTCTTAAAGAAAATGTGTTATCTCGATTTGGTACACCACATGCTATAATTAGTGATCAAGGTACACATCTTCAGACTAGTGGGCAAGTAAAGCTCGCTAATAGGGAGATTAAACAAATTCTAGAAAAAACGGTTAACCCGAATCGCAAGGATTGGTCTTTGAGACTAGTTGATGCGCTGTGGGCTTACCGTACAGCTTTTAAAACTCCCTTAGGTATGTCACCTTATCGGCTTGTTTATGGAAAACCTTGCCACTTACCTGTAGAGCTCGAGCATCGAGCATATTAGGCAATCAAATCTTTTAATTTTGACATAGAAGAAGCAGGTAAGCTTCAGAAATATCAATTGACCGAGTTGGAGGAGTTAAGAAACAATGCTTATGAGAGCTCTAGAATCTATAAGTCTAAAATGAAAATATTCCATGATAAAAATATTTTGAGAAAAACGTTTAAACCTAATGATCAGGTGTTCTTATACGAATCTAGACTCCATAAGCATCCTGGAAAACTTCAGTCGAGGTGGATCGGCCTTTTTGTAGTGAAAATTGTTTGTGAAAATGGGGTGGTAGAAATTGAAGATACTAGGGATGGTCGAATTTTCAAAGTCAATGGTCAACGACTTAAGATCTTAGTCGATAGACAAGATTCGGAAGTGGAAGACATTCCACTTATGGATCCGGTCTCCACATCTTGACCACACAACACAGGTACGTATTTACTTTTCTTTTTTCTTTCTTTTCTTTTGTTTGTTTTGTTTTTATTGAGTCCATTTTAATTTTTAGTGTGCTAATACACGGTGGTACACCGCAGTTGCTTTCTTTTTTGTTTGTTCTATGTTGTAGATCGGACTTTCAACAAGAAGTTGAGCATGAGGTTCAATTGGTCGTGCATGATTTTCAGCTCGATGCACCTTTGGTTAAAAAGGGAGTTTCCTTAATTTTTGCTTTTACATTGAGGACAATGTTTATCTTCAGTTGGAGGTGGAGGAAACACATTTCTTATTGCATACCATTGAACTGTTGAACTGCTTGGTGTCATCTTGATGTGTGTTTAGCATGCTTTGTGTTAGCCTTAGAGTCAATTTACATGTCAATGATATAAACTTAATTGAGATAGCAGATAGCATGTAGAAGAAGTTAAATCTTGCTTCAATTTGAAATTAATTTAAGTATCAATCTTCATTTGGTTGGAGACTCTAGTTTTTGGTAAGATAGTATGCTTAATCTTAAACATTTAAGAAAAGTTTTGTGTATGATTATTTTGTGAATACTTTTGCGGTCTTGACAAGCTCTAGAACTTACTTGATAATCACTTGAGGCGAATTCCTAGAATGCACACTACTTAGGATATGATATAGGCCATTTTTGAACCGTTTGAGCCTTTTAAACCTACCATTGCTATATTTATCACTAGTCACCTATTTGAGCTTTTTTCTTGAAAAGAAAAATTGAGCTTTGTTTCTTTTGATAAACCATTTACCTACCTTTATGAGCCTAAAAATATTTTATCCTTACCTTTCTTTTAAAAGAACTTAGTTATACACATGTTGTGAGAAGCACTTAAAACGAGTAAGGGGTGGAAATATGAAAAAAAATATATCACTACCACAACCCAAGTACATTAAAGGAGATAAGTTGGGGGTTGTGGAAAAGAAAAGAAAAAGAAAAAAAATGATGAAAAAGAAGGTGAATGGTTATGTGCCAAAATTAAAAATTAAAAAAAAATGAATTATGGCAAAGAAAGAAGAAAGAAAGAAAAAAAAAATGGTGATTTGTTGAAAGAAATGCTCGAAAAATTGTTGAAAGAGTTGGGTGTTGAAGTAAGGTTATTCAGTGCTTAAAGTGTTGTGTTCAAAACTAAGAGATTAAGTTCTTTTACTTGTTGAATCCTTCCCGTTCTTTCTTAACCTTTACCTCAATCTAACATTACAAGCTTAGTAAAGACCTATTGATCCAATGTAGTGTGATTTTTTCTACAATAGTGGAGAGTGGTTTAAAATGTAAGCGTATGGAGCTTGTTTTTGTGATTGATGTCACGCAATTTATTATGTTTTTAGAGGCAAAGACTTGTATTCATAAATGTTATGAATAAAATCATCCGGGTGTTTGGATTAATGGATTGTGGTAAGATGGATGTTAAGAGTCAATAACGATTTTAAGATTGATGTTTGAATTACTTTTGGTTTGGGGGAAATTTAATGATTTTTTGTGCCATGTGTTATGTGCAATCTTTTAGGCAAAATGTGAATTACTCTTGGTTAACACTAATATTGCTTTTCATTTACTTTGATTCCCACCATAGAATTCATCTCTTAATTTCACTGGAATTGCTAGGGACTAGCAATAAGCTAATTGGGGGTTGTGATGAGAGTTATAAAATGCCTCTCAACAGTGGTTAATTTTTAGTATTTTAGGATTGATCTCGGTCTTTATTATGTTTTTATGTGTTAATAACTCTAAAGTAATATTAATGGACCACTGACTTATTTCAGTGTAATTTTTAGGTACTTTGAGTTTAAAAGAGAAAAAGAAGCGATCGTTGCTTAAAAGACCAAGATCCCATGCTTCTGGAAGGACAAGATGGACTGCTTCCCGTATTGCGATCGAGCGCACAAGCAGTGCGATCGAGCGCACATCCCACATCGACCAAGGTACTCTACAGTGCCTATACAATCGAACGCACAAGCCGCGATTGAGCGCATGTGCGATCGATCGCACTCGGGTTGCGATCGAGCGCACTCGGACAATATCCCACATCATCTAGATAACACATAGCAATCAGGGAGTTTGCCTATAGAAAGACCCACTCTGCTCAGCGGAAAGGATCAACCAATCGGAGCTCTTCTAAAATCATCTTCTGAGATCATTAGAGAGTGACTCTAGAGGGCCTTTAAGAGGAATCCGAAGTATAAAATTTGGAGGATGAGCTGAGGATGATTGTTGAGAGGCTGGAGGCAACTCAAGGAGGTATGAGCTCTATGGCCAGCTAATCTCCAAGCAAGGCGAAGGGATGAATCCTTAGGTGTAGTTGTTCTTATTTTCCTTTATTTTGATTCAGTTATAGTTAGTATTATTTTTATCAAACATTGTTATGTTTTATTCTTTAATTTAATTTAGTAGATTATTTTATTAGTCCGGTGATTGCATGCTTCCTTTCCATATAAGTTCAGTCATGCTTTTCTTATGTGTATTTGTTTGGATGTGATTGGGTCCGGTAGACCTCTTTTATAGATTTGTCCATTACTGCGGTACTGTCATTAGATATATCGTCGTCTTTCGTTAATTTATAAGGTGGGTCATGTGTGCTTAAAAGTAAAGAATAATTCACAACAATTGCATTAGGATTTATAATTATGTTTTAATTGAATATATGTCGATTGCTTGTTTGGGATGTGAAACTTGCAATCAAGATAAAAACAACTGAATCAAGTTAGGATTAGAGCAACAAGCCTAGGGAGGATTCCCTGAACCTTGTCATTTTTAATTATATTTCAAACTTATTCGCACAATTACCCTTTTTTTCTCAAACAAACTCAGATTCATTTAATCTTTTATCGTTTGTGTTGAGGTTTACACCTTCTTTTGTAATTAACTTGTTTCCCTGTGGAATCGACACCCCAAAACTATACTACAACTACCGTGTTATGTTTTAGGCATAATCAGGTGTTAAGATCCATCTTCGATCTATGTTATTAAGGTTAAAGAAAGCATTTATGGGTATTGCATAAATCTGGGATCTTGTCCGCAAAGATGGGTTCAATTTCGGTATTGAGAAGTTTGATGGAAACGGAGATTTTTCCCTATGGAAGCGGAAGATCAAGGAGGTTCTTGTGCAATAGAAAGTGGACTTGGATCTTGGAGAAGATGATGCTTTTCCAGCAAGTACCACAGGGGACTAGTGGAATGAGATGAAGAAGATGGCTTACAGCACCATCTTCTTGCACTTTTCGGATAATATCACAAGGGAGTGCGGAGACTCGGAAGATCCAGCTGCAATACGAAAGAAACTAGATGAGTTGTTTCTTGCCAAGATTCTCTCGGATAAGAAGTATCTTCATAAATGAATCTTTGCTTTTAAATTTGATCCTAAGAAAGAGTTGCAAGATAATCTTGATGCCAAGATAAGGAGTGCATCAAGTGGTAAAGGGCTGTTCTTTAAAAGAAGGCCAGTAACTCGGTATGGTAGCAACCATGGCTACTACTAGGATAGAGGTAGAGGAGAGAGCCATGGGAGAGTGCACAGCAGCATGCATGGCTACTACCGAGACAGAGGTAGAGGAGAGAGCCATGGGAGAGTGCACAGTAGCATGCATGGCTACTACCAAGATAGAGGTAGAGGAGAAAGCCATGGGAGAATGCATTCCAAACTGAGATTTGGAGGGAAGAGTTGCTACTAGTGCCATAAGGAGGGTCATATCAAGAAAGATTGCAAGAAGATGACAAGGGATAGAGGAGGAAGCCATACCAGGAATAGAGAGGCTTCGGTTGCCAAAACAGAACAGCAAGATGGTGATGTTCTTGTTGTGTGCTCGGGTGTGAACAAGAGACAATAAGGCATCGGGAAATGGATCTTGGACACCGGGTGCATTCATCACATGTGCCCTCACCGGAGTTGGTTCAAGAATTTGAAGGAAACCAATGATGAAACAGTTTTCTTGGGGAATGATATTTCTTACCAAGTGAGGGGCACGGGAGACATCCAGGTGAGGATGTTTGATGGAATGACAAGACTGCTGGAAAATGTGAGGTATCTTTCAGATTTGAAGAGGAACTTGATCTCATTGGGGCAACTGGATTCGATGGGGTATACGTGCAAAGTAGAGGGAGGAAAGATCAAGGTGGCCAAGGGATCTTTATTAGTGATCAAGGCAGTAAGAAATGATGGACTCTATGGGATGATCGGAGAGACGAAAATCAAGGATTAAGCAGCAAGCTTGATGGCTGAGATAGATAGGGCAACCCTTTGGCACACTCGATAGGGACATATGAGCAAAGAGGGCCTGCAAGTTCTCAACAAGGATGGCCTACTTGGTGGAGACAAAGTAGAGGAACTTGATTTCTATAAGTGTTGTGTTCTTGAGAAGCAACACCGGGTCAGCTTCAACACCGAAGTGCACAAGTCTAAGGGCATTCTTAACTACATTCATGCGGACCTTTGGGGACCAGCAAGGACACCAAAATAGGGAGGTAACTTTTACTTTCTGTCTTTAATTGATGATTATTCAAGAAGAGTGTGGGTTTATTTGCTTAGAAATAAATCAGATGCCTTGAATAAGTTAGTGGCGTGGAAAGGGCTGGTTGAGACTCAAATGAGTAGAGTAGTTAAGGGGATAAGAATCAATAATGGCTTAGAAATTTTTAACCAAGAACTTGATCAATTCTGTAGGTTAAATGGCATTCTAAGACATAGAACGGTTGTGGAAACCCCTCAACAAAGTGGAGTTGCTGAGTGGATGAATAAGACCCTTATGGAAAAGGTTAAGTGTATGTTAGATGGATCTAGGTTACCAAAATATTTTTGGGGGGAAGCTGTGG
Source organism: Bretschneidera sinensis (assembly GCA_023935145.1). NCBI lineage: Eukaryota > Viridiplantae > Streptophyta > Magnoliopsida > Brassicales > Akaniaceae > Bretschneidera > Bretschneidera sinensis. The sequence goes on along the minus strand of CM043703.1, from coordinate 52,789,247 downwards.
CTACAACTGCATACTTGGTAAATAGATCACCCTCTAGAGCTTTAGAGCTCAAGACTCCCATGGAGATGTGGAGTGGAAAACCCCCTGAGTTGGACAACCTTAGGACTTTTGCGTGTGCTGCGCATGCACAACAAAAGGATGATAGACTTAGCCTAGGATCTAGAAAGTGTGTGTTTCTAGGATATGGGGAAGGGGCTAAGGGGTATAGGTTGTGGTTCTTAGAGAAAGAAGGATTAAGACTCATTATAAGTAGGGATGTTATTTTTAATGAATTGTTATTTCTCTATTTGGAAGAAACTAACCCTGCAAAGGCTAGTGAGAAAACTAGTTTGGTTCTTGTGGAGCATCGCATCAAGGAGAACTCGGTTCAGGTAGAGCACAGGAGGCAAGAGGGTTTGGACCAGGTAGAGCCCTTGGATGAAGGCCAAGCACAAGAAACTCAAGAAGTGGCTGAACAAGAAGAGGTTGATGCAGCAAGTCGGAATGACTACCAGCTCACAAGAGACTGGGAAGGAAGGTTGGTCGGACCACCTTCAAGATATGGGTTTGCAGATGCTATGGATGCAGTAGCTCCTTGGACAGAAGGAGAGATGAGTGAACAAGAGACTTACACAGATGCCATGGAGTGTAAGGATTCGTCAAAGTGGAAGCTAGCTATGGAGGAAGAAATGGATTCTTTGAGGAAGAACAGCTTTTGGGAATTGGTGAAAATTCCATGAAAGCAGAAAGTTGTAGAATGTAAGTGCACTTACAAGATCAAAGAAGGGTACCCTCTAGGAGATGAAGTCAGAAACAAAGCTAGGATGGTGGCAAATGGGTTCACAAGAAGAGAAGACATAGGTTTCATAGAAACTTTCTCACCTGGACACAAGGTGGAGAAGATGGTGAGTATCCTCACCTATGTCATTGATGGGCTATTGGTTTGGAACAATAGGAAGAGGATGAAAAGGTTTACATCCCAACTCAGTGAGGAGTTCGAGAGGAAGGATCTCAGCCTTACACAAAAGATCCTTGGGATAAGGAGAATCATCTGGTAAAAGGAGAGAAACTAGTTAAGGGTTTCTTGGGCAATGGGTGTTTTCAGCAAATTTGTGAGTAATCCCAGAAAGAAGCATTGGCTTGGGATGAAGGGGATACTGAGGTATTTGAAGGCTCAGTGGCAGCCGGTGGTAGCACTCACAACAACCGGGGTAGAACGGATAGCGGCTACGGAAGCCATAAAGGAGCCTATGGGGTGCAAAGGGTTGTTGGACGAGTGGGAGGTCCTAAAAGAGCAAGTGGTGGTATCTTTGGATAGCCAAAGTACGTGGCACTTGTGGAGGAATCTGGTGTTCCATGAGGGGACAAAGCATATGGATGTTCGATATCATTACATTCCAGAAAATGGTATGAAAGGATGCATTCATGTTGACAAGAAGACCACGGAGGAAAGTCCTGCAGATTTAGGCACCAAGGTTCTACCTCTAAGAAGGTCCAATCATTGCCTTGGACTTCCTAGGAATGGAGTTGATTAATTGATGACTCAATATGAGTTTGGATCCCGAAGCTTTCTGCACAATGGTTAGGTTTAAACACTTAGACAAAGGTAGAGATTGTTGGTATTTGTCTAAGGTTTGCACAGGTCTAACTATGGTTCAAAGATGGTTAAAGTCCAAACCAAGGTTGGAAGATTAAACTTCAACAAGTTAAAAGACTGCACACATGTGTGTGCATCAATTTGGAGCAAGGGAAGGCCATGTGCACTAGTGTGTGCACTTCTGCACACAAGCTGAGAAAGTGTGCGCACAGCAAGAAGTGTTCCAGGTCCGGGTCAGCACCGCACCGCTCAGAACCAGCGTCGCGCCCTCCAGAATGGTGTGCCCCAGGATAGCACCAGTGCTTAGGTGCCTAGAAGCTAGCGCCGCGCCCTCCAGCATGTTGCACATCAGGTGCGCACCAGCGCCTAGGCACCCAGTAGCCAGCGCCGCGTGGCCTAGAGACTTCACAAGCTCACTATACCCCAGTGCCAATACGTGCTCTGTTGAGCACCAGGGCACTAAGCACACCAAGGAACACATGGGCAGAATGACTTAAGACTCTCCAAAGTGTGTGTGCACAAGACCAAAACGCACAACACCACTTGGAGAATGATGAAGGGCTAAGATTAAAAGGAGATCATGATCAAAGGGTGGAGATTGATTCACAAAAATGTCCAAGAAGTGAATGGCTATAAAAGGGGTTCCTTAGCCTCATTCTTCACATATAGAACAAGAAATTTTTTTGATATTGTGAGATCAAATGTAATACAAGAGAGAATTGTGTGAGAGTGCAAAGACACAAAACACAAGAGGGACTCTTTGTAATGAGGCTGGTTGTAAAAGAAGAGAGGTTAGTAGAGAATTGATAGAAAGCATTGTAATAGGTCTATCACTTTCTCGTTCTCTTCTTGGTTTCTTCAAGAACTTGAGCTTCTTGAAGAGGATTGCTGTAAACTTGTAAGAACCATTGATTTAGTGCAGAGAGTTCCGAGGAACTCACAGGGATGTAGGCACATTGCCGAACCTCGATAACAAATTTCTTGTCTTCTTTCTTTCTTTGATTTTCTGTTCTTGTGTTTGATTACTGAAATTCTTTCTATAAGTCATTCTAGACTTGGGTGTTTGGAAGATCACCACCTGGGCATCTTGTCAAGGTGATTTCCAACACTTCTGCGTAGCCTACAGTCGACTGCCCAATATGGACAGTCGACTGTCTTAGCCCCTGAACTTGATTTTTAGCCCTGTTTTTTAAAATAAGTCACTTTTGTTAAAGTATTTCAATCCTAGACTTCTCCCAAAGTATTATGAGTTTGATTACAACATAAAGTTTTGAAATTTAAGATCTTTAAAAGATTTCTTTTGTCTTAAACCATATTGGAACGATTTTTGTAAAACTTTTAAATAAAAGAAAAAGGATATATGACCTAACCAAAAGTTTTCATATGCTTGCATCTTTTTCAGTACTTATACTAAGTGTATATATGTATATATATACTTGTTAGTTGTGATTGAAAGGAAACTCAAAGCTAGGAAGTAAATCCAAGTTTTGGATCTTGGCATGAAAAAAGTGAGTATCACCTTACTTTTAGTAAACGTAGTTATTACTTATTGAAATGAAAATTTAAGAATGTATAAGTACGAAGAATTATGTAATCATTGCTAAAGTGTAACTTAATAAATTTTATATATTTACATGTGCAATATAGTAGGACTATACCTCGAAGAAGAATTTTGACAGGAGTACCTTAAGTTAAAGGCTAAGAGAAGTAAATAAAAGATATAAGTGTATAAATTTAATATAAGAAAAATATTAGTGGCTAAGTCTTAACTTGTCCTACCATTGATCAATTAAATTGATGTGGTTAATATTAGAATTTGATTTATTGAAATGTGAGCCTTTAAGTGATTCAGCTTTGATGATAGCCTTTGATATTTGATTATAATGGATTTGATTGGTTGGTTTATTTTGAAAATGTGATGTGGTTGATTGATGAATAGTGTTTGCATATTCATTACTTCATGAATGTATATCACGTTATGTATATAGTTAGTGTATTATAAGAGGGGAAAATGGTGAGATTGCAATAGGACCCTTCCCACAAGTGGTTTAAAGGTATCGAATAGATTTTGGATGAATAAAACTCGGCCCAAATCAAGGGGGGGTTCCAAAGATTTGATATTTCGATATGATTATTTGACGTACTGGTACGTGGAGAGATGTCCCCGTGATGATGAGATTAGCCCAGTGAGGGGCAGTGATATGATTATGCATTTTATTACATTGCATCACATTACATGCCATTGCATCCTATGGATACGTAGTTATGATTAACCTATTAGGGGTATATGTGTTATGAGTGGCCCATGAGGATCGTGTGCTTAATTGACCTATAAAAGGTTTATGTGATGCCTTTGACCTTTGAGAAGGGTAAAGTTTTTAATTTTTATAATATTTAATATATCATGATTTATAGAGAATTGATGCTATGATACCTATGTAAAAATAATTATGAACTTATTGGTTGAATAGCTACTATAGTGAGTAATCTTTTATAATAAGAAGATGAGAAAGTAATTGAACTAAGAAGCCAAAATTTAACTAGAACTATGTGTTAAAAAAAGGAGATCCTTCTCAAAAAGATAAACTTTTATTAATTAAAATTTGAAAACTTAAGGATTTTAATTTCATTACGATTACTACTAGTAAGATAACTTTCTCACTGAGCTTTTTAGCTCATTCCCCTTTTATTTCCCTAACTTTTTAAGTAAAGTTCTAGGAGATTTTTGATTGAGTTAAGAGGCATCCATGTTCACGGCATCCTTACCCCTTGAGTTTCTTTGGGAGTCAAGTTTTAAGTTAATTTTATCTTTCAAAAGAAATCTTCCTTGTATTGTTACCTTTCAAGATTGTATAAGAGTTGAGTTATGTATTAATAATGTTTGTAAATTTAAGTCTTGTGTTGTATTTAATTTAAATTCCTAGAAAACTTTGTTGCTGGCATTGTGAAGTGTATGATTGCATATAGTTCAGGTCACTCGGAGCTAAAAAGTGGTGATACCTCCTCGGGTAGGGCCCACTTGAGGATGGGTCATTACATTTTGGTATAAGAGCTTTAAGTTGTGAGATTCTGTAGACTTTAGTTTTATAATACATGTTGCATGGGGTGGTTATATAGAGTTAGACAGGATGTCGTATAAGAGTTGATTTAGGTGGAACAATTTGCAATATTTGTGAATTTTCCTTGGTATTGTCTTTAATAAAATTTTAGATGAGATTATTTGATGCAGTAAGATAGTTTGATGGATGTATTGTTTATACTTTCATGACAATATCAGCATGAGGTTGATTGCTCTATGAAAATGTTAAGAGGTGAAGAATAAGAAAAGATTTCTTCCTTAAATAGTCATTTAATTGAAAATCTTATCTTTGAATTGTTAACATCTTACTAAATTGTCAGTCAATTTCAAAATAAGAACTTTAAAAATTTTACTGTAAAGAATTTTGATTGTATAATATTTTACTCGGTAATGTTGTGTTAATTATGAATGTTCCTTTGATAATGGTATAAATGTTGTGTAGTTAATTCTAAAATTTGTAACCTTATGATGGGTGAGTGATGAGTATAGGGCGTTGGGAAACCACCCTCAAGATGCCCAAGAGGTGATCTTCCAAACACCCAAGTCTAAAGTGACTTGTATAAAGAAAAGAGACAACAACCAATCAAAGCAAGAAAGAAAAGAACACAAGAAATTTGTTGACGAGGTTCGGCAATATGCCTACGTCCCGGTGAGCTCTTCCGAGCTCTCTGCACTATCTAATCAATGGAGTTCTTTACAATCAGCAACACCCTTCCAAGAACTCAAAGATTCTTGAAGAGAAAGAGAAGAAGAAGTAAAATAAACTGATAAGAACTAACCTTAGAATTTTCCCAAGAAAATTCCCCTTACAAGCCCTTGAATCCCCTTTCTATTATACTATCTCTTTCTATACAACCAGCCTCTCTACAATGAGTCCTCCTATTTTTAGTGTCTTTGCACTTTCACACAACTCTCATTCACATGTCACACTTGTGTTTCACACACCTTTATCACATTGACACCACATGTTACTCTTTGACACACCTCTCTTTGAAGCTAGATGACCCATTATATAGTGCACCAACTTCTTATCCAATCTTGAGAGTCAATCTCCACCCTTAGATCTTGAGGACCAATCAACCTTAGTCCCTCATCAATCCTAAGTGATGTTGTGCATTTCAATCTTGCATCCACACACCTTTAAAATGCTAAAACCAAGTTGACCATGTGTTCTTTCAAGCTGCGGCCCAAAACAGGACAAGCCACGACTCAAGGCAGGACTGAACATCACCATGTTTACCTCCATTCTGGGTGCTGTGGCTTGGGGGAGGCTAAGCAATGGTGCACACCTCCTCCAGCACTTCTCCTTTGCTGGGTGCCGCACCCTGGAATGTGGTGGGCTGCGGCGCACACTGGTGCTGAACATACTAATTTTTCCTCCTTCCTTGCAACCGTTTAATGCTTAGACAAATACCAACAATCTCTACCTTTGTCTAATCGATTAAACCTGAACCCATGTGCAGAGAAATTAGTATCCAAACTCATCTTATGTCACCATTCATCTGATTCCAAATCTAAGAAGTCCAAGGCAATGATTGAACTTACTTAGAGGTAGGCCTTTGGTACCTAAATCTGTAGGACTCCTTTCCGTTGCGACTTTGGCCACATGGATGCATCCTTCCGTAACATTTTCTCGAACAAAATAATACCTAACATCCATATGCCTAGTCCTCTTATGGAACACCAGGTTCCAACACAAGTGCCACGCACTTTGGCTATCTAGAGACACCACTACCTGCTCTTTTAGGACCTTCCACTCTTCCAACAACCCTTTGCACCCCATAGCCTCCTTTATGGCTTTCGTAGCCACTATTCATTCTACCCTGGTTGTTAAGAGTGCTACCACTGGCTACCACTGAGTCTCCAAGTACCTCAGCACCCACTTCATCCCAAGCCAAAGCTCCTTTCCGGGATTACTCACAAATTTACTGAGAACACCAATTGCCTGAGGAATGTCGGGTCTAGTGCTGATCATCATGACCATGACTGATCCTTCCACACTACAGTAAGGGACTTCTTCCATTTCCTTCTTCTCGTCATCCATTCCAGGACATTGTTTGTTGGAGAACTTGAAATGACCAGCAAGGGGAACCTTCACTGGTTTACCATCTTTCATAGAAAACTCATACAACATCTTTTCTATGAAGGAAGACCGAGAAACCTTCAACCTGTTTCTCTCCCTTTCCCGAATTCTTCTCATCTCAAGGATCTTTTGTGCAAGGCTGAGATCCTTTCTCTCAAACTCCTCACTGAGTTGAGATGTAAACGTTTTCATCCTCTCCTTGTTGTTCCAAACTGACAGCATCTCAATAACATAGATGAGGATAGTCACTGTTTTCTCCACCTTGTGTCCAGGTCAGAAAGTTTCTGTGAAATCTATGTCTTCTCTTCTCGTGAACCCCTTCGCCATCAGCCTAGCCTTATTCCAGAATTCATCTCCTGGAGGGTACCCTTCTTTGATCTTATAAGTCCACTTACAAGCCACAACTCTCTGTTTTTCCGGAATGTGTACCAATTCCCAGAAGTTGTTCTTCCTCAAAGAATCCATTTCTTCCTCTATAGCTAGCTTCCATCTTGGTGAATCTTTACATCCCATGGCATCAATGTAAGTCTCTTGTTCACTCATCTCTCCTTCTGTCCAAGGAGTTGCTGCATCCGCAGCATCCACAAACCTATATCTTGAAGGTGGTCTGACCAGCCTTCTTTCCCGGTCTCTTGTGAGCAAATAGTCTTTCTAACTTGCTGCATCATCCTCTTTTAGTCCAGCTTCCTCATGAGTGTCCTGAGCTTGGCATTCATCAATGGGCTCTACCTGGTCCGAAGCCTCTTTTCTTCCTTGCTCTACCTGAACTGAATCTTCATTGATGCTATACTCCACAAATACCGAACTGGTTTGCTCACAAGCTCCTGCAAGGTTAGTTTTCTCCAAATAGGGAAATAACAATTCATTAAAAATCACATCCCTACTTATTATTAGTTTCAATCCTTTTTGCTCTAAGGACCACAACCTATATCCCTTAACCCCTTCCCCATATCCTAGAAACATACATTTTCTAGACCTTGGGTTAAGTTTATCATCCTTTTGATGTGTAAACGCAGCACACCCAAAAGTCCTAAGGTTGTCCAACTCAGGAGGTTTACCACTCTATATCTCCATGAGAGTCTTATGGTACACAACCCTAGAGGGTGATCTATTAACCAAATAAGCAGCAGTAGACACTGCTTCCCCCCAAAATCCTTTGGGTAATTTGGATCCATTTAACATGCACCTAACCTTTTCCATAAGGGTCTTATTCATCCTCTCAGCAACTCCACTTTGCTAAGGGTTTTTCACAATTGTTCTATGTCTTAGAACGCCATTCAACCTATAGAATTGATCAAGTTCCTTGGTAAAAAGTTTTAAGCCATTATCGATTCTTAACACCTTAACTACTCTGTCCATTTGAGTTTCTACCAGCTTTTTCCACACCACTAATTTATTCAAAGCATCTGATTTATTTTTAACCAAATAAACCCAAACCTTTCTTGAATAATAATCAATTAAAGATAGAAAATAAATGTTACCTCCCTGTGTCGGTGTTCTTGCTGGTCCCCAAAGTCAAGAATCCCCTTAGTCTTGTGCACTCCGGTGTTGAAGTTGACCCGATGTTGCTGCCCAAGAACACAGCTCTTACAGAAATCAAGTCTCTCTACCTTGTCACCATCAAGTAACCCATCCTTGCTGAGAACTTGCAGGCCCTTTTCGCTTATATGTCCCAAGCGAGTGTGCCGAAGGGCTGCCTTCTCCATCTCAGCCATCAAGCTTGCTGCTTGATCCTTGATGTTCGTGTCTCTAATCATCTCATAGAGACCACCTTCATTGCTTCTTTGATCACTATCAAAGATCCCTTGGTTACCTTGATCTTTCCTCCCTCAGCTTTGTATGTATAACCCATGGAATCCAGCTGCCCCAATGAGATCAAATTCCTCCTCAAATCCGAGAGATACCTTACATTTCACAGTAACCTTGGAATCCAGGATCCATTTCTCGTTGTCTTGCCTCCTACTCACATTTGAGCACATAACAAGAACATCATCTTGATGTTCTCCTTTGGCAACCAAAGCCTATCCATTTTTGGTATGGCTTCTCCCTCTCTCATCCCACAACCTCTTCTTGCAATTTTTCTTGAAGTGACCCTCCTTGTTGCAGTAGAAGCACTGCTTTCCTCCAAATCTGGGTTTGGAATGTGCTCTCCTATGGCTCTGTCCTCTACCTTTTGATTTCTCCCAGTAGTTTCCATGGTTGCTACTGCCATTCCAAGTTGTTGGCCTTCCTCTAATGATCAGCCCTTCTCCACTTGATGCTTCCCTCATCTTGGCTTTGAAATCATGAGCCCTTATAGCATTGATCACAATTTCCTTGGTTAGTGTATCTCTTCCATATTCAATAGCATTAATCAAACTCTCAAAACAATTCGGAAGAGAATTTAACAAAATAACAGCCAATTATTCATCCGGGAACTTTATACTACAACTAACCAAATCTTAAACTAGTTTGTTAAACACATCAAGATTATCTTGAAACTCTTTATTAGGATCCATTTTAAAAGCAAAGATTCTTTTAAGAAGATAAATCTTATTAGGGAGAGTTTTGGTAAGAAACAACTCATCTAGTTTCTTCCATATGACAGCAGGATCTTCCGAGTCTCCGCACTTCCTTGTGACACTATCTGACATGTGCAAGAAAATGGTGTTGTATGCCATCTTCTTCATCTCAATCCACTGGTCCTCCGTGATACTTGCTGGAAAAGCATCATCTTCTCCAATAGCCAAGTCCACCTTCTATTGCATAAGAATGACCTTGATCTTTCGCTTCCACAGGGAAAAATCTTCCTTTCCATCAAACTTCTCAACAACAAAATTTGAACCCATCTTGCGGAGATGATCTCAGATTTGTGCAGCAGCCACAATTACTTTCCAACTTCTTCTAAACCTCAAGAACATGATCAAAGATTGATCTCAATACCATTCTTGAATCACCCTCAAGAACACGAGCTGATCTTGATCTTTACTCCATTCTTGAATCACCCAAGAAGTTTGTTCTTTAATTCTTGGAGTCTTGCTCCGACACCTTCTGTTCTTGCTCCGATACCCAACTGTGCAAGCTCTGATACCACTATTGGTTATATCTCCTCTAGCTCTATTACCACTGTTGGGAAACCACCCTCAAGATGCCCAGGAGGTGATCTTCCAAAAACCCAAGTCTAGAGTGACTTGTATAAAGAAAAAAGACAGCAACCAATCAAAGCAAGAAAGAAAAGAACACAAGAAATTTTTTGACGAGGTTCAGCAATATGCCTACATTCCCGTGAGCTCCTCTGAGCTCTCTGCACTATCTTATCAGTGGAGTTCTTTACAATCAGTAACACCCTTCCAAGAACTCATAGGTTCTTGAAGAGCAAAAGAAGAAGAAGTAAAAGAAAGTGATAAGAACTAACCTTGGAATTTTCCCAAGAAAATTCCCTTTACAAGCCCTTGAATCCCCTTTCTATTCTACTCTCTCTTTCTATACAACTAGCCTATCTACAATGAGTCTATCCTATGTTTAGTGTCTTTGCACTCTCACAAAACTCTCATTCACATGTCACACTTATGTTTCAGACACCTTTATCACATTGACACCACATGTTACTCTTTGATGCACCTCTCTTTGAAGCTAGGTGACCCATTATATAGTGAACCAACTTCTTGTCCAATCTTGAGAGTCAATCTCCCCCCTTAGATCTTGATGACCAATCAACCTTAGCCCCTCATCAATCTTAAGTGATGTTGTACATTTTAATCTTACATCCACGCACCTTTCAAATGCTGAAACCAAGTTGACCATGTGTGCCTTCAAGCCACGACCCAAAACAGGGCAAGCTACGCCTCAAGGTAGGACTGAACATCACCATGTTTACCTCCATTCTAGGCGCCGTGGCCTGGGGGAGGCTAAGCCATGGCGCACACCTCCTCCAGCATTTCTCTTTTGCTGGGCGCCGCACCCTGGAATGAGCTGGCCCGCGGCGCACACTGGTGCTGAACATGCTGATTTTTCCTCCTTCCTTGCAACCATTTAATGCTTTGACAAATACCAACCATCTCACTTTCAATCACAAGTTTTTCACAAGCTATATATCTTTGAAGCTAAGTGACCCTTTATATAGTGCACCAACTTCTTGACTAATCTTGAGGGTCAATATCCACCCTTAGATATTGAGGACCAATCAACCATAGCCCTTCATCAATCCTAAGTGATCCTGTGCATTTTTGATATGCCTCACGCACTTAACAAAAAGCTGAAACAAATGAACCATGTGTGCCTTCAAGCCACGACCTAGAATAGGGCAAGTCGCGGCCTGAAGAAGGGCTGAATTTCACCATGATTACATCCATTCTGGGCGCCGTGGCCTGGGGGGCTGAGTTATGGGACACACCTCCTCAAGCACTTCTCCTTTACTAGGCACTGCACCCTGGAATGAGCTATGCCACGGCACACACTGGTGCTGAACATACTGATTTTTCCTCCTTCCTTGCAACCGTTTAATGCTTAGACAAATAACAACATAGGGAAATAAAAGTAAATTGTTTAACAAGTGGTTAAAGTAGGGAACAAGTTATAGTAGGGAGTGAGTGAAGTAAAGATGAGAGGATTAATTAATTAAAGGATTGATGGTGTTAGACAAACAGCAAGAGAGGTTTTGTGATAATTGGGATTTAATAAAGATAGTAAGGGTAGTATGTTGGGAAGAAGAAATTATTATGTTAGAAGCCGTAAAGAAGAAAGGTGTAGCAAATTTCATACTTGATTATAAATGTTAAGTGACGTTTGATGTAAAAAATGATGAACTTTGTCATGGATTAAGAATCAATTAATTGATGGTTGTGTTTTGGTTGAGTGAGTTTAAAGGTTTTATTTTTACTTGAAGATAAGAATTGAAAAATGATAAATTGGATCTAATGAGAGATGTGTAATGATGATCTAAGGTAATTGAGGGGTGAAAACCTAAAGACTTATGGATGATTGGTTCTAGTCATGATTGAGATATTAGGAGAGTTGATGACTAATAAAATTTTTGATAGGTTTGATTTGCAAAAAAGGTTGAATATTAGACTGATATATGTAACGAATGAGATATTGAGAATATATGTTATAGCAGGAAAGATAAGAAATTCGAGGAGAATGTCGTCACATGAAACTCAATGAAGTTAAGAGCATACAAGAAGAGGAATCGTGATATAGAATTAGAAGAAAATGTTCATAAGAGAGATTACGGAAAGAATAATAATTATTAAGTTTTCAAAGCTGTATGAAGTATAATGTAAAGTAAAGGGACTATCTTAAGTAAGTCAAGGAGTTGTCAGGAAGTGTTAAGGAATTAAAAATAGATGCCTACTGGGAAGATAATATATATATATATATATATATATATATATATATATATATATATATATATATGTATGCATGTGTATATATGTGTATGTATGTATATGTATATGTAATAATAATAGCATAAATCGGTACTAGAATAAAATGTATTTTGGAAGAAAGGAAGTGGTTGACATGACATGATTGTGAAATATTTTACTCGAGGACTGCTAGTAGTTGAATGTTAAAGGCAATTGATGGGTTTTGAGGAAAGGGTGTGTCTAAATATAAGAATTAGTAAGGAAAATTGTGGAGATGAGATGATAAATGAACTTTTGGGAGGATAGATTTCTTAAGTGAATTATAAGGAGAAAACTAGAAGAGAAAAAAAAAGAGTTGGAGGTGTAACTAAATCATGAGAGTGTTTTGAGGTGCGTCACGGTGTATTGGGAAGTTAGAAGTGAAGTATAAAGTCAAGGATGTAATAGTTCGGTCGAAAAATTAATAAGAAATTAATCAAGAAGAAAAGAAATCTATTTTATCTTTCAGTTATTACAAAAATGGGAGGTATTTGAAACTGTGGAAGAAAAGTAAAATTTTTGGCTACTTCTTTTTGGTTTTTTTTGCTAGTATTAAAGGAAGATGGTTTGAGTTAGTAAGATTAATGATGGAATAACTAGGCAAGAGTTTGAAGGTTTACTAGAATTGATTGAGACTTAATGGAATTATGTGTGATTTATGTTTTGGTTGTGCAAGGAGTTTAAACTCTAGACGTAATCAAGTAGAAGATTGAAATTCTGGAAAGTTTTCATTGGAAAGTGGAGATGAGTCATATTTAAAAATAAAAATAAAATCATAGTTTCAAGGGGGTTCGATTGAGATACTCTTAAGTATTCTTGAAGTGAAGGGCTACTAGAAAAGCATCTTAAAGGTTTTATAAGTAAAGAGTGCATAGATTGAATGTAAAAAATATAGTACTCAATATGGGAAGTAAATAGAAGACCCATTGTAAAAAGTGTATAAAGAAATGGGAAGAAATAATAACTAAGGTATGATCAGTTCCAAAAAGAAGGTTTATGTTACAGGATTTTTGTGAGAATTAAGTAAAAATTGAAGTCGAATTAAACGAGTTATATTTGAGGGCTATTAAATGAAAAAAAAAAATTGGAGAAAAGACTTATAGGATGAGGAATTACTGGTTGTAAAAGGAGATGAATGGTTCCATGAGGGATTTGGGTGATGATATGAATTGGACTACAATATACCATTGTTAAAGAAAGACTAATTAATTTGAAAACATAGTGGAGGATGGAGTACTTAACTATTAATCACTGTGATGAGTTATGTGAGGATTTTTGGCAAGCATGGCCTGGTTAATGGTAAATAAATTAAGGTTTTGATGAAAATAATAATTGGGAGTATTTGACTAAACTAGAGAAGCATTGAAAAGAAATAGTAAGTTACTAATTGAGTTATCTTATTTGAGGAATACCAAGAGTCCTTGTAAATGAATTGAAGGGTTGGTTCGAATTTGAATATTGTTTCCATGGGTGCATTTAAAATTTGAAGTAAAGGAATTGAGGAGGTGGTTGATAGCAAGTGATCTTGTGAAGGAATATCTTTAAGGAACAATTATTTAAAAGATCGTACCGTGTTGAGGCCTTGAGGTATGGAATCGAGAGAAAGGGATGTGAAGTGGTAAAGAGTTTAGTTTTAGAACTCAAGAGTAGAAGAAGGATGTAAGATGGAGTGATATTAAGAGGTGCTTTTGGTTAAGAACATGTGAATCACAAGACTAGTTAGGTGAATTGAGGAACAATTGGGAGAGAATGAGAAATTATAAGAAGGGATAGTCAATAGAAGGCGATCATCGCTTAATATCATTTGTTAAGAGTTTCTATTAGATAAAGCGAAGTTTACAAATTTTAGATTTAGATTACTCTAGAAGTAAATAGTGGGTTGGCAACAATGGGTAGAAGGTTTGAGACGAGGATGGACAGGAAGTTTAATCTTGTACTGTTAATTCTTGATGAAGGTACATCAAACATACAAAAGTGTTAACCATGTTGTTTCGTGGACCTAGTCAGGAAATTTCAAGGACGAAATTTTTATAAGTGGGGGAGAATTGTAGAACTTGGTACCTTAAATGGAAATGGATGGTTTTACTGCTTAGTTTCGACGTGTTTTCTTTTCTTTTCTTTTTTTTGGTGGAGCCCAGTACCTAAATATGGAATATTTTAATTTTCGGGTTTGTACTTCGATGTGTAAAAGTGCATACCTGTACAAATTTGAGTCATAAAATTTTTACTTGGATGAAATATTGTTGTGCGTTTATCTACCTAAATAAATAAGCAAATAATCATACAGTTTTACTTGCAAGTGCACAAGGTCAATAGTAGCATAGTGTGCAAGTGCGAGATCATCTCCACAAGGATTAGAAAATTTCATTCTTAGAATTAGTTTAGCAATATTAAAAAGAGAGAAATAATTATTAAGTCTAGATTGATAATGATAAGAACATAGGGCTTTGATATCCACCACTAATCATACTTTTCCAATAAGTAATGTTCCAATGCTCTAGCCATACTATGAACACCTAATGGTTGTCAACCTCAGGGCATTTTATCTACTCCTTAAGCTATTGATCTCCCTAAACAACGAGTTAGGCATGGTGTCTACTCTAACTCTTTTCTCTCTTAAGGGATTCAACATGGTGTATGCTGAGTTGTTCCTTAAGAGAGTATAAGATCTGTGGAAATCGACAACCACACGAGACCTAGGGTATGGTGTATACTCCCGGTTCCCCATGTTGATTAACCCAAGAATCCCGATAAGATATCTTTTGTTACTTTTGTTGAACCTAGGACTCGGTCATCCAAATTGATTCAACTAACTAATCCATACCACCTGCATATGTTGATCAGACACACATATGAGGAATTTAAATATAAACAGGCATTAATCAATAAAGCATCATAACATGCCTATTGACAAAGGTAATCAATGAATATATATGTGGAAAAGCATAATTAGGGCTTCAATCAAGCCCTATAAAGAGTTAGTTACACATGCTGTTTATAATAAACATTATCATAAAATAAGGGGAAAGAATAAACCCGAGAGAAAAGTCGTCAATTCTCTCCCGAAGCTTATAAATCCAACAAAAGATTAAAAGATAGATTGCCCCCTCTTATGTGTTTTTACAAGTGTGTTTATAGGGGTTGAATAACCCTAGAAGACTCTGGAAACCCTAAACTTCTTAAAACACAAAACCTATTCTATTTCCAAAACAGGTTCTGCCGTTTTACTGTTCACGCCCATACATGTGCGCTTAATCGCATGCGTGGTGTGCTCGATCACAAGGCTGCGCTCGAGCCTTCTTTGTGTTCACTTGATCGTACCGAGGAGTGCACTCGATCACACTCAAGCCAGCAGCTGCTCTAGGATTTCCAGATTTCTTCCTTTAAGTGCCAAAAATGCTTCTTTTTCTCCAAGACCCTATAAAAACGTGTAAAACACAAAAGTGAAGTAAAATAAACTAAAATATATAGACAAAAAGCTTAGCAAATGTAAATTAAAGGACTTAAATATGAATATTTAAGCATCTATCACACCCCCAAACTAACATATTCCTAGTCCCTTAGCAATACAAAACTAAAAATTAAAATAAAGAAACACATATAAATCAAATTTTCCTGGTGTCCACAAAAGTTTAGGTACCACACAAAACCATGATGTGCATTCATGAGCAAGCTTAACAAATACAAACACATCTCTACAATGAATAAGAGTTTTTGAAAGCTAATCACTTTCATGAGGCTGGCTAAGACATCACAAGTTTGACTTTAGTGTATGGTAAACTAGCATATAAAAGATTTTGTTTCCAAATAATTCTAACGTGTAGTGTTTCGGTGTCTCAAGATTCACCAAATTTCCTGTCAGAACGAACAACAATGGCATAGTTTTTCTTATTTTCTTTTATTGTGAGATTTTTGCCAAGTGTAATTCCTTTAAGCTTTCTGTTTGACTCATGTAGCGAGTGTTTAGCCAATGACTCCCAAACCAGATGGTTTTAGGGCATTAGGTGTAAAGACACCTCTAAGGACTTACTAACTCGAGTAAAAAAAGGCTATGAACTAATTGGTCTTAATGCTACCAATTAGAATTCCCAGCTTTTGACATGACACTCACTGCTTACTGAGGCAAGAGGGCCAGTTACTCAGTGGAAAGTTCTTTTCATAATCACTATGAGCAAAATTCCCACCTTTTGACGTGAACACTCACTGTTTACTGAGGCAAGAGGCCTAGTTACTCAGTGGAAAGTTTGTTTAATGATCATTAGGAACATATTTTTTTCTCTTTTTGAGCAATAACAATTTTTTTCTATTCTCTTATGCCAAAGTGTTTATCTAACAAGTCATCCGGTTCACAGTCAAGCCGAAGAAACATACATATTAAAATTACATGTCATACCCCACACAATTATGTGCTAATGTGCTTATGTTAGTTTAGGTCAAACTTGTGAATCCTTAAATGCCTAAAAGTAAGTGATTAAGGTTTAAAACTTAATTATTAGCCCATGTGTTCAAGGTTTTAAGCTCATTTATGAAGTCAAATCATATTATTTATTTAGATCACCCAAAATTTTCAGAACAGTATGAACATGCATTTATCTATAAAAACAAAAACTAGGACAAAGTGTGTGAATATTTCTCCCATACCCCCAAACTTAAACTACACATTGTCTCCAATTGTCTTAACTTCTAAAAGTCAAGCTACAACAAAATAGAAAACAAGTTTAGTAATAACGGAATACTACACAAAGCTTCTATTTAGTAACAGAGTAGCAAACCCCCAATTCCCAACAATATTACAAGCTTTTATAGAAATCTGATATTTCTTTCCTTTCAAATATGGTAAATCATGGCATTCCAAGCTAGTCTAAGTATAGTTGTTAGAAAAATCTTTCCTTTTATTAGAGAATTTGTTGCACATTGAAGCTCAGTGTGCAATCTCCCACTGCTTGTCTTTATTTATACTTCTGCCTTTTCAAGGATATTTCTCCATATCTGCTTATAGAGAGGGTGCAAACATAGAAAATATGAGATCTTGTTTCAATAGAGCTATGGCAAAGTAAGCGAGATGGATTGATTTGTAGTCCCAATATAACCATCTTTGATCTTGTTGCTAACCTGTGATGAATAGCTAGCCAACTAATAAAACTGCGGTAATTAGTATATAACCAGTAAACCACAAAATTTTATGCCGGGGGATTTTAGCTCTCTTAGACCTTGTAGCTTCTCTAGTTGCTGTAGTATTGAAAATTCCTAATTTTGAAGGAAATCATAAAACTTTTGATAAACTAGTGATTCATCAGGAGTAATGGTTCCACATACAGAACTTTGGATATCTACCAAATCATCAGATCTGGCAGCATACCATCACCAACCATATCAATTAATCACTACCGCAACTTTAGCTTAATCTGGTAAGGAAGAATCATATATAATTCTTCTGCTATGTGGCTAATAAAGGGGCCAGAACGATGCTAATCATCGTACTAACGATACATCTCCCATTTCCAATCAGACGTTTAATCATAGTAGACAAAAGGTTTAAGCTGTAGCAATTTCCTCCAAACTCATGAACAATCACTGGGAAGATTTACATACCAGAAACTCCTCCCTTTGAGAATATAGTTTATACCCAAGCAACCCAATCGGTTCCTGACTTAGCAAACTGAATCCCAATGCTTCTAAGGATCTTTATTCCAATCAGAAAGATTTCTCAAGCTAGCCCTCCTTCAAACTTAGGATAACAAAGATCATCTAGCTTGACAGAAATAGCATTTCCATTCCATAGGAGTTACTTACAATCATTGCTTACAGCTTTTAAAACATCATTGATACTTGATAAGTGCTTAAATATTCATACTTAAGCCCTTTAATTTATATTTGTTAAGCTTTTAGTTTGTGTTATTTCATTCTATTTTATCTTATTTCTGTGTTTACCGTGTTTTTCTAGGGTGTTATATGTTTAGCTTAGGAATTTGTTACTTTGAGTTGTTTTTCATTGTTTTACAGGTTCACAAGCACTTGGAAAGAAGTTTCACTAAATTGCCAGAATTGTCCATATTGATCAGTCATTTTTGCAGATTAAACTGTATTGATTCAAGAAGAACCAGGAGATGAGTCATATATGCTTAGAAAGATCCGGATGTCTATTTTCTAGAGAATTTTATGGCTCGTAAAAATGATTTTTCTAGAGAAAGTTATGACAGCTTTAGTAGACAAAGGTCATGTAGTGCATCATCTGCGCTCGAGGGCACAAGATTGTGATCGAGTGCACCCTCGACATCCCACATCGATTCGAAACACTTTGTAGGGCACCAGGCTGCGATCGAGCACACTCGTGCAGTATCCTACATCGGATTAGAGACACATTGCACTCATGAAGTTGCCCTATAAAAGCCTCACCTCACTTCATCAATCAGTGTGCAATCTCCAAGGCTTTGCTACCAAACAGTGTGCAGTCTGGAGGACTTTGCTACCACTCGGAGCAATCTAGAGGGCTTTTGGCAGCAATCTGGGGAATCTCCACTACCAAGCGGGGATGCTCACGAAGAGTTCAAATTTTCCCTTGACATTTTTGTTGTCCATTATATTTATGGATAACTAAATTCTCAAGTGGGGCTATGGATGAACTTGCACAGTTGACGGTATTTTTGTTTATTTTTAATTTATGTATTTGATTTTTAATTATTAAAACTCTTGTGTTTTATTATTCACAATTTATTAGTGATATTTTCTTTTTCGAATAGTCATAGAGTTTATTCTATTTATGGATTCAGTCATGTTTTATCTATTGAATGGATTAGCTCTTTGATTATGCTGGGATCAATTATTTATTTATATTGATTTAGTTCTTTGCTGCAATATCACTTCCTGAGTATATTGTCATCGTTGGATTTTCTCAATAGTTATAATAATTTACGCATTTTAAAAGTGGTGACTGATATTTCAAAGGGTTACATTTGGTTTAATCTTGGTTCATAAATCTACATCTTCCGATTGGGAATTTTGGAATTGAGTTATTCAATGAATTAAAAATAATTAAAATACCAGATTTGTGCAAGGGATTCCCGACGCTTTACTATTTCACTTTACTTTGTTTTAAATTTGCATTTACAATCAATCTTTGTTCTCCATTAATCACTTGATATTTTTCTTTAGTTTCTTTGTACCTTTTACTATTTTTTTAATTTGTCTCCTTGTGGAATTGACACCCCAAAGCTGTGCTACAACTACCGCATTATTCTTTGGGCGTAAACAAATTTTGACACCATTGTCGGGGAAACGATAGAAGAATTGCTATATAGTTTTTCTTTTCAGCAGTTTGTAAAGGTGGTAACTTCGTTCCTTCTTTTAGCTTGCTGCATTATTTCTTTTTCTTTTTCCCTTCTTTCTTTTTATAATATTTTTTTTATTATTTTGTTACCTTGTATGCACAGATATAGAGACGTCTTGGGTAGATTTGCTTGTAAGCTTGTGCTAGAGTCAGAATCACACTTTCTAAATCCTTTATTTGACAATCCATCTAGTTCTGAAGAAATGAGTGAACATAAAGATCAACCCACTAGGACCCTTCAGGATTACCTCCACCCTACACGCATAGCCACACCATCATGCATCATGTTTCAAGCCAATACTCACCAACTGGATTTTAAAACAGAGATGATACAGTTACTCCCTACATTTCATGGCTTGGAAAATGAAAACCCATATGTGCACATTAGGGAGTTTGAGGAAGTAGTTGCGACTTTCATAGTCAAAATGCAACTGATGACATTGTAAGACTTAAGTTCTTTTCTTTCTCTTTGAAGGATAGAGCTAAGAGTTGGCTATACTCACTGAGACCACGATCTATTGGGTCATGGAATGAGATGACTAAAGTTTTCTTTAATAAATATTTTCTCCAACATAAGACCAACGCTTTAAAAAGGCAAATCTCCATCTTTACACAAAAGGACAGTGAGACTTTGTATCAATCTTGGGAGAGATTTAAGGAGTTGTTGAGTATGTGTCATCACCATGGGTATGAGAATTGGCGCTTAGTGAGCTATTTTTATGAGGGACTTACATATAGAGAGCGCCAATTTGTGGAAATGATGTGTAATAGCCACTTCTTATAGAAAGATCCTGATGAGGCCATAGAATACCTCACTGAGCTTGCTGAAAAAGCTCACACTTGGACTAGACCTAGTGCTACTGAAAGCACAAATAGGTCACGACCTGCAGGGAACCCAAATGGTGGTGGAATTTACCATCTTAGAGAAGATGATAGCCTAAAGGCTAAGGTCGAGATGTTCACTAGGGAGCTAGATGTGTTAAAGACTAAGGGCTTAAAGCCAACACACTTGGCTAATCATGCAGAGTCTTTTGGACCATGTTTTGTGTATGGCGGGGTAGATCATCTCGCCCAAGAGTATCCCACATTTGCTGAGATAGGAGGGATGTATAAGGAACAATGTAATGCTTTAGGTATGTACAAGAAGTATTTTTCACCTTTCTCTGATACCTATAATCCAGGGTGGTGCAATCACCCCAATTTTAGCTGGAAGCCTGAAAACCAGCCGCCTGCACAACCCCCTAAATCATATCCAGCACCACATCATGCACCTGCATCTTCTAGGAGTCCTTTAGAAGACACCTTGCAGGCTTTTATTGAGGTATAAGGTAAGACTAACCAAATATTTGAAGCGTTGATTACGCAGGCTGTTGAAGAAAATAAGGAGATAAAGAGCCAAGTGTCCAAATTGATGAGCTCTTTGAGTGTGAATGAATGAGGTAAGTTCCCTTCTCAAGCTCAGTCCACACCCCATGATCAACACATGGCGCATGTTGTTGTGAGTTTTAATTTACTCGCAAGCGCACGAGTCGTTTGCAATATAGCGTTGTGTAAGTGCGAGGTCGAATCCACAGGGAATTGCGTTGTGAAAATATAATTTAATCTAAACTAACTTTATCTTAACCTAGTTCCGAATTTTGAATGATATTTTGGAAAACAAATTAAAACTAAACTAAATTGATTTTAAAAACTAATAATAAAAACACTAAGGTTTTCGAATCCACCCCACCAAAGTTTAAGCATATATGTCCTAAAAACATAGTCTATCAAAACATTCCATGAATCCAACT
Organism: Bretschneidera sinensis; assembly: GCA_023935145.1. NCBI lineage: Eukaryota > Viridiplantae > Streptophyta > Magnoliopsida > Brassicales > Akaniaceae > Bretschneidera > Bretschneidera sinensis. The sequence goes on along the minus strand of CM043703.1, from coordinate 52,768,008 downwards.
TACGACAAAAAAACAAAGAATATCCCAATTAAACCAAAAGACTCCAATGTATCCACTTTTAACAAATCACAAAGGAAATCCAATTTAATCGAAAACAATTCGATATATCCATCAGATGAAACACAAGGAATATCTAACAGAACAATTTAAACTCAATCAATCACAAGATTTACTCAAATAATTGACAGAACATTTATACTAAAAATGTCAGAATTGTATAAACAAATCTGAACTACTATGCCAAACAATGGCGAGGCTTCATCTTCAACCTTAGCTAAAGATTCTAGCCACTTATAACTATGAAACTACAATTCATAATAAAAGTGCTAAACATTAAACTAAAACAACTAAATAAAAAGAAATAAATAACTTTACATGGGAGAAATTCCACTCGCTGATGGGCGGCGCTTCCTCTCGTGGTAGCAAAGCCTTCGGGATCCACCAGAATGCTAGCAGACGTCCACTGGTTAACACCAAAGTGGCCCAGGAATTGTACACTGAATGATAAGGTCAGATGGTGTTTCTATAGGGGGAGTCCCGGAGTAGCATGGGTTGCAAATTCGATGTGGGATACTGCCCGAGTGCGCTCGATCGCAGAATGATGCAATCGATCGCAAGTGCGATCGATCGTATGTCTTGTGCGCACGATCGCTTGTGCGCTCGATCGCTTGTCTGCTGTGCTCGATCGCAGGTGCACTGTACTGCAAACATTTCGATGTGGGATTGTTGACCATGCACTCGATCGTAGCATAGTGCGATCGATCGCTATTGCTCCTGAAGCTTCACATCTCCTGAAATGCTTCATTTTCTCCACAAACCTATGAAAATACACAAAACACAAAAAAAAAAACATAAAATAAAGTGAAATACTACTAACTAAGAGCATAACAAATATAAGTTAAGGGTCTTAAATATGCAATATTTAAGACTCATCAAATACCCCCAAACTTATATTTTTCTAGTCCCTTAGCAAAACAAAATAAAAAACTAAATGAACAACAAGGATTATAAAGATAAGTTCAGTATTCATGGTATCCAAAAATTTAAGGAGCATACAAAATCATGAGATTCATTCATGTGCAAGCTTAAATAAGTCGAACCCATCTTCACAATGAATAAGAATTTAAAACCTGATTACTTACAAGAGGCATGGTAAGACATCACAAGCTTGAATCAGTGTAAAGTGAATTAGCATATACAGATGAGGTTTCCAAATAACTTCAATGTACAAGGTAATTCAAGTCTCAAGATCCACAGAATTTCTCATCGGAAAGAACAACGATGGCATAGTTTATATATATATATATATATATATATATATATATATATATATATATATATATATATATAAGGCTCTGCTATGTTTAGTTCCTTTAAGCTTTCTAATTGACCCATGTAACGAGTATTAAATCAATGACTCCCAAACCAGATGGTTTTAGGGCATTAGGTGTAAAGGCACCCCTAAGGACTTACTAACTCGAGTCACAAAGGCTACGAAATTAAACTGGTCTTAATACTACCAAGCGAAATTTTCACCTTTTGACATGAACACTCACTGTTTATTGAGGTAAGAGGTCCAGTTACTCAGCGAAAAGTTTCGCAATGATCATTATGAATAAAATTCCCACTTTTTGACGTGAACACTCACTACTTACTAAGGCAAGAGGTCCAGTTACTCAGTGGAAAGTTTACTGATGATGATCATTATAAATATTAGTAGTTTTTTTTATATATATACGCCCAAGTGTTTATCCAACAAGTCATCCGGTTTCAGTTAAGACAAGGAAACGTATACATTCAACTCACATGTCATACCTCACACAAATATGTGCTAATGCGCTCGTGTGAGATTAGATCAAACATATGAATTCTCAAAAATGCCTAAAGTAAGTAACTAAAGTTTAAACTCTATCATCAGATCATGTGTTCGAAGTTTTAAACTCACCAATGAAATCACATCACAATTTTTCATATCAACCAAAATTTTTAAACAAATATGAACATGCATTTATCTTTACGACGAAAAGACAACAAATCATGACAAAGTGTGTGATGTGTCTCCTATACCCCCAAACTTAAATTACACATTAACCCCAATGTGTGACTAATATGGAAAAAGCTGACTTGAGATATGGAGAACTATCTGGACTAGTATGGCTCATAGCATACCCCCAAACTTGAACTGAAGTACGCATTGTCCCTAAAAAATAAAAACTGAAAAACAAAAAATACTGGAAACAAACATTAATCATAAAAATTAAGAAATATACAGAAAAGATAAGCTGTGGGGTGCCTCCCATGAGCACTAAGTTTAAAGTCTTCAGCCAGACTCTCCCTAGAAAACTACACTTAATCCGAGTAACTAGGATCCTCCAACAGTATCGTCTCAATGTCCGGACTCCTCAACTCTAAGAATGGTTTTAGCCTATGTCCATTTACCTTGAAAGTATTACCATTCCTTGGATCCTCAATCTCGATGGCCCCATGAGGAAAAACTGATCGAATAATAAATGGGCATGTCCATCGAGATTTGAGCTTGCCTGGAAAAAGATGCAGGCGTGAATTGTAAAGAAGAACTTTCTGACCCGGCTCAAAAGCTCGTCTCAAAATATTTTGGTCATGAGTCTTCTTCATTTTTGCTTTGTATGATCGGGCACACTCATATGCATCATTTCGCAGCTCCTCCAATTCATTGAGTTGGAGCTTCCGTTGTGAGCCAGCCTTTGAAAGATTGAAATTCAGTTGCTTGATAGCCCAATACGCACGATGCTCTAATTTGACCGGAAGGTGACATGCCTTTCCGTACACAATACGATAGGGAGACATGCCAATTGGCATCTTAAAGGCTGTTCGATATGCCCACAGTGCATCAGTTAATCGCAGAAACCAATCATTTCTACTAGGGTTCACAGTCTTCTCCAAAAAAAATTTTATCTCGCGATTTGAAATTTCCACGTGACCACTCGTCTGTGGGTGATATGGGGTGGCAACCTTGTGTGTGATGAAATACTTCTTCATCAACTGCTCAAAGATCTTGTTGCAAAAGTGCTTACCTCCATCACTTATGATTGCTCGAGGCGTACCAAAACGAGCAAAAATAGTGTCCTTCAAGAACTGGACCATAACTCTGTGGTCATTAGTCTTGCATGCAACAGCCTCCACCCACTTGGACAGATAGTCCACAGTAACCAGAATGTACAGGTAGCCAAAGGAGTTTGGGAATGGTCCCATGAAATCAATACCCCATACATCAAAAATCTCAACAATCAGAATAGGGTTGAGGGGCATCATATTCCTCCTAGAAAGACTCTCTAGCTTTTGGCAACGCTCACAAGATACACAGTAGGTGTGAGAGTCCCGGAACATGGTAGGCCAATAAAATCCACAATGCAAAATCTTTGCAGCAGTCTTTTTAGCACTGAAATGGCCTCCACAAGCATGATCATGACAAAAGGCGATGATATTAGATTGGTTATGCTCAGGAATACACCATCTGATGATCTGATCGGGACAATACTTAAACAGATAAAGGTTATCCCAGAAAAAATGTTTTACCATGGCTAAAAACTTTGATTTATCTTGTCACCCCCAATGCAAAGGCATGTGTCCGGTGACAACATAGTTCACTATATCAGCAAACCATGGAGCGGGATTTTGAGCAATGAGCATTAACTGCTCATCAGGAAATGTCTCAGAAATGGGAATGGCGGCCTCAATGAAATCCACAATCAATCTAGATAAATGGTCTGCCACCACATTTTCATAACCTTTCTTATCCCGAATCTCGATGTCGAACTCTTGAAGTAGCAAGATCCATCGGATAAGACGAGATTTAGCATCTTTTTTTAGAGAAAAGATACTTCAAGGCTACATGATCCGAGTAGATAATGACCTTAGATCCTAACAAGTAGGATCTGAACTTGTCTAATGCAAAAACGACTACAAACAACTCCTTCTCAGTTTTAGAGTAATTGAGTTGTGTGTCATTTAGAGTTCGACTTGCATAGTAGATAACATGGGGAAGTTTATCAACACACTGCCCCAAAACAACTCCAACAACATACTCTGATGCATCACACATAATCTCAAAGCGCACACCCCAGTTGGGTGGCTGAATAATGGGTGTGGACGTTAGAATCTTCTTCAGATCCCCAAATGCATTCTTACAATCCTCATCAAATAGAAATGGGGCATCTTTCAGCAATAACTTGCACAATGGCCTGGCGATCTTGCTGAAATTCTGGATATATCACCTGTAGAAACCTGCATGGCCCAGAAAAGATCAAACCTCCTTCACTGTACGTGGGGGTGGAAGGTTGGAAATCAGGTCCACCTTCGCTTTGTCAACCTCAATCCCCTGATGAGATATGGCATGCCCCAGTACAATGCCTTGCTTAACCATAAAATGGCACTTCTCCCAATTAAGCACTAGGTTCTTCTCCTTGCACCGCACTAAAACCAAAGCGAGATGGTGCAGGCACTCTTCAAAGGTTGAACCGAAAACGGAGAAGTCATCCATGAAAATCTCTAAGAACCGCTCTACCATGTCAGAGAATATATTGACCATGCATCGCTGAAAAGTAACGGGTGCATTGCATAACCCAAAGGGCATGCGACGGTAGGCAAATGTCCCAAAAGGACAGGTAAACGTCGTCTTCTCCTGATCTTCGGGGACCTGGTTATATCCAGAATAACCATCCAAAAATCAATAATACTCGTGCCCAGCCAAACACTCCACCATCTGATCAATAAATAGCAGTGGAAAGTGATCCTTCCTTGTGGCAACGTTCAGCTTACGGTAGTCTATACACACTCTCCACCCTGACTGAACACGAGTTAGCATCAACTCGTCGTCCTTATTCTTTACTACCGTCAATCCCGCTCACTTGGGCACGACATAGATCGGGCTCACCCACTTGCTATCAGAGATGGGATAAATGATCCCTGCATCTAACAGCTTAATTATTTCTGCCCTCACAACCTCTTGAATAGCTGGGTTGAGCCTTCTTTGTGGCTCCCTCGATGGCTTAGTATTCTCCTCCAAATGTATCTTATGCATCACCACCGAGGGGCTGATTCCCCTTATATCCTTAATAGTCCAACCGGTAGCTTCCTTGTGCTCTCTTAGAATATCTAATAATTTCTCCTCTTGAGCCTCACCCAAATCGGAAGCTATAATCACAGGCAAACAATCGGCTGGACCTAGGAACTTATACTTAAGATTATCCGGTAAAGGCTTAAGTTCCTTCTTGGGGGGTTCAAGTGCTGCAGTTTCGTCTGTCTCATTGCTTTCTTGAGGATCAGACTCCAAAATGGCATTCACTTCCTCGAATAGCTTATCTAAGCCCAAGTCCTCTCCAAAGTGAGCAAAACACGCCTCCAAGGGATCCTCAATGTTTGATTCGTCCACAGTCTCCTCAAGAATCTCCTCTATCAAGCATACATTTCTTACTTCATCATATTCCAGTGGTTGCCTAGTGATATCAAAGATGTTCAACTCCACTGTCATATTTCTGAAGGAGATCTTCATCACCCCTGTCCTACAATTGATTAGGGCGTTGGCCGTGGCTAAGAATGGTCGCCCTAGAATCACCGGTATTTGAATCCCTACATTCTGGACCGGCTCTGTGTCAAGCACAATAAAATCCACTGGGAAATAGAATTTATTCACTTTTATCAAGACGTCCTCAACTATTCCCCGTGGTCTTTTCACTGACCTGTCAACCAATTGAAGCTTCGTGGATGTGGGCTTCAATTCTTCTAACCCCAACTGCAAATAGACTGAGTAGGGTAGAAGATTCACACTCGCCCCTAGATCCAAAATAGCTCTCTCAATATGGCTGACTCCTATCGTGCAAGAGATGGTAGGACACCCTGGGTCCTTATACTTGATGGGTAGCTTGCACTGAAGGATTGAGCTGACCTGCTCGATCAAAAAATGCCTTCTTTGGGACATTCGTCCTTCTCTTGATAGTGACCAAGTCCTTTAAAAACTTGGCATATGATGGCACTTGATGGATGGCATCCAAAAATGGGATATTGATTTGGACATGTTTGAATAATTCCAGAATTTCCTCATATTTCCCTCCTTTCTTGGGCGCCTGTAGTCTGTCGGGGTAAGGCACTCTAGGTACAAACGACCTAGAAGGGTCTTTTTCAGTAGGTGTGGCTGTAGATGGCTCAGCATCTCTCTTCTCCTTGTTGCCACTCTCTTGCCCTTGCTGCATAGCAGGGCTCTCTTCAACTCGATTGTCAACTTGTCTCCCAGACCTCAGTGTGACAATTGACTGTACTTGTTCCTCCCCGTGCGTAGGAGTTGATGAACTCCCAACCATAAATTGTCCTTTTGGGTTGGGCACGGGCTGACTGGGGAACTTCTCCTTCTCTCTCTCACCCAAGTGACTTGCAATTTACCCTATTTGACTCTCCAGCTTGGCAATTGCTTGGGTGTTTACCATTGTTGCACTTCTTACATCGCTCATGGATTGGCTATTCATTTTCATGTATTCGTTAATGGTGTCCTCTAGTGACTGTGAAACTAGCGCAGGTGTTTAAGTGGGAGCTTGGTAAGTAGGTAATGGTGCTGGATTGGCAGAACGACCATGACCAGGAATTTGTTGGGCAAATCTAGGAGGATATTGATTTTGAGCATTATGAGGGGCTCCTCCCTGATTCATTGGTTGGTTCTGTCTCCATGAAAAATTTGGGTGGTTCCGCCACCCTGGATTGTACGTCTCGGAGTACAATCCAGTTGACTGCCTTCGATAGTCATTGAAAGCATTTACTTGTTCCATAGGATACTCGGCACAAGCCGGCATTGATGGGCAATTCTGTGCTAGATGCATGGGACTAGCACAGATGGAACAGCTTTCAACATTAAATGTGTTGGCAACATTGATGGATTGGCTCACAATGAGAGCGTCAATCTTCTTAGTGAGGGTATCTAACTTTATCCTCAAATCAGTGTCCTCCCTGACTTCATAGATGCCTCCCCTCTTAGGAGCACGAATGGACTTATCTCGGCAGCTTGAAAAATCCCACTGCTGCGAGTTGTCAGACAACTTGTCCAATGCCATATATGCTTCATCTCTTGTCAGACTCAAGAATACTCCCCCATTCATAGACTCGATCATGCTACGGTTGGGTTGAGTCAACCCTTAGTAGAAGAACAGAACGAGTCTCCACTTCTCATATCCATGTGGAGGGCATCTGATCAGTAGCTCTTTGAAGCGCTCCCAACTCTCAGAAAATTTTTCATCCTCATCCTAAGTGAAAGAGCTAATCTCCTTTCGGCACTCATTTACTCTAGAAATTGGGAAAAACTTATGATAAAATTTGCTAAGCAGGTTTTCCCAAGATGTAATAGACCCGGGCGTGTTGGAATCCAACCACGCCCTAGCTCTATCGTGAAGAGAAAAAGGGAAGAGTCGAAGATGGACTGACTCCTTAGAGAAGTTCTGGAATTTAAATATGGCACAAATGTCTTTGAACTTCTTCACATGACTATAAGGATTTTCAAGATCTAAGCCATGGAATGAGGGTAAGAGTTGGATAACATGTGGCTTTAAGTCAAAGTGGGTGGCATTGGTAGGTGGCAACACTATGCAAGAGGATGAGTTAGTCGCAACGGGTGCAAACAAATCCCTAAGGGATGTAGTGGAGTCCACGTTCCAAGCTCTAGGTTGCTCTACATGTTCAGGATGATGTGCATCCCTAAAATTCTCTCCCATCTCAACAGTCTCTCTCTCAACTAGTGTTCTTCTCTATCTCCTAAGAGTTCTTTCTAAGTCTGGATCTAAATGTATCAAATCTAAGTTCAATGATCTCCGACCAAGCATACACCAACAGAAAACAATGAGGTACTAACCAGCAGAAACAACAGAATAAAGCAAAAATAGCAAACACATTACTCACAAAAATTAACAAAAAATTTTTTTTTTTTTTTAAAAAATTGATAACTAACTAGTAGAAAAATAAAATCAATTCAGACCAAAAATTTTCACAAACCAAACAATTCCCCGATAACGGCGCCAAAAACTTGTTGTGACTTTTAATTTACTCGCAAGCGCATGAGTCGTTTGCAATATAGCGTTGTGCAAGTGCGAGGTCGAATCCACAGGGAATTGCGTTGTGAAAATATAATTTAATCTAAACTAACTTTATCTTAACCTAGTTCCGAATTTTGAATGATATTTTGGAAAACAAATTAAAACTAAACTAAATTGATTTTAAAAACTAATAATAAAAACATTAAGGTTTCTGAATCCACCCCACCAAAGTTTAAGCATATATGTCCTAAAAACATAGCCTATCAAAACATTCCATGAATCCAACTTACGACAAAAAATAAAGAATATCCCAATTAAACCAAAAGCATCAAATGTATCCGTTTTTAACAAATCACAAAGGAAATCTAATTTAATCGAAAACAATTCGATGTATCCATCAGATGAAACACAATGAATATCCAACAGAACAATTTAAACTCAATCAATCACAAGATTTACTCAAATAATTGACAGAACATTTATACTAAAAAAATGTCATAATTTTATAAACAAATCTGAACTACTATGCCAAACAATGGCGAGGCTTCATCTTCAACCTTAGCTGAAGATTCTAGCCACTCATAACTATGAAACTACAATTCATAATAAAAGTGTTAAACATTAAACTAAAACAACTAAATAAAAGGAAATAAATAACTTTACATGGGAGAAATTCCACTCGCTGATGGGCAGCGCTTCCTCTTGTGGTAGCAAAGCCTTCGGGATCCACCAGAATGCTAGCAGACGTCCACTAGTTAACACCAAAGTGGCCCAGGAATTGTACACTGAATGATGAGGTCAGATGGTGTTTATATAGGGGGAGTCCCGAAGTAGCATGGGTTGCAAATTCGATGTGGGATACTGCCCAAGTGCGCTCGATCACATAATGATGCAATCGATCGCAAGTGCGATCGATCATATGTCTTGTGCGCACGATCGCATGTGCGCTCGATCGCGTGTCTGGTGCGCTCGATCGCAGGTGCACTGTACTGCAAACATTTCGATATGGGATTGTTGACCATGCGCTCGATCGCAGCATAGTGCGATCGATCACTATTGCTCCTGAAGCTTCACATCTCCTGAAATGCTTCATTTTCTCCACAAACCTATAAAAATACACAAAACGCACAAAAAAAAAACATAAAATAATGTGAAATACTACTAACTAAGAGCATAACAAATATAAGTTAAGGGTCATAAATATGCAATATTTAAGACTCATCACATGTGAATGTCATTGTGACACGAAGTGGTAAGTCATTACACATCCCAACAACGAAAAAATCAAAGGATGTGGAAAAAGGTCAAGATAGTAGTGATGTCGAGCTGCCCAAGGAACCTGAGGTGACAAAGAGTTATGTTAAGTATCATTCCCTCAAGATTTAAAATCAAGCAAGCGAACTCTGGATTATGGCACTCGGGCATGGCAACCGAAGTTTGAGGAGTTGCCTGAGAACAATGCAAAACAAATTCCTTCAAGTGTGGAAACACCCAAAGTTGAATTGAAGCAATTGCCAGAGCATCTAACTTATGCTTATCTGGGAGAGTAAGACAGTTTGGCTAAAGACGTAAAAGTTAGCACTCATGGGAGGCACCCCATAGCATATCTTTTTCTTTTTATTGTTTTTCATATTTCTTTTTCTTGTTTATTATTAGTATTTTGCTGTTTTCCAGTATTACCTTCGTATTTCTTTTTCAGGGACAAATATGTGCATCAATTCAAGTTTGGGAGTGTGCTATGAGCCATGCCAGCCCAGCTAGTTCTCCATCTCCCAGGTTAACTCTTTCCATGTAGTTCACACATTGGGGACAATGTGTAATTTAAGTTTGGGGGTATGGGAGACACATTCACACACACTTTGTCCCAGTTTTTTTTTTATATATTATTGAAAAGATAAATGTATGTTCATGATTGTTTTGAAATTTTGGTTGATCTAAAAGAATACTGTGATGTGATGTCATTGGTGAGCTTAAAATCTTGAATACATGATTTGATGATAGAGTTCTAAAATTTTGTTACTTACTTTAGGCATTTGAGAATTCATATGTTTAATCTAATCTGACACGAGCACATTAGCACAAAATAGTGTGAGGTATGACATGTGATTTTAATGTGTATGTTTCCATGACTTAACTAAAACTGGATGACTTGTTGGAAAAACATTTTGGCATAGAAAAGTATAAATAAAAATATAAAAAAATTTTGCACAAAAAAAGAAAAATGCTCGTGATGATCATTAATAAATTTTCCATTGAGTAACTGGACTTCTTGCCTCAGTAAGCAGTGAGTATTCATGTCAAAATGTTGGAATTTTATTCGTAATAATCATTGAGAAACTTTCCACTGAGTAACTGGACCTCTTGCCTCAGTAAGCAGTGAGTGTTCACGTCAAAAGGTGGGAATTTTGCTTGGTAACATTAAGGTTAGTTTAGTTTCGTAACCTTTTTTACTCGAGTTAGTAAGTCCTTAGGGGTGTCTTTATACCTAATGCCCTAAAACCATCTGGTTTGGGAGTTATTGACTCAACACTCGCTACATAGGTCAATTAGAAAGCTTAAGGGAACTAAACATAGCAGAACCTTATAATAAAAGAGAGAAGAAAATAAAACTATGCCATCATTGTTCATTCTGATGAGAAATTCTGTGAATCTTGAGACATGGAGACATTGCACATTGAAGTTATTTGGAAGCCTCATCTTTATATGCTAATTCACTTTACACTGAGTCAGACTTGTGATGCCTTAGCCTGCCTTTTGTAAGTAATTAGATTTCAAAATTCCTATTCATTGCGAAGATGAGTTTACATATTAAGCTTGTGCATGAATGAATATCATGGTTTTGTGTGATGCTTAAATTTTAGGATACCATGAATGATGAATTTATCTTTCTGTTCTTTATTTTTTTCATTTAGTTTTTAGTTTCGTATTGCTAAGCGACTAGCAATATGTAAGTTTGGGGGTGTGATAAGTGCTTAAATATTTATATTTAAGTCCCTTAATTTATATTTGTTAAGCTCTTAGTTTGTATTATTTCATCCTATTTTATCTCATTTCTGTTTTTATTGTGTTTTTCTAAGTTATATGTTTAGCTAAAGAATTTGTTACTTTGAGTTGTTTTTCGTTGTTTTACAAGTTCACAAGCACTTGGAAAAAAGTTTCACTAAATTGTCAGAATTGCCCGTACTGATCAATCATTTTTGTAGATTAAACTGTATTGATTCAGGAAGAATCAGGAGATGAACCATATATGCTTAGAAAGATCCTGATGTCTATTTTCTAGAGAATTTTATGGCTCGTAAAAATGATTTTTCTAGAGAAAGTTATGGCAATTTTAGTAAACAAAGGTTAGGCAGTGCACCATGTTGCGCTCGGGCGCACAAGACTATGATCGAGCGCACCCGCGACATCCCACATCGATTCGAAACACTTTGCAGTGCACCTGTGCTCGAGCGCACTCGCGCAGTATCCCACATCGGATTAGAGACAAGTTGCACTCGTGGAGTTGCCCTATAAAAGCCCCACCTCACTTCATCAATCAGTGTGCAATCTTCAAGGCTTTGCTACCAAAAAGTGTGCAGTCTGGAGGACTTTGCTACCACTCAGAGCAATCTGGAGGGCTTTTGGGAGCAATCTGGGGAATCTCCACTACCAAGCGAGGATGCTCATGAAGAGTTCAAATTTTCACTTAAGATTTTTGTTGTCCATTATATTTATGGGTAACTAAATTCTCAAGTGGGGCTATGGATGAACTTGCACAATTTGATGGTATTTTTGTTTATTTTTAATTTATGTGTTTGATATTTAATTATTAAAACTCTTTTGTTTTATTATTCGCAATTTATTAGTGATGTTTTTTTTTCCGAATAGTCATAGAGTTTATTCTGTTTATGGATTCAGTCTATGTTTTTTCTATTGAATGGATTAACTCTTTAATTATGTTGAGATCAATTATTTATCTATATTGATTTAGTTCTTTGTTGCAATATCGCTTCCTAAGTATATTGTCGTCGTTGGATTTTCTCAATAACGATAATAATTTACGTATTTTAAAAGTGGTGAATAATATTTTAAATTGTTACATTTGATTTAATCTTGGTTCATGAATCTACACCTTCCGATTAGGAATTTTGAAATTGACTTCTCAATTGAGTTAATCAATGAATTAAAAGTAATTAAAATACCATATTTGTGCAAGAGATTCCCGACGTTTTACTGTTTCACTTTACTTTGTTTTAAATTTGTATACAATCAATCTTTGTTCTCTATTAATCTTTTGATATTTTTTTTTATTTTCTTTGTACCTTCTACTATTCTTTTAATTTGCCTCCCTGTGGAATCGACACCCCAAAGCTGTGCTACAACTACCGATTTATTCTTTGAGCGCAAACAATACTCAATCGATATACCTACTCAAGAAAAAGTGGAGAAAAAAATATTAAATTTTTTTTTATAAAAAAAATCATGTCATAAATTAAAGATATACCTTTTGGCGTTCAGAACAACTGAAAAATTCGAGATGGCTATTGGCCAAAGACTTTTACCACCCAAGGAAGTACTAATATTTAGTATACAACTATACATGTGAAAAAGCGCTTATTACATTGAACAATTACAAACACAAACACATCCTAACAGCACAACACCATATAAAAAGAAAATGGGTTTTGCAGAAGCAGTTACCGTGACCAAGAAGTACATACACTGGAACTATCATGCAGGAGAGAGAGTGTACACAAATTTTATAAGAACTTGATATGGAAAATGTCAGGATCATGGTGTTCTGTTTGCTTCCATTAATCTGCTTACTGGTGCTTTTTCTTGCCTTTGTACATAAGCAGAGGGAAACCACCCACCTTTGCCTTTGCATTCTCCCTCAGACCATCCAGTAGGAGCGACCTTGCAACATTGCAACAACTATACAAGGTCAGAGATTCCACAACAATATTTCAGTCCAGAAATCTCAGAAAATTATTTATCCCACCCAAAAAAACTCAAAATACAAAGAGTTCATGCATAATAGTACAAATTTGAACTTTTTGTAAAAAAAATGTTTAGAATATAGATTTTTGTACTAAAATACCCTTAAACTATGTTATACAAACCAATAATACTTATGTTAAATGGAACTCTAAAAAAAATAACCTTAAAACATGTTCTCGTTAGATAACCAATTGGTCTTTCATAATGATTAGTTCAGAATCAGATAATATAATCATAACTTTAGACAAGAGAATATAATTTTTAAAAGAAATTCTCAGTAACTTCATTATGGATTCAAGGATGTTTTTGTTAAAATCACATCCTCCTTCCTTTTAAAGTTAACAATGTAACCATAATACTGATTAAAGGATGTTTTTGTTAAAATATTTTTTTTTTATTTAAGAATGGTAAACAAATAACTAACAGTTTGGTCTTTCAAGTATAAAGAATCTGATTTTGAGATTTCATAAAAATAATTTCATGGGTATTTTTTTTTGGGATTAATTTTTGAAGAGTTTGAGTATTTTTCCTAGAAGGTTATGAGGGAAACTCGGAAATAGAACCTCAATGATCTTATCTAAAATGGAATCAGCCCATTCACTTATCTGCAAGCATCTCAGTTTCCATTCAACCATGAATTTGTCCTATAATTGGTTACTACAGACACAATGTACAGCAAACCAATGTTGTCCAAAATAAACTTTTATGCATTAGACATAGCCATTGAATTAACATATGAAGAGGATAAAGCTCGTTAATGCCAAGTTTATGCCCATACCAAACAATGGATGGATGGTGGTGAAATTAGTTTCTGCTTTATGCAGCACATTTGTGTCAGGTTCGACGAAATCTAAGATGATGGTTTTTAGGACATACATATCAACAGATCAGTAATCACCTACAATAAGCAACCAAGTTATTGGAAAGTTGCCCATACGGTCATAGACAAACAAAAAACACTAATTAAGAGTGATCTCCCATCAGGCTCTATCTATATTCAGCCAAAGTTTATTCTGAAGACCCGGACCTCTTGGCCTAGTGGGCACTTCAGGATCCTTCATATAGGAGATCCAGGTTCGATCCCCCTCCCCGCCAATCTACTAAAAGGAAAAGTTTATTCCGAAAGCTATAGAGTAGGCTTTCAAAGGTTGCTAGCAAGAACTCTAGAGTCCCATGGAAGCATCCCCAATGTATGTAAATCAAGCATTCCACATGCCAATAATTACCAATAATCTCATTACAGAGAAGACTACTTTCCACCCAACAATATCAAAAACTAATATTAAGGTATTACGATGATAATTGAAAAATTAAACTGCAATTCTCTTTTTAAAATACAATTGCTTTCATCTCAAATAAACTTAGTATCAATTTCAAATATTTATTTCCTTTCTGGATTATAAACTAATCTATGGTTTAACTGTCTATGCTGTGTTTAGTTTATGTCTTTAACATGTAAGGAGTAGAATCCATATACTGCTATTTGGATTAGTGGTGGAGAAAGTACCTGGCGACAATAACATAATCATCAATGAATAGACTCAACTCCCCATCTGCTTGAGCATCAAATGGGTGAATAACCTGTTAAAAGAGTGGTTCAATAAGCGTAGTAACAAAATAACCCAACCATACCTAAGTTCTTAAAACACTAGGCTTCATTGATTATCATATTGCCACTAAATTTATTTCAAACCAGAAACAACTCTAGTTCAGTAGGTCCCTGTCCATATTGGCACCCTCTTCGTGCCCTTTTAATGAAATTTTACTTATATATAAAAATAAAAATAAAACTTCTTAAAGATGTCAGAGAGCTTACTTTTGCAATGAAGTGTGAATTATTTTGATTAATGCGACTATAATCATCAGATCCATTTGAATTGATATCCTCTAGTGCATGGGGAACATTCACATGTCTCTGTATAGTCATTGATTGTGATGATGACTCATTTGATTGCTCCTCAAGAATCATCTGAATCCAGTAATAAATTTCGTGAAAGTAGGCAAATTATGATCTATTCATATATTAAAGAAACAACTAAATAAAAAAAAAGGTAACCTAACAGTGCCAAGATGTCCACAGGCAGCAGTATACATACATGCACGCACACATGCACATATGCTATCTCACACACACGCACATGTGCGTGTGCAGACAATCATACATAATAGAAAAGGGTGCATTTTACAGACCTCAGAATATGGCTTATCTAGAATCGAAAGAACATGTTGATGATAAGATCTCTCAGCATCAACCTGCAAAATGATTCCATTTCAGGCCCATGAGCAATTAACTAACATGCAAAATTATCTCTCGACAACAACACAATTACAGGTAAACTAACATGAGCAACGAATAAAAATACCTACCTCTAAACAAAACATCAATATAAACACAACTTTATATAAAAACCAACACCACTAGCTGTTTCATGACTAGTAATGTTTTAATTTCATATGCAATTATTATTTTATGTTGGTGATATAGGGATTTTAAACTTTATACTCCCCCATTTGGTTCGGATGAATTGTCTTTTGACCGAGCCGGAATTGGCAATTGCTAAGGGCGGCAAGGAATCTTTATTCCAGATTTAATTGCCAATTTTTCAAAATTGGTAATTTCACCCTACAAGACCAACCAACAGTCGAATTAAAATTGAACCAGGATCAGGTCGATAAGGAAATGACAGTTCCTGCGAACCAAATGGGGTCTAAATCAATTACCCATAGGAATGGCTGCTAAGTGACAAGATATCAGAACTAAATCTAAGGTGTGCGAACACTAGTAGTCAACTAGTGTGGCATTTGGAAAACAGTTGCAATCTATACAAATACACAAAAGAAACAATGGCTCTTATTCAGGAACAACTCCCCTTCCTCCATCTGCCAACTCTCAGTTTCTCAAGTTAAGAATGAGTATTACATGACCACATCTAGAAACATTCAGCCTCATTGCCCTAATACTTGGTCACAACTCTTAAAGTATTAAGAGTAATAAGGTTTAAGGGTACTAATGTAATTTCATAATATTAAATTCTCTATATATGAGACTACTAATGTAAGGTTAGTAACCAGTTTACGACTTATTATCCCTCTATTTCCTCTCTGTCTAAACGCTAATCTTTGTCAAAATCCTAAACACAAATGTTAACATTGTATCATAGATCAAGGTTTGAGACCCTGGTGGTTTTCGAGTACACCTCCTTTAAAAAAAAACTATTATCTTTTCCAATCACCTTCTCCGGCAAGTCTTTGTTGTTTTCGGCTACCCTATGTTCCTCTCCGCTCGTCGTCATCTATGCTATCGTTTTTCGACACCGCTGCAATCCATTTGTCTTTCTCCTTGTTTCTATCCATCATTTTGCCTACATCTTCACCTTCCTCAATCTCGCGATGTTCCCGCATCGTCACCAACGAGATCGCGACAAGATCGCAACTCTTTTCTCAATGCAATCCTGACCAGTCCTAGACAGGACGCGGCCCCGTCTAGCGTGATCTCATCGAGTACAATCTGTCGCGAGCCCTGTAGCTAACGAACGTCTTTGTCCGCATTGTCTCCTTGCTTTGGTCACCGAGAATCGATTGCGTCCCTATTGAAGTAGCCGTCTTTATTTTGTTTGGTGTTGCAGCCTGATTTTGGTGAAGGAGATAAGGGTCGCGGGTTAGGCTAGTAATGTTGACCCAAACCGGATTTGTTGACCATGACCCGGATCCGTCAACCCTCTGATCCAATTTTGTTGACCCGATTCCTTTTATGTTTTTGGTTTGTTGTTGATGTTGGTGAAAGAAGAAAAAAAAAAGAGTAATGGAAGAAGGAAAAAGTAAAAGTAGTGTAATGATGATGTTGGAGCTGTGGAAACATTTAAAAAAAATGTGTGGTAATGATGCGCGAAGAAGAAAAGAAAGTTTTAGGGTTTTGTTTGGATGTTGACATGAATCGACCCGGATCCAAGTCATCTTTGCCCCTATGTTTGTTTAAGACGACCCAATCCAATTTGTTTCATGGATTCAGCCCATGTGAAGCAGCTCGTTCAAGTCTGTTTTGTTGTCTTGTGGTCCCCTAAGTTGAGGGTTTTCTCTGGTCGATGTCTCCAGACCTTGTTCATGGATCGTGTTGATTCATTGTCGTTAGTCGGTGCCGATGTGGTAACCTGATTATTGTTTTGGGCCTAGTTGCCCTAAACTGTTATATGTTTTGTTGTTATCTGATTTTGAATTTATTTGTAACAAACTGGATGGTTATCTTTGTAACAAGTTGGAGTATGCTCTAACTTGAGAGGAAGTGTTAAAGTATTAAGAGTAATAGGATTTAAGGGTATTGATGTAATTTCATAATATTAAGTTTTCTAAATATATGACTAACTTTAAGGTTAGTAACCAGTTTAATGCTTATTGTCACTCTATTTCCTCTCTCAGTCTAAACCTCAATCTTTGCCTAAACAAGTCCACTTAGTGGGCAGGTAGGGAAATGCCCTTACCAACACTCCAAAGCGGGTAAGACACCATACCAACCGCAACCATCCTAGTGGATGAGGTCACCTTAGATATCCAATAAAATAGAAGTTCCCTAAAGTAAATTCAGAATACTTTTCCAAATGCTGGCACATTCTTTTTCTTTTCTTTTCTTTTTTATAAGTAAAAGTATAAATATCATACATAAGGGCACCAACCCCTATACAACTATCATCTTGAGTACAAAAAGTCGAAGAACTCAAGAAGTTCATATTCATTTATGAAAAAGTAATCATGTAACCAAAGTATCAAATTGTTTAACCATCTACACTTGACAACTTATATTGAACCTTCAAACGTTAGGGGAGATGATCCACCGTCTCAACATTCTCTTTGCAAAGAAGCACCTATTGACAATAATTTTCCCCTCCTTTTGTAGATTATCCAATGTCAAAATCCTTCCGCAATTACCCTTCCATAGAAAAAATAAATAAATAACAACTTTCGTTGGATCACAAGTCTTCCAAATCATCTTCCAAGGAAGGTTAGCAAAACTTTCAATCAAATGGTTACTCAAAACCCCCTTACAGAAAGACTTAACCTCAAAGTGCCCTTTTATGCTAATAAGATCCAGCAAAGGCTTTCCTCCCTAATAAGATCCATCCTAGCCCCATAGAGCAAAACAATAATGAATCAAGAATAAAGTTGAGAATAAAATGATTCTCTATTTTCTGATAAAAATCACATACATCGTGCACCTATAAATAGGTGAATACAAAGCATAAGAAAAGGAAACAACCTAACTACTTTCCTATTTTAGTGCATTGACTAAATCTTAATGAATATACTACAGACTTTACAATAACCAAATCCCCTAAATCTCACTAACATAATCTCGGTTTCCAACACTCCCCCTCAAGCTGGCTTGAAAAAAATATTTTCCATAGTCAGTTTGCCAATTAAGTAGTTGAACTGCCCCTTGTACAATCCTTTTGTAAGAACATCTGCAATTTGCTCAGCAGTACGTATATAGGTCATGTTGATCACTCCTTTTCCAATCTACTCGTTGATGAAATGCTTGTCAATTTCCACGTGTTTAGTTCTGTTGTGAAGAACAGGGTTGTGTGCAATCGCAATTGCTGCCTTGTTGTCACAATACACGTTCATTGGTAAAGAGCTTTGAATTCTAGGTCTTCTAATAACCTCTTAATCCACAAGATTTCACAAATTCCATGAGCCACAGATCTGAATTCAGCTTCAGCGCTACTTCTCGCCACTACACTTTGTTTTTTACTTCGCCAAGTAACCAAGTTCCCTCCAATGAATGTGCAGTAGCCAAAGGTAGATTTTCTATTAGTGATGCAGTCAGCCCAATTTGCATCGGTGTACCAGAAGATGTCCCTGTTTTTTGAATAGTAGCACTTTTCCAGGAGTTCCTTTTAAATACCTTGGGATTTTGTATGCTGCCTCAAAATGTTCTTGTCCTGGTGAGTGCATGAATTGGCTCACTCTACTTACTGCAAACGCTATATCAGGGCGTTTGTGGGACAAGTAAATCAATCTTCCAACCAGCTTTTGAAACTGCTCTATATCCACCACGTCCTCGGGTTTAGCAGGTTGAAGTTTCTGATTCGGTTCGGTTGGAGTTTCAGCCGCTCTACATCCAACTAAACCTATCTCACTAAGCAAATCAAGTGTATATTTGTGTTGGGTGACGAATATACCATCCTTGGACCTTGCAAACTCCATACCGAGGAAGTACTTTAGAGTTCTTAGGTCTTTTATCTCGAAATCTTTGGCAAGTCCCTTCTTCAATCATTCCAACTTGCCAATATCATCTCCTGTCAAGATAATGTCATCCACGTAAACAATTAAGATAGCCACTTTACCTTCTCTTAAGTGTTTATAAAACATAGTGTGGTCTGCTTGACTTTGGCAGTAACCATGATCCTTAACTTTTTCAAAGCGTTCAAACCACACCTTGGAGATTGCTTAAGACTATATAGGGACTTCTTCAATTTGCACACTCTATCTTCACCAAACTTCTTCTCAAAACCTGGAGGCAGGTTCATATATACTTCTTCCTCACGATCTCCATTCAAGAAAGCATTTTTTACATCCAATTGCTAGTTATAGTTGATAACTAAGGACAGAAGCACTTGAATTGAGTTCATCTTAGCAACTGGAGCAAACGTTTCTTGGTAGTCAATTCCAAGGGTTTGTGTAAACCCCTTTGCCACAAGTCTTGCCTTATTTCTTTCTACACTCCCATCGGCTTTGCATTTAACAGTAAACACCCATTTGCAACCTACGGTCTTCTTTCCCTCCAGTAATCTCACCAATTCCCAAGTTTCGTTCTTTTCCAGAGCATTCATCTCTTCCATAACTGCTAGCTTCCAGTTCGGGTTATCCAGCGCCTCCTTAGTAGTTCTTGGAACAAACAGGTTAGACA
The DNA here is from genome assembly GCA_023935145.1 of Bretschneidera sinensis. NCBI lineage: Eukaryota > Viridiplantae > Streptophyta > Magnoliopsida > Brassicales > Akaniaceae > Bretschneidera > Bretschneidera sinensis. Next base: position 52,748,079 of record CM043703.1, on the reverse strand, counting down.
TATTGGAAATAAAAGCTCTATAATTTTTGGAAAGTCTATCATAAGATAGATATTTTGCAATGGAATGTTGGGTACACTTTCGGACTCCTTTTCTAATGGCTATGGGAACATCAACTGAAGGAAGTGAAGATGAAGAAAGAATTGGATTAGGACTAGAATTACCTGAATTACTTGGACCCTCTTCCAGGGATTCTAATTGACTTTGTGGTAGAACAGTTGGCAAGTCTTTACTCTTGTGTTTTTTCCGAGTATAAACCAAGTACTCAGGTTTGGGAACATTTTGTTCCTTCTGTAGCATTTCTCCCTCTGCTTCGCGATCCTAGGTAATCTCCTACATTCTCCATATGTTGAACATTCTGTTTTTGATTTTGTTCAACGTCTAAAGTGGAAGATGAGATAATAAGATTTGGTAAGGGATCCAGATTTGTTTCCCAAAAATTAAAATTTTCTTCATTCTCTATCTCCCCCTGAAAACAATTTTTTGAAAAATAGGATTGATTTTTCACAAAGGAGACATTCATACTCACAAAAACTTTTTTTGTTTGAGGATTGTAACACTTATATCCCTTTTTGTTTGAAGCATATCCAATGAAAACACATTTTTCAGCCCTAGGATCCAATTTAGATCTAAAGATACTGGGTACATGAACATAAGCAATACATCCGAATATTTTTAATGGCAAATCTGAAGCAATCATACAATCGGAAAAAGTTTTTTTGAAGTAATCTAGAGGTGTGACATATTGCAGAACACGGGTAGGCATGCGATTTATTAAGTATGAGGCAGTTAAGATAGCATCTCCCCATAAGTATTTTGGAACATGCATTGAAAACATTATCGCACGAGCTACCTCAAGTAAATATTTGTTTTTTCTTTCAGCAATACCATTTTGCTGAGGAGTGTCACGACAGGTGGATTGATGCAAAATGCCTTTTTCTTGAAAAAAATTTCCTAGATATTCATTAAAATACTCTTTCCCATTATCCGAATGAAACACACAGATTTTTTATTCAAATTGGTTTTCAATCATTTTGTGAAAAATTTGAAACACATTTTTAACTTTAGATTTATTATTCATCAAATACACCCAACAAAGATGAGTATGATCGTCTATAAAAGTAACAAACAATTTTTTTCCTGTCATAGTAGTGATCCGAGAGGGACCCCACACATCACTGTGAATCAAATAGAATGATTCACTAAATCCCCTTGGAATTTAGTAGAAAGAAATAAGGCAAGACTTGTGGCAAAGGGGTTTACACAAACCCTTGGAATTGACTACCAAGAAACGTTTGCTCCAGTCGCTAAGATGAACTTAATTCAAGTGCTTATGTCCTTAGCTATCAACTATAACTGGCCCCTACAGCAATTGGATATAAAAAATGCTTTCTTGAATGGAGATCTTGAGGAAGATATGAACCTGCCTCCAGGTTTTGAGAAGAAGTTTGGTGAAGATAGAGTGTGCAAATTGAAGAAGTCCCTATATGGTCTTAAGCAATCTCCAAGGGCATGGTTTGAACGCTTTGAAAAAATTGTTACGGATCATGGTTACTACCAAAGTCAAGCAGACCACACTATGTTTTATAAACACTCAAGAGAAGGTAAAATGGCTATCTTAATTGTTTACGTGGATGACATTATCTTGACAGGAGATGATAATGGCGAGTTGGAAAGATTGAAGAAGGGACTTGCCAAAGATTTCGAGATAAACGACCTAGGAACTCTAAAGTACTTCCTTGATATGGAGTTTGCAAGGTCCAAGGATGGTATATTCGTCACTCAATGCAAATATACACTTGATTTGTTTAGTGAGACAGGTTTACTTGGATGTAGAGCGGCTGAAACTCCAACTGAACCCAATCAAAAACTTAACTCGAAGACGCGGTGGATATAGAGCAGTTTCAAAGGCTGGTTGGAAGATTCATTTTCTTGTCCCACACACGCCCTGATATAGCGTTTGTAGTAAGTAGAGTGAGCCAATTCATGCACTCACCAAGACAAGAACATTTTGAGGCAGTATACAGAATCCTAAGGTATTTAAAAGGAACTCCTGGAAAAGGGCTACTATTCAAAAAACAGTGACATCTTCGGGTCGAAGTCTACACCGATGCAGATTGAGTTGGCTGCATCACCGACCGAAAATCCACCTCTGGCTACTGCACATTCGTTGAAGGGAACTTGGTTACTTGGCGAAGTAAAAAACAAAGTGTAGTGGCGAGAAGTAGCACTGAAGCTGAATTCAGATCTGTGGCTCATGGAATTTGTGAAATCTTGTGGATCAAGAGGTTACTAGAAGACCTAAGAATTCAAAGCTCTTTACCAATGAACGTGTATTGTGACAACAAGGCAGCAATTGCAATTGCACACAACCCTGTTCTTCATGACAAAACTAAACACGTGGAAATTGACAAGCATTTCATCAAAGAGAAGATTGGAAAATGAGTGATCAGCATGACCTATATACCTATTGCTGAGAAAATTGCAGATGTTCTTACAAAAGGATTGTACAAGAGACAGTTCAACTACTTAATTGGCAAGTTAACTATGGAAAATATTTTTTTCAAGCCAGCTTGAGGGGGAGTGTTGGAAACCGAGATTATGTTAGCGAGATTTAGGGATTTGGTTATTGTAAAGTCTGTAGTATATTCATTAAGATTTAGTCAATGCACTAAAATAGGAAAATAGTTAGGTTGTTTCCTTTTCTTATGCTTTGTATTCACCTATAGGTGCACGATGTACATGATCTTTTATCAAAAAATAGAGAATCATTTTATTCTCAACTTTATTCTTTCTTCAGTAATCAATAGATCAATAATACAAACAATATAGAGAATTCTTAAATCTCTCTTTTACTTTAACCGATACAATTCGAATAAGGATCGTTTAAAACATAGGATGCAGGCTACATAAGGCTTAAACAAAGAGCAAATGATGGGGTACATAAGGGTATGGAGCTATAGAAAGGTACAGGGACAAATTTGTAATTGTAATCATTAAATAATTATATTTTGGTAGGTATCTTGGGCCCTAGTATTTGATTAGGATTTAAGTTCTTAGAATAAGATTAGGATATAATATTTTATTAGTATTGAATTTATTTATTTACAATGTTGGATTAAGAATAGGATTCCTAAAGATCTCTATACAAGAGATCCCTATGTTAATTTTCAGTAGTTTTGAATGAATAAAAATTATTGATACTGAGTATCAATTTCTTATCAACCTCCAGGATAACCCAACTTCTCTTCCAATCCCCAAGGTGGCCTAGTTTCTATTTCTCTATCTCTTCTTTTCTATCCCTTGTTCTACATCAGCAAGCTAAGAAGCTAAAGAACCCAAGAACTGCAGTTTAATCTCAAGGTCCATATAAGATCCACCTTAGTCTAACCAAAGAGCTTAGTTTGTAATGTGGCACCTATAGTACAAATTGAACAGCTCAACCAGACCTATTCCCGAAATAAACATTCAAATGGAACCTTTGAGGAAAAAACGTAGAAGCTATTGGTGTAAAATTACATAGTCTAACTCAAATTCTTTTGCGGAGATAACATCAATTAAAACTTTATCCCCTCAAAGTTCACATATAATAATGTTTTCTATAGAATTATGCTATGAGAACCAAGAATCCTAAGATCATACCCACAGGCATTCATGCACATAGACACAAGCATGCAAGCACACATGAACAAAGAGAAAGAAGAAGTAAGACCATAGCAAGAAGCTGTTGAAAAGTTATCTTCTGCTGCTGATCCTCAACTGACAACATGGCAGCTGTGGCTTCTCTTCCGAGTACCATCATCGAAGATTTAAGTCCTGTCAATCTTGCTTCTGCATTTTTAAGCTTCAAATAACTTTCCTCCGATATATCAGATTCCCTGGTCTTTGATCGACACCTCACTATGTCAGCAGTCTGTTATGTAAACATTCACCATGAACATCCTATAACTCTCTGACGATCATAATACACATAAATTTGACATCAAAGGTTACCTGTGTTTCAACCTCATGGTGGAGTCTATCATAACGGTGAGTCAAGTGGCGAGCATCCTCTAAAGGAGCTCCACTTATCAATGCCCGAAGTGGCTCAGAAACCTACACATTTGAAACCTGTAACACAATTAGAAACAGAAAAACCTTAAAATTTATGAAAGGTAGAATAGAAGGGACAGGTGAGGGAACAGAACTCAGAGAGAGAGAATACTATAAAATCTTATTATCCAATGCAGTGAGTTCCAGACTTCCAGTCATGACTATGGTGCCCGCCCGTATAGGCATGAAAGATTAAGGAGTAGGAAATCAAATTAAAATCCCTAATAACAAGGGAAACAAATCAAAATCCCAAATAAAATAAACATAAAATTCCACTTTTTACTAAAATGGATGTGCTTAAATTCCAGTTTCAGAGAAAACTCAACCTAGATTTCCAAAATGGTGAATAATTATGCTTCTTGAACACCGAACGTGTGCATATCCACCAATTTCTTAATCTTGTCTTAGCCTTGCTAAACATGTTTGTCCTCATTTCATATTTGCTTAACATTTCCTCCCCAACTTACTACTTTGAACCTTCTTGATCATCCTACTCGAAACAATGGATTTTGATTCTTCAATATCCAACTCAAAACCTTCTTGGCTCTTCTTGTATGGAACTTTTACAGTTAGAAGCATATGCGAGGATTTTCAGTCCTTGTGCAAGCCTTTCAACCACTTTCTTAAACTCTAGTACTTTGAGGTACATATTTTCACTTAAAGCTACAAAAGATGGGATCATATTCTGGATACCCATCATATTCAAAATATGCATCATGTCTAGAATATGCATTTGCCTCCATCCTGGGTGAATGATACTGGATTTCCCATTGACAATAACCATTACAAATACAACAACTATCTAGATCTATTTTTGCCGAGATAGCATCCCGACACAACCGAGATCACACGAGCTTGAAATCCAACGGATTTATGAAATGTAACAAAATTTTTAAAAAAAAAGTCCAAAGGGATCATAAACTTGATACAACACATCATCATATTTGTGAACTTCTATTGTGGTTGTTATTAGTGGAGCTTGGTTTTGGTTCCACAAAGCTTATGAGGTTGTATTATGATAGTAATACAGAATTTAACATTTACTTATGATCCAGTCCAGCATAATAGACCAAGCATAATGAGGTTGAAAGTCACCTTATCAATGAGAAGTGAAGCAGTGGATTGATTTGTGCCTCTTATGTTACGAGACAGTGAGAGAGAAAGAGAGAGATCAACTTGCAAATTTTAGCACAAGGCCTTGAACTAAAATATGAATATATTTGACGTAGGAGAGGATAGAAAAGAAGAGAGTGAAATAGAAACCAGGCTACTTGTGGATTGGAAGAGAAGCCAGGGTAGGTTGAGAAGAAATTGATACTCAAAATCAATAATTCTATTCATTCAAAACTACTGAAAATTAACATAGAGATCTTTTATATATAGATCTTTAGGAATCCTATTCCTAATCTAACACTGTAAATAAAGAAATTCAATATTAATCAAATATTATATCCTAATCCTATTATAAGAACTTAAATCCTAATCAAATACTAGGTCCTAAGATCCTTACCAAAATATAATTCTTTCATGATTGCAATTACAAATTTGTCCCCGTACCCTTCTATACCCCAATACCCTTCTGTACCCCATCATTCTCCACCACTAAGAAAAAACTCAACCTCGATTTTTGCAATGAGGAAGCAGCAATATCTGTGATGCTTGTAGAAATAAAGCAAGTCATGAAAGTATTGAAAAACGAGGTCTCTACCAAAAGAAAAAATTTTGGCGAAGAATGTAAGCTGTGGAGGTGTTTCAAACCAAACAAGAAGGATAAAATCAGCACTATGAGCCTGCATAACAACCACTGTCTCACCCATGTTTTCAACTTTTCATGAACTTGATCAACATGTGAAGGAGCTGTCACTAGTATAATCTCCTGATCTCTTATCAAGTATGCTTTGAGCGTAATAGCACAGTTTTCAAGAACTCTCTCTGCCAACTTCTGAGCTATAGGTGTAACTTCTGCATTGCCTTTCTTAGCACTAGCCAAGATTGTGGAGAGTAACTTGTGGGATATTTCTTCACTTTCTTCTAATACAAGGGTCATAATAGTCTCCATAGATGATAAGACATTCTCTTGATGATAATCCCTTATAGCCTTGAAGAAATGTTGAAACATCTCATTAATCAGACCATCAAATTCGAGATCCAACATCACTGCACATGATCTGACCTTGGCAATAGCCTCAAGAAATACGATCTTCTTAATATATGACCAACTAGATTGGTCCACTAGGTTTTCAAATGAGGATACAATCAAATGAAAGGCCTCTTTCATTTGATCATCATCATAAGGGGTGTCTGGTGATGTTATTCTTGTTATTTCACTGATGCAAGCGGCGACTGCAATTTTCACATCAATATGTGATTGTCTGAAAAGCTGGTCAACAAAAAAAACCTCCATCAACAAAGCGAGTGCATTTTGTAGCAATGTAGGAGATGATTATGTTATCTTTGAAGGACATAGTGTAATTTGATCTAAAAGACGAAGGAGCTTATCAATCGACGAATGAGGACTTGTAAGCTTATACCGAAGCTCAGTGAGTTGTTGGTCAAACTCGAAAATAAAGACCATATTTCTGATTTAATAAAATTAAAAACAGTCAAAAATAAACAACATATTTCTAATTTATATAAATTAGAAACAGAAATAAAGCATGAAAAGGAAACCTTTCTTTTTTTTTCTTCTCTTTTTTATCATTTTTTTTTTCAAAAAAAAAAAGAGATTAAATAAAGCAAACAAACCGAAAGATAAATTCAAAACCTTAGAAATCTGCAAAAACAGATTTGTAGAAGCTAGCCAAAGACAAGTCGACCTTGACCTTTAAAACAGATCAGTCGCGTCAGCGACGATGGCGAAGGTAGTGGTTTATAATCGTCGAAAACTTTAGCACGTCACAGTGGGGGCGACGTGTTGTGAGGAGCAGTGGAGGTGGCTGGATTTGACTCTCCCTCTCTTCTATTTGTCTTATGAAACACGCTATATATTACTGTTCATGGTACTGTTCACGATTTGATTTTTTTTTTTTTTTTTTGATATGTAAGACCTTTTTCTTTGATATCAAACTGAAATAAAAAGTAGAGAAATAGAAACAAGGCTACCATGGGGATTGGAAGAAAAGTCAGGCTACCTTGAGGTTAAGAAGAAATTGATACTCAATATCAATAAATTTTATTCATTCAAAACTACTGAAAATTAACATAGGGATCTCTTATATAGAGATCTTTAGGAATCTTATTCCTAATCCAATCCTGTAAATAAAGAAATTCAATACTAATCAAATATTATATCCTAATCCTATTCTAAGAGCTTAAATCCTAATCAAATACTAGGTCCTAATATCCATACCAAAATATAATTCTTTCATGATTACAATTACAAATTTGTTCCCATACCCTTATGTACCCCATCAATATTCCTCTCATAAACTTTTTTATATTTTTCTCTTCATTTTTTTAATATTTTTACACAAACAAGAAATTTGGGATGGGGGGAGAGAATCCTTCCCTTCTCCCACCTTGCGTTGTCTTCTCAAACAATGAAGCAAGCCAAATATTTGATGACTGTCAAGTCTTTACTGAAATACCATGAAGCAAAACAATTAGAAACTGTAGCTTGAGAAGACAGACTGTTGCATCATATATTTCCAGAACATATTTAACAAATTTAATTTGTCAAATAAATGAAGAAGTCTAGAAATTACCTGTTCACCAAGGATCCCAAGCAAGGTCTCCCTCTCATCTTCCATTGATTTATGTGAGGTACCAAAGTGAAAAGCAGCCCTTGCAAGAGGAGAACCAGTGCTTTGATTCTCAACTCCATATTTGTGACAATCTTCCGCCAACTTTCTTGCTGAAAATTTAAGTTGAAATTTCATGTAACAGCACTGAAAGGTACCACAAAAAGAAACAAATGAGCAGAATTGTACTCACCTATCTCCATCAGCTTCGAGCTTGTAGCAATAAAAGCTTCAATTCCACGAACGATATTCCTCTGCAAATGCTGTGAACATAATATCTTTTAAGACTTTGCTCAGATTAAACGTCCTTGATGTATAAGCTGACCGATCATCATAATATTCATTCATCAGACAGTGCAGGCCATATTAGTAGATCCCGAGATTATAGTAAACAAAATCTCGAAGATTGTACCTTTTCTGTCTTTGTAGACTTGTATAGATCTTGGAGTTGTCGGTGACACTGAAGCTCAGCTTTGTCGATCACAACAGCTTCATTACCAAAATGTCCCAAATGTTTCAAAACTGCCTGCATAATATTGAATATTATCTCATGATAGGAAACCAAAGTTGAAAAATACTGAAACCACTAACATTTTCAATAAACTTAAATATATTTCTTTCCAGATGAACCTTTAACAACCAAATTAACTACATTGATTCTCAGCACAAAAGAGAGACCAAAACAGAATACATTTAAAGCTATGTTCTTGCACTTGTCAGTCCATAGACGTCTATGGTTGCACCATGGAAGAGTTCTATGCAAAATCCCTCCAATCAAAGGAAGGTTAATTTAAGAAAGATTTCAAAAGCTTTTTAGTCTCTTAAGGGATTGCATCTAGGTTGCTGTACTTCCAAGTGTAATGCTAAAGGAATTGTACGTGTGAGGCTATACAACCAGCCCCTTCTTCCTATGTGTTTTCATCTAAAAACTTTTATTTAAAAATCCCAACCATCCCAACATCAAGTAGTACCTAAATGCTTTAAAATAGGCCTATTAACAAGCTTTCCCTTTCTAAATTTAGCGTCCAATTGCTTGTCTTGCTACATCTTTCACACTCTAAACTTATATGCAACCTTTTAATCAATAATTGCTTCCAATAATCAGATGCAAGCATTATCCAATTTTCCAAAAGCTATCCTATGTTTGCAGTAGAGTAAAAGATCTATCACCTTTTATTTTTCCTTTTCTCAAGAAAACTCAGCTAAGCTTTAGTCTCAACTCTCAAACTAGTTCTGCTACGGATGCTTCAAGTCTAGTTGACTTGAACTAAAGCTATAACCGCAGTGAGGCACTAAATATCATTTTACTAACTCTTTTCACTAATTCAACCCATGTATTCACTTCTTCAAACAATTCATGTCATAAAGCATATCCAGTCTTACATCTACAAAATCTTTTACTCAAATTGGTCACTATTTACAAGAACAAAGCATTCCAGCTACTCTCGTCCATTGCATTCAACAAGCTCTGATATTGCAAATAGAATTCTCCTCAACTTGTCCTTTCTTGCTACAAATAAACATTCTTTGAAACTCATTAACCATCAAATTTCCCTCCAATATGCTCTCTTCCCTAGTTTAACAAAAGAAAATGGTATCTTATGCTTCGTTCTACTCAATTTAAAATACTTAAAAGTAGTCCTCCATAGTGCCAGTTACCGCTGATCCTAACATCGATCCCATTACATCATCTGCAAATAACATATACCAAGGGATGTTGTCTGGAATATGCTTGTGGTGAATTTGAAATGACAACGGCCATATTGGACCAAGTTTCTCAAACCTGGTACCCACAATATGCTTGTGGGTGATTGGAAATGACAGCAAGAAAATTATTGGACCAAGTTTCTCGAACTTGGTACCTGCTTCAATGAAAAAAATAATAATTATTTGCAACAGGAAAAGCACAAAGATGGGACAACACAAGACAAGTACCAATTAAAAGCATGATGGATCAGGCATATGTGACTTCTACCATTTAATAAGATTAACTTTTAGCTTCTTGGTATAGTGATGATACAAGTATGCTTTTTGACATGGAAGTTTTCCTTCACTAGCATGAAAGACAGAAGTTGAAAGCTATGGGGTAGAAACTTGAAAGATGTGTTTGGGAATTTGTACTTTGACTGAGGCTCCCCATCTTTTGCTTTTTACCGAACGTAAGTTTGAATCTCCTTATAATTTACCCCTTGATAAGTTCAACATAAAAAAATAAAAAAAATAAATCATGTAGTAAGGTGATATCTATTACATCTTTTGTAACTCAAAAAATTCTATGGAAGCATATTTGGGGTGGCAATCACCAAGCCCAAACTAACCCAGAACCCAACCTAAGTTTCATTCTTTCCACCAATCCCCACCCTAACCCCATTTCGAAGACACCAATATCCATGTCATTGCAATAGATGATGGGACAATGAAACATGAAAGCGAGAATCAAAAGAAATTCTGCTCAGTTGACTACGTTCACGAGCATATTCTTATTTAGTAATCAAGGAAATGGAAATTGGAGGCAATAAATTCCAAAATTTGGTTCGTCACTTCATCCTAGCAACCAATCTAAAATCTTTGTTTACTATAAGTTGAATAAAATTTGTATCGGCATCTAGAGTTAATTCTTTCAGATCCATTAAACCGCATCCCTATTGATGCAAAGCAGCTAGACATATAGCACTTACAGTGCAATAACAAAATGCTGTCGTGTTAGTATCTCATAGTATATTACTTATCAAAAAAAAAGTATCTCATAGCATATGCAATAACTGTATATCATGTTAGTATTTCTTAGGTATTGTGCAACTATGTACCTTTTTAATCGTCAATGAGGTACATATATAATTACCTTACAAGCATTACCTTAGCTAAATCGTTAACTATGTGCTACAAAATTTCATGTGCAAGTTGTCCCATATCAAAAAGAAAGATATAGAGTGGAAGGCTTGTATACGTAGACTGGGCCCATGACCTAATGTCTTAAACCATTGGGTGAAGCTGGTGCTCATCCATATATATCAAGGCCTCATATGTAAGTTCTCTCATGCACAACAGAATATATGTTTGGCTATATAGTAATGGAGAACTCTAGAGTAGACTATATCACATCTCTCACAAAAAAAATGTGGCAGCAGAGCAAAGATTTTGAAAAAAAAAATTCAAAGCTTGATTGTACTTTTAGAAAGATCTTGATAATTAGGATATTTTATAATCTCTGGATTGAAGTTATGGATTTAAGAGTAACTTCCATAGTTTTGAACTTTTGACCATTACTATCAATTTCAGAAAAGATAAAAATTTTGGTATGAATTCAAACATAAGCTTCAATCTGACCCTTATTCTTAAAGTAAAATAAAATATTGTATGACTGACTATTCACTGTACATCAAAAACTATACTGTATCAAGAGACTGAACAACTGAACTCTAGCAAGTGAAATATTATTTGTCCAAGAAAAAATTGGACAACCAACATTGTCTCTGTGCGAAAACACTGGAAAGTACAAGCAATGACTAAGTCATAAAACTTATTCCTTGTTATTTATCTAACAGACTTCGATGAAACCAAGAATTTTTCTAGTCAACATATGCCCATAATTCCCAATTTTCAATCAAAAATCTAAAAATATTACATATACACTAAAAATTACTAAAATACATTTTTGTACCATAATAGAAATTTCTTTTTAAATTTATGCTGCAGATCTGAAATCACGTCATCAAAGCTTACTGAACCATCTTAACAAAGTAACCAATCTCCTCCAACCTAACATTGACAATTCAATAAACTCAACCTTCAATATGCGTCTCTGAGTTGAAATATCTGCTCCATCCATTTTTTAATGCTACTCTTTTCATTTAAAATAGAATAGCCTCTAATCCGTTAGAATATAGAACACTTTGAGAACAAGGGTTACTAGCGCATGGTGCCACACTGTCAGCTTAGAACCATTAGTAGGATAAGGCTTCAAATTTTCTGTTTCGGAAGCACCCAAGTCTTCACCAAATATCTAGCATATTAAACTTTGTAAAGTACAATTAGCAGTATAATATACACGCATAATACTATATACAAAAGGACAATACGAAATGCATGCATACATATAAATACTTGAGAATAATATTATCTATAAATCTATCATCGACGCTAAAGACGTATTTTAAAATTTGCTGATAAATCAATATACATACCGACAGAACCCATTTTAATATTAAATTGCATTTTTTATTCTTGTTTTGAGTAGCAAAACGAAGAAAGAGCAAAATTCAATTATCAAACCAACTTTTCTTACATGGTTTAATTGACAGTGTAAAATACCTTTTTTTTTTCTCTTTACAGAACTAAAATATGCTAAGAACTTTACTATCAAAAGCAAAAAAGAGAGATTAACCAAGAGGTACTCACTTGCTGCTGCTTGGCAACTTGCTCTCTAAGCTTGGTCGCTTGCTTCTTTATAGCCTCCATAGAGAAATTTTGATGTTGCAAGTATCTATCACCCAATTACACTGTTTTCTCTACAGTTTTTTTCGTGCAATCGGAAAAATGGAACAAACCAAACAAGTGTCTTAATAATAGTATAAGACTTGATTTTTCAACAAAACCGAAAACCGAGGGAATTATAGACGTGCTAGACCTTTAGAGAGAGAGTTTCCTCTTTTCTTTTCGATTCTCTCTTTTTCTCTACAAGCAAAAACGATGAGAGAAAAAGAAACGACAAAAGACAATATAGAAAGAGATTCACTATTATTAGAGGAAAGTGGGAACTGACGAGTAAGATGGAGTTTTTTAGAAAAAGAAATTGGACTTCGGTTGAAGAAAAAAAAATTAGGGTTGTAGACTATTAGTAACAGACATATTCATAATTGAATTCGTAAAATGTAACAAGTAAATGGCTTTTGAGAGCCACTCAAGCCATAAATATACTTAGTGAAATTGATCTCATCCTTTCATTGAAATGTAAATAAACTTAAATAGGGACTAGACATAGCCCAGGCCACTACACGGCTCACTGACCCACGATGACCCACGATTACAGTTCCTAATGACTCGGTCCATAAGACCAGACTCAACTGAAATAAAGGCTAATTACAAGCATAACATTGCTGAATTTAATAAAGACACAAGTGACCTTGAACCCTAATATAAAAGCATAATAAACAGACAGTTTCACGATTCTCTCTTCTACCGTCTTCTATGCATACATGTCATAGCAAACCCTAACAATACTCTCTCCATCAAAAGATCTTGCCCACAAGATCAGGAAATCGTCTCTTCAAAGTCTCGAGGTCTTCCCATGTCACATCTTTGGCCATCGTTCCTTTCTAGTGAGTAAAGAACTTCAACACCTGCACGGCTCTCCTTTCTTTTGAGTCATCTCTCCAAAATGGCCTCCGGTTCTGGTGTCAGAGCACCATCGAATGTTACTTGAAGCAGCTGGGTGTTGGCTTGAACATGTTTATCGAGCTTTGTCTTTAAACAGGAAACGTGAAAAGTGGGATGGATCTGTGCTCCCTGAGGTAGATCAAGGCGATAGGCAACCCTGCCGATACAGTGGAGGATACAATATGCCCCAAATACCTTGGGGAGAGCTTGAGATTCCTTCTCATGACCACTGTCATTTGTCTGTATGGCCTTAATCATAAGTATACCCAGTCGCCTTCTTGGAATTCCTGATCTGTTCTCTTTTTATCTGCATGCCTTTTCATTCGGTGCTGAGCTTCTTGAAGATTTTCTTTACCAACTTACTGATAAAGTCATGGTCTTTAAATTCTTCTTCCACTGCATGCACTTTAGTAGCCCCTGGTTCATATGGTAGGAGTTTGGGTGGGGGGAATCCATATACTGTTTCAAAGGGAGATATTTGGGAAGAGCTATGGGTTGAGGTGTTATAGACGAACTCGGCTAGGGCTAGCCATTTCTTCCAATCCTTGGGTCTATCACTACTAAAGCATCTAAGATAACACTATAAGCTTTTGTTAACCACTTCGGTCTGACCATCCATTTGTGGATGCTAGGCTGAACTTAGCAATAGGTCAGTCCCATATATTATGAACAACTTAGTCCAGAATTGACTGGTAAACACTGGATATCTATCACTTACTATTATCTGCGGCGACCCTTATAGTTTGAACACATTCTCCATAAAAACCGTAGCCACTTTCAGAGCGATGTAAGGGTGATGCAGTGGTATAAAATGAGTATATTTGCTCAATCTATCCACTACCACCATTACTACAGTGTACCCCTATGATAATGGCAAACCTTCCACAAAATCCATACTGGTGTCCACCCAGTTCCTCTCGGGTATTGGTAAGGGCTGAAGCAAACCCGCTGGATGAAGAGTTTCCACCTTATTCATTTGGCAAGTATCACATTCCCTAGTGAAGACTCTGACATCTTTTATCAATCCAGGCCAGTAAAACTCCTTTTTTTTATCCTTGAGTATGTTTTATATACACCTGTGTGGCCCCCTAATAGACTACTGTGATACTGTTGCAGAATCTCCTGCTGGAAGGGTACCAGTATTCCTAGATAAAGTCTTCCCCTGTAAAAGAGGAGGTCGTTTCGGAGCTGGTAATGAGAAGGGTCCAAGGTCCCATGATGGTAGTTGCTCAATAGCTCCTGCAACTGGGGATCTTGGGGGTAGGTTTTCTTCAACTCCTCTATCCATTTGGCTTGTATCATGCTGATTGCTTGTATAGCTGGTTCATGGGATTTGGGTTGGATTGGAATTATTTGGTAGTAGTTTGTTGTTGGCTGTTTGGTGGGTTGAAGTGTTGGGTGTATTTATGAGTAGTAGTCTGGATAGGGCATCTGCAACGATATTAGTTTTTCCACTCTTATACTCCACCAAGAAATCATGCCCCAGTAACTTAGAAACCCATTTCTGCTGGGCAGGGGTTCCAATCCTTTGTTCCAACAAATGTTTAAGGCCTGTTGATCAGTGCGAACCTTAAATGACTGCCCCAATAAATAATGTCTCCACTTCTTTACTGCCATCACCACAACAAGTAATTCCTTCTCACAAGTAGATAAAGTTAAGCTTTTACCTTTTAAAGCTTGACTCAGGTATGCTACGGGTTGCCTCTCCTGCATAAGTACAACACCTAGCCCTTCCCCCGATGTATCACACTCCGCCACAAACTGTTTTGAAAAATCTGGAACCTGTAGAACTACTAGGTTGATCATTGCCTGCTTCAGTTGAGTGAATGTCTGTAATGCCTTTTCTGTCCACACAAATGAGTTCTTCCTTAGCAGTGCAATAAATGGTGCTACAATCATGCCATAACCCTGCACAAATTTACGATAATACCCCATTAGGCCCAAAAAACCTCTTAGAGCTTTTAGATTAGTAGGTATAGGCCATCCTTGCATGGTGGCTATCTTTTGTGGATTTGCCTTGACTCCTGCCTTAGAAATGAGGTACCCCAAGTAATCCACTTCTTTACTTCCAAATATGCATTTAGAAGCCTTGGCATAAAACTTGTGGGACTTCAGAATCTCTAAAACAATGCGTAGGTGCTGCAAATGTTCCTGTAGTGTCTTACTGTAAATAAGAATATCATCAAAAAACACCAGAACAAATTTCTTTAGGTAAGGCCAGAATATTTCATTCATTAACCCTTGGAAGGTTGAGGGACCAAAAACTCATAGTGACCTTCATGGGTCCTGAAAACGGTTTTGGGAATGTCTCTTGAATGCATTTTGATTTGATGATACCCAGAACGCAAATCCAACTTAGAGAAAATTTATGCCCCATAGAGTTCATCCAATAATTCATCTATATTCATAATAGGGCATTTGTCTTTGATAGTGTCCTTGTTCAGTGCTCTGGAATCTACACACATCCTTCAACTACCATCTGTCTTCCTTACTAGCAAAACCGGAGAGGAATACGAACTTTGACTGCTCCTTATAACTCCATTTTTGAGCATTTCATAAATTAGTTTCTCAATTTCTGCTTTTTGATAATAAGGATACTTGTAGAGGCGTAGACATGCTGGTTTGGCTCCATCTTGTAACTGAATCTTGTGGTCATGACTCCGAGGTGGAGGCAAGCCACTGGGTTCAGAAAAAATTGACTCATAATCTTGTAGTACTTGACGTAACTCTGGTTCCACCTTTTTTACTACACTGTCCGAGTCTATACCCAGCATTTGGACCCATATTCCCTTGACTGTACCCTTTTTCAACTTAAGGGTGTGATCATCTTCTTCTAGGTGGCTGAATACCCTGCAACCTGGAGGTCTCTCTATTAATAGTAAAATGCATTATAAGATCAGCAAAATTCCACAAAATTGAACCTAATTTCCTTAACCAATCTACTCCCAGCACTATATCACACCCTCCCAAGGTTAACAAATAAAATTGAGCCATAAAATGTAAATGTTGTACTTGGAGGGGCACGACCCTACAGTAACCTTGGCAAGGAAAGCTATCACCATTAGCCACCCTTACTGCCAGTTGGATTTCTCCCACTGGTAGTTTTGATTTCCTTGCTACATATGGAACCACAAAACTATGTGTGCTTCCCGTATCAATTAAGATTAGCACTTTTTGTGGATTAATACTTCCTTTAACCCTCATAGTCTTAAGGGAAAGTGACCCTGCTAATGCATGTAAAGAGATTCCCAACAGTTCCCCTACCTCCTTTTCTTCCACTAATGTTTCTTCTATTTGTATAACTACTAGATTACCCTCTTCATCCCCTTTTTTCTTCCTCCTCATTTTCTAACTCTTCCAATAAAAATAGCTTTGGCCTACTGCATCTGTGTCCCATATGAAACTTCTCATCACAATAATAACATAATTCCTTACTCCTTCTATCCTCCATTTAGGCTGGGCTAATTCTTTTAATGGGAAAAGTATTTCTGTGTGGTGGATAATTGGGGTTAGATGGAGACCTTGGTCCTGGTCTCGGAAGAGATGCCGGTAATCTGAGCACAAGGGATGAGCTTATAGGTTTAGGGTTGTATATGGGGTTAGGCAGAATATTTCTAGTGGTAATACCTTGACTTTTTCTATTCACTTCTTCTTCTTGTAATTTAACTAACCTAAAGGTAGCTGAGAGAGATGAAGGTTTAAACATTGTTACCATAATTCTCAAGTCATCTCTAAGTCCACTAATGAAAGTATTGATTCTAAATTCTTCAGTAGGACCCTTTATTCTATTAGACAAAGCTTCAAATTGGGTTTGATACTCTTCCACTGTCCCTGTTTATCTTAACTTAGTAAAAGCCCCAATAGGATCCTCATAACTAGAGGGCCCAAACCTGACTTTTAAAGCAGTCACAAAATCCTCCCAATTATTGACTGGTCCTGACTCCATTAGCCAACAATACCATGACAAAGCTTTTCCCTCCATGTGAAAAAAAGCAATCTTTAATTTTTGGTCTTCTGGTGTATTAAAATAGGCAAAAAATTGTTGGGCTCTAAGGACCCATTCCATAGGTTCAGTGCCATCAAACATAGGAAATTCAAGCCTAATAGATCTAGCATGAATACCCCATCCCCCTTCAAGTAAAGGATTATTACTTACCTGTTTATGATAGGGTCCTTCTCCAGAATTGTGGTTTCCAGCCAATATAGCCAACTGATCATAACTGGCTGCAAGGCTGCTGAACTGTTGCAAAACTACTTCTAACATGTGTTTCTGTTTGTCTTGCTCTTTTCGCAGGTACACTATTTCACCCTTCAAACTGGACATGGCTTCTGCAAGCTGGGCATGACGGGTACCCTCGGCCATGGCACAGGAACGCGGCTCTGATACCACTGTTAAGAATAGAGATATTCATAATCGAATTTGTAAAATGTAACAAGTAAATGGCTTTTGAGGAGCCGCTGCCTCCACAGATGTACTTAGTGAAATTGATCTCATCCTTTCATTGAAATGTAAATGAACTTAAATAGGGACTGGACATAGCCCACGATACTACAATAATAAAATGCCCACTATGTGGCCCACTGACCCACGATTACAGTTCCTAATGACTCGGTCCACAAGACCAAACTCAACTAAAATAAAGGCTAATTACAAACATAACAAAAAATGAATTTAAAAAAGACGCAAATGACCTTTGAACCCTAATATAAAAGCATCATAAACAGACAGCTTCCCAATTCTCTCTTCTGCCGTCTTCTACATAGCCATGTCATAGCAAACCCTAACATAGACTTGTGTCATGTGATGGTGCTAGTTTGTCGTAAGCATGAGTGCAAGATCCAGCGGCCACTCGTATATCCGTTACTTCAAGGGTAACACTACGGGTGAAAAAGAACCGATTTAACAGAATGAACTGTTTATGTCTGGTTCGATTCGGTTTTTCATAAACAGTTTGGTTCAGTTTTATTTCTGTACGAACCAATTAAAATTCGATTTCATATAATATTAGTAAATAGTACAGTACTATATTTTATTTAATGTAGAGGGATGCATTCACATTTATAAGTCAATCCATCCGGATTAAAATTTTATTGGTTCAATCTTTTGAAACTTAAACAAACTCAAAGATATATACAACAGTTTCTGTAAAGACTTCAAAGCTTCTAAGTTTCTCATTGGCTCAAATTTTGGCTCCCCTTTCTCTAGATAAAGACATGCTATCAATATGCCTTCAACTCGATCATTAAGTCAAAGAGCACTAAACTCCTTGATCGTTTTTTCATCGTCTTGATCGTCGCTCAACACTTTGTTCATGATCAATCTTTTGCCAAAAAAAATCCAACAACATCATTATCAACCGTTAGCCCACAAAAACTTGTAATTACCGTGATCAAGCATTCGCCTACGAAAATTTCTCAACACCATGGTCAAGCATTAGTCCATGAAAACCTGTCGATATCATGATCAAGCAATCGTCCACAAAACTTTTTTAACACCGTGATCAAGCGTTAGCCCACAAAAACCCATTAACATTGTGATCAAGTGTTCACCTGTGAAGATCACAATTGTGTTGTCTTTAAAACTTCGTAAGTATTGTTTCAGAGGCTTTCACACAACTTCATTCAGGATCGAGTGAGTCTAGCCGCCGAATCAAAGCTTTCAAAGAGATCAAATTAAAGGAATATTCTTTGTATAGAATAGAAACATAAAGAATTGTACTCGTTATTTTAATTAATTCAAGTTGAATTTTTGGCACTCAATCTCAATTGTCTAATTTTTAGACAAGAAATTTGTGTATACAAATTTTAGCATGCCTAGTGGGACATCTCTACCTCTCATCTCTTTCTCATTCAACAAAATCAGTTTCATCATCAACGCGATTAATCGTCATAGTATTGAAGACCAATCCCACTGACTCAATCAAAAACATTGCGATTATTCCATTGCCTGTTATAACCTTTCAACCAAGTTATTAAGGCCCAATTACTCGTGACATAACTCAAGCTCTCCCCATCTTGGATGCTCGACAAGTTCTCGCAACAAAAGATAGCTCCAAAACTACGCTAACCATCACGTTTGATATGCTAGAAGGGAG
This sequence comes from Bretschneidera sinensis, assembly GCA_023935145.1. Lineage (NCBI taxonomy): Eukaryota > Viridiplantae > Streptophyta > Magnoliopsida > Brassicales > Akaniaceae > Bretschneidera > Bretschneidera sinensis. Next base: position 52,728,778 of record CM043703.1, on the reverse strand, counting down.
AAAATCTAGTTCACCAGTGAGACCCTCCATCGAAGCACATTCCATTCATAGGAGGAAATCTCTATGCTTTGTTTCACCATATTGTTTAAGTATGGTCTTTTACTCTAAGGCTGCTTCTGTGAGTCCAAAAGGTGAGGATATTGCTATGTACGCATACTTGTCACCTTCTATTTCAATGTTATGCTCGTCATGGTGTAACGATCCATCCCAGGTTGGCCACCCCCAAGACAGTGTCATCACATTTTGAAAATCCCAGCACGACACATATATGCAACAATAAAAATAACACCAATAGAAATTTTTACATCAATCATCAACCCTTAATAGGGAAGATACATCAATATGATATTGACTTAAACACTTTACACAACGTAATATGCATGAATATTTACAAATAAATTTTTATTTTATTTTTCTCATTAGTCTGAGGATGTTAACACGTACGTGGCTTACAGAAATAATTTCGTCCGACTCTCAACCCACTAGACTATTTGTCCTGTCTGCTACCTGAAATCATTGTACAATATGGGATGAGCTTCACAAGCTCAGTGAATTAAATTTACTAGAAGTACTCAATCTGTATAAATAGTCTTTCAATATTAAATCAATTATATTTTACATAACTTGATAATAACATTCTACTATCACTACACATATCATAAGTCTCATTCTCTATCAATATTTTCTTCTTATTTATTGGTTCACCTCAAGACTATCAATTATCTCATAATTACCTTGCAATGAGGTTCACATCATAAAGTTTACCATTTAGATGGTTCTTATAACCATAACTGTGTCTCTGTGAGACTCATCCGTCTATAAATAAATTCACAATAACACACCACACATCAGTATTTCAATAATGCAAGCAATAATTAAAACAGATGCAATGCATGAATTATTATTATGGGAACTTCTTCCCACATGTCAACATGTTTTTATCTTAGACCAGCTGCCTTCCCGATTCTTTCGTTCTTATTTAGACCAGTTGCCTTCTCGGTTCTTTTCTTTATGGCTTGTTCCGACTGTCACGGATTTATTTTCAGCATATACCAGCTGTCACGGTGTCCCTTTTATTTCCAACCTATATCAACTGTCACGGTTTTTCAATTAGACCGACCCCTTCTTGGTTCTTTTCTTTTATTTAATGCATATGCATATAAACAATGATATGAAATATGCATCTGAATAATAACATAAAAGAACAAACTTGAATTCATTTATTTAAATTGGCTATCCTGATTTTTCTCAAATTATATATTTCATAATGTAAATAAATATTGAAAAATGCGTTTGACAAGTTGAAAAAAAGCCACGCGAGGAGCATGCAAAAATTTACTAGCCAGATTAACAACATATGCAATATTAGGTCGGGTCACCGTTAGATACTGAAGACTTCTAACCATACTCCTAAATTCAAAGGGATCTGCTAGTAGTTCACCCTCACGTTGTGAAGGTGTTAATTGGGAAGGTAGAGGAGTTTTAATGGGTTTTGCTAAGGACATAGAAAATTTAAGTAAAATGTATTGGTGTATTAGTTTGAGAGAAAAACAAACTGGTGGGATGACGAACCACTTCAATTCTAAGAAAATAATGGAGATCACCAAAGATCCTTCATAGCAAAGTGGTTAGATAAAGTATGAATAAAGCAAAAAAGTAGTTTGATATTATTACCTGTGAGGATAATATCATCAACATATAGGACTAGGATAAGAAGACCATGAGAGGACTAGAGAACAAACATAGAAGTATCTGCGCGGTTGCAAAAAAAAATCAAGAAAGAGAATGAAAAAACTGAAGTGATGAAATCAAGCCCTAGGAGCTTGTTTCATACCATAGATAGCTTTACGTAATTTACAGATATGAGTTGGATGAAGGTTATCAACAAAACCAGGGAATTGTTTCATGTACACAACTTCATCAAGATATGCACAAAGAAAAGCATTTTTAACATCTAATTGTCTAATCACCCAATGATGAGAAATAGCTAAGGATAATACAATAAGTATAGTAGTATGTTTAACAAATGGACTAAAAGTTTCATGATAGTCAATAGTTGGTTGTTGGTGGAATTCCTGAGTGACCAACCTCGCTTTGTAACACTTCACAGACCCATCAACCTAATATTTAATCCTATAAATCCACTTACACCCAACTAGATTTTTCATTAGATTATATGGAACCAGATCGCAAGTGTAATTAGTTAAAAGTGTATTAAATTCATCAATTATAGCTAACAATCACTTGGGATCTTTATTTGCTTGAGAAAAATAAGTTGGTTCAGATGGTAGGGTAGTAGTGGAAAAAGAGAGTAAGTGTTTCGGTTTGCGAATGCCAGTCTTAGAAAGAGTTATCATGGGATGACATGAGGCGATGATAGACAAGGGAGGAATAGTAGAGGTAGAGGGAGCAACAAGGTCATAAGAAGGAAGGACAATGGGACTGGAAGTGGAAAAGGTTGAGGTTGGTGCTAAAGTATCAAGTAAAGGAGGCGGTTGTAAGGACCCCGACCCATTGGCTATATATTGTCCGCTTTGGCACCCGGGCCTCACGATTTTAAAATGCGTCTAACTAGGAGGGGTGACAATCACTTATAAATAGCCCAACAACTTCCTCTCTAGCCGATGTGGGATACCAAGACATCCCACGTCTCCCCCTCTCAGGGTACAACGTCCTCACTGTGTAGACCCCCATCAAGCAACCCGCTAAGCGGTGGTGTCCCACACCAACTACTGCACCGGGCTTTCAAGATACAATTTAATATAATTTTTTCATGCTCAGATAGAAAAGGATTACTAGAGTACTAAAAGAAATGTTAAGGGCAATGTGATGAGTTTCTCAGTAAGTCAGGATGCTTACATGCCATCGATTGAAATTGTTTATAATAATCAGTATCAAACTAGTATTGTGATGGCACCGATTGAGACAGTGTATGGTAAGAGGTGTAGAACTCCGGTATGTTGGGAAGAAATGGGAAAGAAAAACATATCTGGTCCATTAATTATTGAGTTAACAACTGAGAGGATCCAATTGGTTAGAGAGAACTGTAAAACAGTACAAAATAAACAGAATAGCTACGTTGATACTAAGAAAAAACCTCTTGAATTTCAAGTAGGTGATTGAGAGTAATTAAAAACATCTCAATGAAAAAGTGTGTTATGGATCAAAAAGAAAGAAAAGTTGTGTCTGAAGTAAGTGGGACCCTATGAGGCTGTTGAGAAAGTTGAGCTAATTGTGAATAGCCTAGATTTGCCTCCAAAGTTGAAGCAGTGACATAAATTATTCCACGTTTCGCGTTTGCAGAAGCAATTACTTGATAAATCTCATAATATTTCGAACTAAGTTATAGAAATACAGATAGATTAAGCTTATATACAAGTACCAGAGAGAATTTTAAACAAAAAAAGAGCAAGTCTGGTATAATAAAATAAAATTCATTAGTTTAAGTTCTGTGGCGGAATAAAGATGTTAAAAAGATTACGTGAAAGCATGAAACAATTATGAAGAAATATAATCCACATTTGTTTTTGAAGTAAAGTAAGGAAATTTTGGAGACGAAATTTTTATAAGGTGGGTAGATTTATAATACCCATATTCGGAAAGTAAGGGCAAAGAAATAATTTAATAAATATGACATGAAATTAAAATAATATATTTACGTGAAGGATTTAGTATTGAATAAAATAATTCTTTAAAAAAAAATTATGGACGTCCAGCAAAAGGAAAAAAAAAGAAAAAAATAATAAATATTATATTATTTTTCTAAAAAAAATAACGTGGCAGCAAGTTGCAATTTGGTGCATGGGAGCCACGACTCAGATGTCGTGGCAACTTAGAAATAAAGGTGGGGTGCTGAAGAAAAAGTAATAATATATATATATATATATATATATATATATATATATATATATATTACTTATACGTACCGTTTACATTTTCCTTTGATTTTTTGTTTTCTCTAAACACTTGGGGGCCGAAAGAAAAGTTGGAAGAGCAAAATTTTGAAGGAGTTTACTACGAAATTTCATAGAGAATCACGAGAAGCTATTAGAAAAACAAAAGGTAATAATATAGTGTTTATTTTTGAATTTTTAGCATTCATGAAATTTCCTGGAATTCAAAGTGAGAATTTTCAAAGGGTGTGGCTTAAGAAGAATTGAAGAGATAATTAGAAATTTAATACAAATATGATGTCAGGTGTTGACAATCAGCAACTGGAAGAAATTTATGAGAGAAATAAGAAAGGCAAAAAGGTGATCCATGGGTAGCTTTAAGTGCTACATGGTGAATTAGATTTACTTTAAGTAATCTAAATAAAAATAAAATATCTAGTGATAATATTAAAATAAATTATTGATTTATGCTTGGGTGACAGATGAAAAATTGATTTATAGGTATGATAGGAAATTTGGATATATAGAAATATTTTTCGGTGAGAAATAATATTTTTGGAATAATAAGTTGATTTAATAATAAAAGCGATAAGTGAAATTCTTGATGAGCTATGATTGCTGTTTTGATACGAATTATGAGGAGATGGAATTTAGTGGATCTTGACAAGCTTTGATGGATGATTTGGGATAAAATTTAGTGGATATTGACAAGCTTTGATGCATGATTTGATGTGATTTGGGATGAGAGGAATTTAGTAGAATTTTTATATAATTTGAGAATAATCAGGATAATCAATTTAAATGTTTTGAATTCATGTTTTTTTTATATTACTATTCATATGCATATTTTATCATTGTTCATATGCATATGCATTAAATAAGAGAACCGAAAGAATCGGGAAGGGGTCAGTCTAATTGAAAAACCGTAACAGCCAGTATATACTGGAAATAAAAAGGACACCGTGACAGCCAGTATATGCTGGAAATAAATTCTGTGACAGCCGGAATAAGCTGTAAAGAAAAGAACCAGGAGAGAGCCGGTCTAAGATAATAAAAACATGTCGATATGTGGGAAGACATTCCCATAATAATAATTCATGCATTGCATATGTTTTAATTATTGCTTGCATTATTGAAATGCTGATGTGTGGTGTGTTAATGTGAATTTATTTATAGATGGATGAGTCTCATATAGAGACAGTTATGGTGATAAGAACCATCTAAATGGTAGACTTTATGATGTGAACCTCATTACGAGGTAACTATGAGATAATTGATGGTCTTAAGGTGAACCAATAAATAAGAGGAAGAGATTGATAGAGAATGGATATTATGACATGTGTAGTGATAGTAGAGTGCTAGTATCAAGTTGTATGAGATATAAATGATTAAATATGGAATGACTTTTTATACAAATGATTACTTCTAGTAAATTTAATTCACTGAGCTTGTGAAGCTCGCCCCTCATTGTGCAATGATTTCAGGTAGCAGACAGGACAAATAGTATGGTGAGTTAAGGTTTAGACGAAATCATTTTCTGTAAGTCACGTACGTGTCAACATCCTCAGACTAATGAGAAAATAAAATAAAAATTTATTTGTAAATATTCATACATTTTACATTGTATATTATGCTTAAGTTAATATCAGATTGATGTATCTCCCCTATTGAGGGTTGAGGATTTATGTAAAAGAAATTATGTTATTATTATTTTTATTGATGCATATATGTGTCGTGCTGGAATTCTAAAAAATGTGACGACACCATGTCGGGTGTGGCCAACCCGGGATGAGTCGTTACAGTGGCAAAAAAGAACTGTTGCTGGTGATGAAGAGGGGGTGAAGTGTACAGGTCGAGATGAAGGAGTCACTGAGGAAAAGGTCGAAGCTGGAGGCAGTATGGCTATAGGGGCTGATGGTCAGGAATAGAGACGAGGAGTAGGGAAACTAGACATGGGGTTGTTATGAGACACAAGAGACGAAGTAGAGAAGTGATTTAAGAGTTCAGTAGTGGTAAGTACAAGTGGAGGAGTGGAAGGTTAGATAACTGGAGTGGAGAGGACAGGTTTAGAGAGAATAGGATATGGAAAGGAAAGTTCATGAAAGACAACATGATGACTGGTATAGACATGACCAGTGGTAAGATCAAGACACTTGTAGCCTTTGTAATTTTGAGCATAGCCAAAGAAGACACATTGTTTGGATCGAGGGGAGAGTTTGTGGGGAGCATTGGCATTTAGGTTAGGATAACAAGCACACCCAAAAATGCAAAAGGTGGAGTAATCAGGAGTTTCATAAAAGAATTTGGTATAAAGAGTTTGATTTTGCGAAACAAGAATAGGTAGACGATTGATGATGTACAATGAAGTGTATGTAGCATTAATCCAAAATGACTCAGGAAGAGAGGAGTAAATTAAGAGGGTGTGTGCCATTTTGCTACAGTTTCGATACTTACACTCAATGACACCATTTTGTTGGGGGGTGTTCGGACAAGACATACGAAATGCAATATCATGGTGAAAAAGAAATTGTTTGAAAGGAGTTTGATCAAATTCTTTACCACCATCGCTTTGAAAAAAATTTATTTTGGCGGAAAACTGATTTTCAACAAGAGCTTTAAAGTTACAAAAGTGTTGAAAAACTTCAGATTTTTTATGCATAGGAAAAATCCAAGAATAACGAGCAAAATCATCCACAAAAATAACATAATAACAATAGCCTAAATTTGATCAAATAGAAGATTGTCAAACATTATAATGTATTAAAGCTAATGGTTGTGCAGTACAATGCTCAATAGAATCAAAAGGTAAATGTTTGGACTTGTCTAACTAACACTTAGAACAAAAACCAGAATATTTAGAAGACAAAAAAAAAATATTCTTTTGAGTTTGTAAAATAGATAACACATCGGGATCTGAATGATCTAGCCTATGATGCCGAACATCATCAAAGACTTGATGAAAGACCAATGCCAGGGGAGAGGTGGTGATCGAATCTGAAGGAAGAGGGTATAAATCACCATCATTGGAGGATTTGAGAAGAGTTTTCCCCGTACTCTTGTCCTTAATAACAACATGCAAGACATTGTTAAGGCGAAGAGGTTTTGTGGAGGTGCATAAGAAAGTAGAATCAACATTATTAATATCAAGCAATCGTTCATTATCAACCTAAATTTTAGTTTTGCCACAATAAGGTGTAAGGTTAGTAAGTATACCTGGCTAAGGAGTCATATGAGCTAAGGCAGTCATATCAAGGTACCACTGGGCGGCATTAGACTCATCAAGAGACATAGTAGCAAATGATTTGGGCAAGTTATAAGAGACAACAACATGATTGAAACGGTGTGTACAATTGAGGGCAATGTGACCTGTGATATAACAAATCTGATAGGCCATGGTGGAAGATCCAAGATGCAATCCCAACAATTCTTCATGACTGTAAGAGGAAGTACCAGCAAAGTAATTAAATATAGGAGAATAATTAGAGGAGTGATCAGTACTTGAACCATGATGAATGTAGTTATCACGACCAGTATTGCATCCACGACCTCGATAGCCTGAGTGGCCCTTTCCATGACCATAAGAAATGCCATAAGTGGTGGTGGTGGCAAGGGCTATAGGAGGATCAAAAGACTGAGAAGTAACACGAAGATGTTTTAGTCATTGTTCCTATAGGAGCAATTTGGTACATAAACTATCAAATGTGAGGTTTATGTTGTTGTTGGTAACTGTAGTGATAAAGTTCTCATACTCTGAAGGTAGGCCTATTAATGCATAGGAGATAAGGTCTTTAGTGTAGAGTCGTGAGTTGATGGCAGCAAGGGCATCGACTATGGCTTTGAGGTCGTGGATGTATTATTCCATTGGCTCGCCATCTTTGGTATGTTTGTGAAGCTTTAGACGAAGGTCAAATTCATTAGCATTAGACTAATCGAGGTACCATTATTTTAGGGCAATCTAGACATCCCGAGAAATACAGAGATCATGGACATCTTGCAAGATGTTAGAGGTGAGAGTAACATTAATCCATGAGCAAAGAAACTGATCAGTACGAATCTAGGTGTGATAGGTAGGATTAAGCATTGTATGACCATCACTGGTAAAGGAAAATTGAGAGGGACACAGAAAAAAACCATCAACATATCCAAGAAGATTATAACTGACAAAGACGGGAAGAAACTGCAAACGTCGGAGGATATAGTTAGAATTATAAAGTTTGATACTAACTAGGTGGGTAATACTAGGTGCTGAGAATAGTGGGAGTTGAGGGAGGTGGGGTCTGGTGGTTGAGGGAGTGGTTGACGGGAAGATATGACAGGATGAAGGAAGAACAACATGGTTAGGTAGAGACGATGGGTAGGGAAGCGTGGGGTAGGAGGTTGCGGTTGTGAGGGGAGACGATGTGGGCACGGGTGCTAAGTGTAGGGTAGAGGTTTCAGGTTCATAAAGATGAGAATTAGGGTTAGGGTTAGATGGATAGAGGGGTGGGGGAAAGGGACGTGGTGGTGGTAGCAAACAAGGGCAGTACGTCACTGTTGTGGGAGGAGAAGACGGTGGCTGGGGCGACATGAAGGCAGGTGAGATGCAACTGGTGTTGGACGACGGCATATGGGAATAGTTTCGCGGGCAGAGAGGTAACGTTGGTGAGTAGTGCGTTGGTGGCTGGTTTCGCGGCTAAATAGGGAGGTGAGTGATCGAAGCTGGCAGCAACAACCAAGGAGGTCGGGGCTGACACAGTCGCGCCAGGGAGGAGGAGGGTTGAGGTGTTTTTAGTGAGGGAAAAATAAGAAAACATGGAAGTAGTGTATTCCATAGTTTTTAGGGTTTAGAAAAGAAGGGCAGTGTTTTAGGGTTTATGATCTTTACTGTTCTAATACCATGAAGAGACTAAAAGAGAAATTAAGGTTTGTGTTTGCTGACTGCATAATGTTATAGTAGTAGGAACTCATATTTATAGTAGAATTTCTTATTTACATTAGAATTAGGATTTTCTATTTACATTAGAATTAGAATTTCCTAATATTATTTACATTAAAAAATATATACTTTTACAACACTAAAATATACAAAACATGTATAGGGGTCGAAAAATCATTGAATCATTAGTTTTGGAGTTAATTAACTAAGTTGATAAGTTGAGATCTTATAAGCAGTTAGTTAAGGTCTAGAATGGAAAAATGTCATTGCACTAGATTAAAGTCATTGCCAAAGTAGACCTGGTGACGGCTTTAGAGGTTCAAGATTTAGGAAGTACAATTAAGATGTTTGAGGTGGGCTTTTAAATGTAACTTAAAAAATAAATTATTACTTATCTCTCTCACAAAGTTTACAGTAAAATTTTAATTTTTCTACTTTAAGATGCTCTTAAACTCATTCCAAACATCCTCAATTTTATCTAGTGGGTTAACTTTCACGATGGAGTAGTTTTTCTTTGAGATTCAATCAGATCTTGAGGAAATTTTGACAAAAGTTTAGAATTTTCGTTTTGTTTATCTATCTCTGTATTAAAAATTCATAAATTTTCAATTGACCAAAATCCGAAAATTATTAGATTAAAGTAAAACAATTTCTTATGAGTATTTTATTACTAGGGAGTAATTCATTGTCAGTGTTAAGTTTAAGAGAGGAAGTGAGACAATACAAAGAGGAGAATTGTATTGAATGGTGTGATTTACTTACAAGGGAGCTATCCTATTTACACAAGCCAATAGGAGAGGCAAAACTATACACAACCAATGTGGGACTAAACTAACTAAGCCCATATCATATATTAACATCTCCCCTCAAACTCAAGACGGTAAGTGGGAGGTGAACTTGAGTTTGGAAACTAGAGAGTGAAAGCGTCCGGGTGGATGAGCCTTAGTGAAAATGTCAGCTGTCTGATCGGCTAAATTGAAGGATTGTAGATGAACCATATTCTGGAGAATGTGATGATGGATGAAGTGGCAATCATTCTCGATGTGTTTTGTACGCTCGTGGAAGACATCATTATGAGCGATCTGAATAGCACTCCTGTTGTCACAGTGTAGGATAGTGGCAGCAGGAGAAGAGATACCCATGTCAGTGAGTAGTCATCAAAGCCAAAGAAGTTCTTGAGTTGCATCAGCCATGGCACGATATTCAGCTTCAGTACTGGAGCGAGTAACCACAATTTGTTTCTTACTATGCTAGGAAATGAGAAAATTGCTCAAAAAAACAGTAACCGGTGGTTGAACATCTGTCGGTGGGGTCTTCGGCCCATTCGACATTAGAATAGGCTTGTAAGACGGGGGCAGACTGAGCTGAGAAATGAAGCCTATGAAATAAAATACACTTGATGTACCGAAGAATGCGAAGAATAGCTAAGTAATGGGTTATTCGAGGAGCGGACAAGAACTGGCTGACCTGATGAACGACATAAGCAATGTCAGGGCGAGTGATTGTAAGATATATAAAACTTCCAACCAGTTGACGATATAGAGTGACATCCTGAAGAGGTGAACCATCGAGTGGGGTAAATTTGATGTTCGACTAGAGAGGAGTAGTGGCAGTGGTTGAGTCAGTGATCCCAGCCTTGGAAAGGAGATCTGGGGCATATTTGGCCTGAGAAAGAAAAAATTCATCAGAACTAGATGAGACTTCGAGGCCAAGAAAATAGGTGAGCATGCCAAGATCTTTCATCTCGAATTGGCCACTGAGAAACTTTTTAAGTTCAGAAATACCATGTAGATCATCTCCAGTAATAACCATATCATCCACATACAATAAAAGAATGATAATACTATTGGCAGTATGGTGGATAAACCGAGTCGAATCATGAGCACTCGGTGTGAACCCAAACTAATGAATGGTAGTGCTGAATTTGGAAAACCAGGCACGTAGGGCTTGTTTCAAACCATATAGGGCACGACGAAGGCTACAACTTTATTTCGAGGGCCATCCAAGCCGGGAGAGGTATGCATATAGGCTTCCTCAAGAAGATCCCCATTGAGAAATGCATTTTTAACATCCATTTGAAACATAGCCCATCTTTGAATGGCGGCGACAGCAAGGAGTGTACGGACAGATGTGAGCCTCACCACTGGAGCAAATGTTTCTTCATAGTTAATGCCATATTCCTGAGCAAATCCCTTGGCAATAAGTCGGGCTTTATATCATTCAATAAAGCCATCAGAAAGTGTCTTGATCTTAAACACCCATTTGCACCCAATAAGAGTTTTTCCAGGGAGCAGATCAGCAATATCCCAGGTATGAGTTTTAGCTAGGGCTTGAAGTTCTTCATCCATTGCTTTCTGCCAAAAAGGATTAGTACTAGCCTCTTTATAGGATTGAGGCTCATGCAGATAAAGTATAGTGGAAAAACAATGATAATCAACAAGATGAGAAAAACGATGAGTTGCCCTGGTAGATCTGCAGGGGTGATATGGAGGATGGCTCTCATAGGGAGTCGGTGCAGACTCATCAGACATAAAAATATCCTCGGGCGCGACCAATTAAGTCGAAGAGGGGAGGTCAACCGATGGTTATAGAGCTGGAGTTGGGTCTGGAGAGGTAGGATCAGCTAGTGGTTCCAGAACAGAATAGGTGATATCAGCTAGTGATTATGAGGTGGACTCAACAATACCTGAAACTGGATTCTCAGAAAATAACTCAATAGATGGATCAGTAAAAAATCTGGAGTTAGTGATGGTTGACATGCCAAATGACAGTAAGGAAGAGAACATTTGATGTTCCCAAAAAATGACATGACAAGAGATACAAAGAGTTTTAGAAATAGGATTCTAGCACCGATACCCCATTTGCTCAATACCATATCCAATGAAACAACATAGATGATCCCTTGGTTGCAATTTGTTGTATTCATGTGGTTTGAGAATAACAAAACAAGCGCAACCAAAGACTCTGAGGTCAGAGTAATCAAGAAGTTTACCGAAAAGGTGCTCGAATGGAGACTGATTCTGGATTGTAGCGGAAGGGACACAGTTGATTGTGTACACTACGGTTAAGGTAGCATCACCCCAGAAACGTTCAAGACATGATGACGAAATAAGTAAAGCACGAACGGTGTCAAAAATATGTCGATGTTTGCGTTCGGCTCATCTATTTTGTTGGGAGGTTCCAGGGCACGAACGGTGGGGGAACGTGCCATTTTTGTGAAGTAGGTTTAGAGAAGCACTGTCTTTATATTCCATTGCATTATTTGAATGAAAATTTTTGATATTCTGAGAGAATTGAGTTTGAACCATAAAATAAAAATCATAATATATTTGAAAGAGTTCAGATTTGCTTTCCATAAGAACACAACCAAGTATAACAAGAATAGTCATCCACAAATATAACAAGATAGAGAGCACTACACATTGAAGCATGAGGAGAAGGCCCCCAAACTTCAGAATGTACTAAATCAAAAGGTGCAAGGGAAACAGAATGACTCTCATTAAAAGGTAAAGCTGATTGTTTTGCAAGTTGACAATGAATACAATGAAAAAACTCATGCTGAAATGAACCTAACTGATCATTAGAAATAAGAGAACATAGAGGGCTGGATGCGGCTGATTGGTTTGGTGATGGTAAGGATGAGACTTAGAGGTGAGTGAGCTCAAAGAGGCGTCCAACTTTATGGCCGGTTCCAAGGAGTTTTCCTGTCTGAGGGTCCTGCACACGATAACCAGTAGAAGAAAAATGCAAATCAAGTCCAAGATCACATAGTTGTCCAATAGATACAAGGTTAAGCGTAAGATTAGGAACTAAATATGTGTCAGGGAGAGACAAATGAGAACTATCAACATGTCCAGTATAGCTGACCAACATATTTAATCCATTGACAGTGTGAATAGTAGGTGCATGCTCATAACATGTTTTAGAAGAAAATATAGAGGCATCAGAAGTCATGTGATTGCAACAGGTAAAATCAAAATACCATCGAGATGTACCTGGTGTAGCTGACATGGCTATATTGTTACCAATTTTATTTAGAGTCTCAGTAAGAATGGTGCAGAAACCACTCCAATCAGGTGGAAAGCTGGATGAAATTGGTGTAGCATCAGTGGCTACAGCAGCAACATTCTTTGGCTTGGAATAGAACCGATTACGAGAGCCTCGAGAGCGATATTGGTTCCCATTTGACTGATTTCCAGATGAAAGTTTATGACAGTCTGCAAGATAGTGACCTGGTTCACTGCAGACTTTATACATGCGAGAAGGACATTTGAGCAATTCATGCCCTTGCGAATGATAATACTTGCAATATAAGGGCTTTTAGGATGGGTTTGCCTTAGCAGCTGGTGTGACAAGAGCAACGGGTGCTGCAAGGGCAACATCTATATGAGATCCTTGTAATGTGGCAAGACATAGGGGAGGTATCGCCCCCCGGTGTAGGATTGAAGCTCGTACAGGTTCAAATTCCTTTCTCAAGTCCATCAGGAATTGCATAATGCTTGTCTCAGTTTGGTACTTTCCATGAACATCAGTGTCTTTTGTGCATTCCCAAGTTGGCTCAATGAGAGCTAACTGGTTCCACACGGCAGTCATCTGAGATAAAAAACTGTTGACAGTTTATCAAGTTTCTTAGCGAATGCTATGAAGGGTGGAAAAAAGACAATACCGATTTGAGATATCTGCCCTGGTGTAGCGGTGTTGAAGAAGATCCCAAGCTTCTTTAGCTGTATGGAGTGTACCAAATTGAAGTTTGATTTATGGGATAATAGTGATACGAAACCGTGTGAGAATATGATGATTTTTACTATACCAGTCCTCTAGACGATCAACATATTTGTCAGCATCTTCATCATCCTTCTTCTTGGGTTCAATGATATCTCTAGTCATGTAACACCACAATTTTCATCCACTGAGGAAACCAGACATTTCTTGAGCCCACACAACATAATTAGATTTATCTAGAATAGTAGTAATAACCCGGAGTAAGTTCGATTCGGCCATAGGCGCAAAGAGGAAGGTGAACCGGTAAAAACAAAAAAAAAATATAAAAGGAAGTATGTTCTGAGAGCCTCAAATCACAAAATAGATGTCGAAAGCAGAATCAAAATGTTGAAAAACCCAGGAATTGGTCCAAATTTACAGAAAATGGGTCTAAAAATGCCTAAACTGGTCAAAGAGAAGTACCTCCAAGAAACTGATGACATGGCGGTCAACTGATGATGTGGCGGTCAATGGGTGATATGGCGCTGATGTGGTGGTTGGGTGGTACTGACATGGCTTTTAAGGCTGATATGGCAGCAGCGTGTCTGAAACAGGAGCGACGACGAAGATGACATCGATGGAGAATGACCCGACTGGTATGAAAAGGATATACTAGAAGTTTTTCTGATGGGAAAGATCTACTAATAGTGGCAATCACAGAGCATATTCAACTCTTAATATATCAAAAACTTCTGATACCATGTTAAGTTTAAGAGAGGAAATGAGACAATACAAAAAAGTACAATTGTATTAAATATGAAACTATGCTATTTATACGTGTGACTAAGCTAGTAATACATTAACAGTCAGCACATCGGTTCCTAGCGAGGTCCAATGTACAATATTCAACCGTCAAACAATCGGTTTAGACCTGGTCTTTTACAAGAGAGGGAGGTGCGCCTCGTCGTCTTTTAGCTTGAAGTTCAGTCTGCGAATCTGTTGTATGTGTCCGCAACTTTCCTTCTCTCTCTAATATATATAGCACACATTTATCCTGTGTGTATGTTTTTCTATTTCAATTGAAGTCTAATTTTCTCTTAAAATCAAGGAATTCGGGGTTCATTGTTTGCAGCTTATCCCAGCTAACTCTCACATCTCGAATTGCAACTTTCAGAGAGAGAAAGCAATGGCTGTGTAAGTCTGTCTCGGATACTTTGGACTGTTGTATTATCTCCATTTCTTATGTTGATTTCCCTGAAAATGTATCAAATAATTTCTGTTTCTTAGTTGTTTCTCCGTTTGATTGCTGTTTGGTTTCTGAGAAATGGCAAGAAAAAAAACAAGGAAAGTGTTTTCTTTCGTTTTCTGGATTCTGGATTTCTAATTAATTTTTTGTTCTTAATAGTTCGACATCTCATTATCATCGAACACAATACACACACAGTATGTATTTATTCACACGCATTTGATTCTCCACCGCAACCACCCGGAGGGGATTTTTTTTATAAAAGAAAAATTCTTTTGGCAAAGAGGAAAAAGAAAAATCGCAAATGTAACATGAGAGTTGTGCTTTTAATTATGTTATTGACTTTTTGTTGATATCAATACAGAGTTGCTTCTGCTCCTGGAAAGGTGTTGATGACTGGTGGTTACCTTATATTAGAGAGGCCGAATGCAGGGATTGTAGTGAGTACAAATGCTCGATTTTATGCTATCGTGAAGCCACTTCATGAAGAAGTGAAGCCTGAAAGCTGGGCATGGGTGCGTGATCATTCTAAACTTTAACCTTTTAATGGATGACATTATGATTGAATTTATTTCCTTGTTTCGATACATGTTTGGGTGTAATGGTTGAGTGGCATAAGGCATAATATGTGATCAGTTAATCACTTAATTGCCTCTTTTTTTCATATGAGATGGTGTTTTCGCTAAATTAAGAGAGTAAACTTAGAATTGGAAGTAAGACCCGTTTGACTATTTTAAGCAATCAAATGATGCTATTGTAGTTTTGTAAATAAGGAGGTGCTATTGACAAATTGATTTTTGTGAAAACTTATTATGTTTTATACTTATATCATAAATTGAGTATTTTTATGCTTCTTTATGCATATTGGACTTAAGATTCGTGACATTAGCCAAACACTAAATTTTCCTGTCCGGGAGAATTTAGTTGTAAATTTTTGCAGTAAATATGTTTAAAAGAGTGCTATATCTAAGGAGGAAGGGTCTTTTGGAGAAGCTATTAAGTACAAGGTGGCAATGGACTGGAATCAGTTATTCATGGGTAAATTATAAAAAAGAAACCTTGAAAATGGGTAGAAATTAGAGTTGCATCCCTTTAGTTTGGAAACCTACTCGTATCCTGAAATCTATAATTTTGAGAACGCAAGCGCAGGTGCATCTGTAATTTTAGTGATGCAATCGTAGGTTTCAGGGGTTTTCAGGGACACAATAATGTGTTTTAGGGATGTATGTGTAGGTTTTCAAACTAGAGGGATACAACTGTAATTTTCAGCTAAACTCAAGGATTTCATTTTATATTTTCCTGTTATTTATTGATTTTAGGTATAAAGATGTTTCCCTCGGGATACTTTCCCCTGGGGTGTTTGCTATTACTGTTGATGGCAAATGTGGATCAAAATTTGCACTAGAATTTTCACGGCAATATGTTGAATGTATCTTTATAAAATGCATATGCAATCTAATCTTTCTATCTGTCTCCTAGCCAACAGTGGAAATACTTCTTTTAGGGTTGTTTTATATTGCCTGTCATATTTGAGGTGATTCTGAGTCAATAGATGATTTTCTTGTTTTTCCCCTTCTCTATGGGTTGTCTCTCGTTGTGATTCATGCTGCAGTTGATTATACTTCTCTGGTGAGACAGAGTTTGCATAGGGTTGGTCTTGAGGTGTTAAAGTGAGTAAAATGCGTCATCTGGAAATCAGTATGTTTGCCATCCTTTAGTCTAGTTCGAGTCTGAAAAGACTCTTTAAGTATAGTCGACGAAACGTGGCGTGATCACCAACATCACTTTTAGGATTCTTGTTTGTCTAACTTGAGAAAGAGAGAGAGGGTTAGAAGGAGGGGGAGAGATGGGGAGGGGGAAGGGGAGGGAGAGAGAGAGAGAGAAGAGTTGGCATAGGATTGTCTTGAGATGTTGGAGTAAATAAGCATCGTTTGGTACATCAGTATGTTTCTCATCCTCTGCTCTAGTTCAGGACTGAAAGACTTTTGAGAGTATTGAAAAGATAAGTCTGAGAAGCATGGCTTGATATTATCGTGAGAGAGGATGGTCAGTTAGTGCTACTGGAAGCTGCATGGCATGCCATTGTTGTCTGTTCGGGCTTTTGGTTGGTAAATAGAATTAAGGCTGGTTTATACTGCATAACATCTAATAAAATCCACATCACGAGAGGGAAGATTGAGATATTGAAGCTATCATCTCATAAAATTTGAGCAAGTTTGTTTGATGATTCACTAATCATGATTTTATCTCAAGGTGTTGGAGTAAATAAAGAAGCATCATCTGGAGTATCAGTATCTTTGCGATCCTCTTGTCTAGTTCAAGACTGAAAGATTCTTTTGGAACCACTGAGAGGATGGTCAACTGGGGCTACTGGAAGCTGCACAGCATGACACTGTTGTCTGTCGGGGCTTTTGGTTGCTAAGTAGAATCAAGGCTGGTGTATACTGCATAACATCTAATAAAAATCCACACCACGAGAGGGAAGATTGAGATATTGAAGCTATCATCTCATAAA
Source organism: Bretschneidera sinensis (assembly GCA_023935145.1). NCBI lineage: Eukaryota > Viridiplantae > Streptophyta > Magnoliopsida > Brassicales > Akaniaceae > Bretschneidera > Bretschneidera sinensis. The sequence continues at coordinate 52,711,508 of CM043703.1, read as the reverse complement.
ATTTGAGCAAGTTTGTTTAATGATTCACTAACCATGATTTTATCTCATCATTTATGGTGATAGGTCCAACTTTCTCCAACGGTTCCATTCAAGATGATGGTCTGCGCATTACAGTGAAAGGGATGGGTCATTTGAACTTCATTAGAAGACAAACAGATTGTCAGAAAATCTGAAATCTTTTGTATTAAGAAAGAAAAGTGATAACCTAAAAAGTAATTAATGATAGTTGATTCAATACCCTTAATTTTTGGTTTAAGGGAAAAAATTGTGAATAATGTAGATCTTTTAGATTTTGTGGAGCTTCTATCGTGTAGATAGTCTTTGTATTCGGGTTGCACCATCTTGTTGCTTTTTAATACAATTTACTTATAAAAAACATAAAAAGTCACCACCTTTTATTAATTCAAAGTCAAATGCATGAAAAAGTCAATTCGAAGGTAAAACCATTAAGGTTTTTTTACCAATAAGTAGTAAAACCATGAAGGTTAATGAGTACTGAATCTTGAAAATGTTTAAACTTGTTAGTTGTTCTCATATCTCACATGATAGAGTCTCATAATAGAGTTGTAGTCTGAAATTATGTTTGCGTTAGAGGATTGAGGCATATCACTTGCTGAGCGTATGGGAGAGTGAGAGGTTAGGATGATGAAATGATTCTCTCTTATCAGTTTCTAAATTATATTTATAAATAAAAAACTAGTTATTACAATTGCTATTTCATTAGGACAATCCTGCTGTCTTGAAAATAATGTTGCAATATTGTTGACTTCTTTTTTTGTCTTCAAACTCTGAATTTGTTATTTAATGTATGACTTTTCAGGCATGGAATGATGTCAAATTAACTTCTCCTCAGCTCTCAAGAGAAAGCATGTACAAAATGTCACTGAAACATTTTACGCTTCAGTGTGTTTCTTCAAGGCAAGATTTTATTAGATGTGCTATGTGTGTCTTTTATTTTTCAAGATTTCTGGATTTCTTAGCATAATTTCTTGTATCTATATTGTTAGAAGTTAAGAGAGTAAAGAGATGTGAGAATTGAAGAGAGTAAAGAGATTGTACAAATGCTTACTTGAGTTTTTATTATTGAGAATACAATTAAGAGTATATATAGGTTGTTAAAGGAAAAAGACATTCCTTAAAACAAGGAAGGAAACATGGCCTAAAGTAAGCCTTAAAATAAGGAAGGAAACATGGCCTAAAGTAAGCCTGAAAACAAGGATGAATATATGGCAAGTGTGGGTGAAGTGGAATAGTTAGTGACCCTAATTAAAGAAAAGAATATGGACTTTGCCATCCATTGACAGCCCCCCTCAAATTGATGCAAGTTGATCAATAAGCATCAATTTGCTGCTTAAGAAGCAATGTCGATGGTGAGTGAGCGCTTTGGTGAAGATATCAGCAATTTGTAGGTAAGTGGAAACATGTGGAAGAGTGATAACACAAGCTTCAAATGCTTCGCAGATAGAGTGACAGTCGACTTCAATATGCTTCGTGCGCTCATGATAGACAGGATTGGCCGTGATCTGAATAGCACTTGTATTATCAGCATGTAGAGGTGTAGGATCAGTTGCAGAAAAATCTAGCTTAGCAAGCAAACCTCGAAGCCAAATAATTTCGGAACAAGCAAGAGACATCGCCCGATACTCAGATTCTGTAGATGACTTAGAAACTCTGTCTTGCTTCTTACTCTTCCATGAGATCAATGCATCACCTAAGAACACACACCAACCAGTAATGGAGCGACGTGTATCAGCACAACCAGCCCAATCAGCGTCATTATAAGCAGTAAGTCGAGGAGAATTGCCTGCAGGAAAGAATAAGCCACGGGCAGAAGTGCCCTGAACATAGCGTATGATCCTACGGATAGCAACCAAATGAAGGTGACGAGGGGCCTGAAGAAACTGGATGACTTGTTGTACTGCAAAGGAAATGTCCGGTCTAGTAATGGTGAGGTAGACAAGACTGCCCACCAACTTTCAGTATAAACTAAGATCAGTAAGTAAATCACCCTCCTCTTTGCGAAGCTTGACATTCAATTCCATGGGAGTATCAACAGAAGTGGCCTCCTGTAGGCCAGCTGTAGCCACTAGGTCACTAGCATACTTATGTTGATTGAGTGAAATACCCGACGGACTACGATGCACCTCAAGACCGAGAAAATATGTAAGAGACCCAAGATCTTTCATATGAAAGGACTCGGAGAGATGGGTCTTGAGCTGGCTAAGTAAAACAGAATCGGAACTAGTAATCACAATATCATCAACATAAACTAAAAGAACAACAATACCCATGTCTGATTTTCGAAGAAACAAGGAAGTGTCACACTTGCTCTGCTTGAATGAGAATTGTAATAAATTAGTTCGAAATTTATCAAACCAAGCCCTTGGAGCTTGTTTGAGACCATAAAGGGAGCGACGAAGCTTACACACATGTGAGTTTGGAGAAGGAAACAATCCCGGGGGTGGCTTCATATAAATACACTCTTTAAGATCCTCATAAAGAAAAGCATTCTTGACATCCATCTGATGTAGTGGCCAATCATTGGAAGCAACAAGAGCTAGAATCGTACGAACAGTGGTCATTTTAGCCACAGGAGCAAAGATTTCTTCATAATTAACACCATATTCTTGTTTATTTCCAAGTGCAACAAGCCAAGCTTTATAACGATCCAAACTTCCATCAGATCGAACCTTGACGGAGTAAACCCATTTGCAACCCAGGGGGACTATAGTGGAAGGTCAAGGTTAGAAGCCAAGAATTCCTGAAACTCAGTAGACAAATATTCACCACCAGAATTTGTGCGTAATGTCTTAATAGTCGCAGAAAATTGATTGTCAACATACGCTAAAAAATTAGTGAAAGTACGAAAAACCTCAGATTTAGAGCGAAGAAAATAAACCCAAGTGAATCTGCTATAATCATCAATGAAAGTCACATAATATTTAAATTTTTCATGTGAACTAACGGGGGAAGGTCCCCAAACATCACTATGGATAAGATCAAAGCAGTGAGAAGCTCTACTAGCATGTAAAAGAAATGAAAGAATTTTGCTTTTACCAAGTTTGCAAGAATCACACTTAAGAGATAAAGAAGAACGTTCTTCATTATCAAGAAAATCAGAGTGCAATACATGAGATAAGATCTGAGTATTGGGATGGCCTAAACGATGATGCCACACTATACTCAGATTTGAAACATTATTGCAAGCAAGAGACTTAATAGATGAAACTGGAGAAATTGCTGGGACAGATAAAAATAGTGGAAACAAGCGCCCCACTTTAGGTCCCTTCGCGATCAGCTCTCCCGTTACCTGGTCTTGTACAACACAACCATCACCAGAAAAGTTAACAACACAATTGTTATCAACTAATTGACCAACAGAAATAAGATTCGTGGAAAGTTGAGGAGCAAGAAACACATCAGTGAATTTAGAAGAGGTATCTCTGACAGCAGCAATTGGTAAAGAACTACCATTGGCAGTCTGAATGGCAGATGGACCAACATAGGGTCGAACATGACACAGAGCGGTGGGAGTATTCGTCATGTGATTAGAGGCTACCGAGTCTACGTACAAGAGTTTGGTAGAATTTTTACCTTGAAACCCCATTGCAGATAGTGCTGAAATTTGCATCTGTTGCACCATTTCGGGTGTGCAGTAATTCGCTGTAGGAGGTGCCGGAACTGGGGAGGCACTGGAAGAAGAGCCAGGAGCTGCGTAGGGTACAATAACAGAAGTCTGAAATGCTTGAGCCTGACGATTCTGTGGGCGGAGACGACATTCTTTGATGATGTGACCCTTCTTCTTACAATAAGAGCAGTATTTCTTGGGACAATTGGCAGTAATATGCCCATATTCCTTACAGCAAAAACACTGCGAGTTTTTAGAATGCATAGGCGGTCCGCGTCCTTGGGCAGCATAAGCAACAGTTCCTGGACTACCATAAGATTGCTCCAGAGTGGCTTGAGTACTAAGACGTTGTTCTTCACGAAGTAACTCACCAAAACAAACATCAAGAGAAGGAACAAGAGATCTATTCAGCAGAGAGGAGCGAATAGATTCATATTCCGGGTGTAGTTTCATAAGAAATTGATCACACCATCTAGTCTCGTGGAGTTGCTGAATAGTCGAAAGAGTGGCAACAGGAACAACCGTTGTAACAAGATCAGTATAGTCAGTCCAAAGAATCAGAAAGGCCGAGTAATAGTCTTGGATGGAAAGACTGCCATGTTGAAAGGTGGCAATTGCATGCTCTAACTGAAAGCGATAAGTATCATTATCTTGATGATAAACCTTTTTCAGATAAGTCCACATGGATTTAGCAGAGCGATGAGTACGCAAGTTGGTGACAATATGTGGCTCCACCGAACCAAGAAGCCAAGATATGATCCGAGCATCAAGCACAGTCCAAGAAAGAGAAGACCCGACATCCTTCGATTGGTCTGTATTGGATGTTTGTGCGACATCCGTGCCATCGATATGGCCCCAAAGTTATTTTCCCTTGAGGAAAATTTCAAACTGAAAGGCCCATGTAGAGTAATTTTTGCCCGTAAATTTGACACACACAGGTGCAGAGTCCATTGCAAATAAGTGCAAAAAAAATAGCCCGACCAAAAAAATGCCGAAACCACCCAAAGCAGAAAAAAACCAAACTGCCAAAGAGATCTGAGAACAAAAAAAACACCGAGAAATCTGAGACCCAAAACCACAAAACCTCTCTGAAAATAGAGGATGTCGTGAATGCCGAAACTGCTCAAACCAAAAAAATAGGAGGTGCTGACAACACCAACCCAGAAAGAGAAGACCGAAAAACAACAAAAAAAAAACTTTCATGTTGGGTTCACCGAGAATAACACAGAACACGCCGAAACACGAAACCGAGAAAAATTACAAGCGAGAGAAGAAACTAAGCAACCGGCTCTGATACCATTTTAGAATTTAAGAGAGTAAAGAGATGTGAGAATTGAAGAGAGTAAAGAGATTGTACAAATGCTTACTTGAGTTCTTATTATTAAGAGTATATATAGGTTGTTAAAGGAAAAAGACATTCCTTAAAACAAGGAAGGAAACATGGTATAAAGTAAGCCTTAAAACAAGGAAGGAAACGTGGCCTAAAGTAAGCCTTAAAACAAGGATGAATATATGACAAGTGTGGGTGAAGTGGAATAGTTAGTGACCCTAATTAAAGAAAAGAATATGGACTTTGCCATCTATTGACATATATTATCTGAGTGTTTATGATTATGAATGTATCTCTGGCATTAAACGAGTTCAAAGGTTGTGGAGAAAGGCATGCCTGGTCCAAAGAAGCTTAATTTGATTATATTTTTATCCTTCCTTAATAACTAAAGTGTGAATGATGGATGAGAGAAATGGTTGAACATATTTCTGAAGTGTTCTTCCCTTTTATTGGCTAAAATTTCAGTGAATCAAGGAACCCTTTTGTAGAACTTGCTTTGCAATATGCTTTAGCAGCTGCTAATGCGACATTTGACAAGAATAAGAAGGAAGTGTTACATAAACTCCTGTTGCAAGGTAATGCCTAATGCTTCATATGTTTATCTACCCTTTCAGGTTGGAACTTCAAGAATCTAATTTCAGCTAAATTAGTCCTGCAGGTCTTGATATCACGATTTTAGGTTGCAATGACTTCTACTCATATAGGAATATGGTATTTTTCCTTCTTATCATTCTTTAATATTTTTTTAAGACTAGTTTTTCGGCAGCACCTTTGTCTCATTGATAATTTATTTATATATTTTTTTTCTTTGAAATTTTCTCTCTGCCCCTCATTTGCTGCTTTATTTCATTATGTTGGGGATTGCAATTTCCTTCCACTCTACCTTCTTAAAGCGTATTTTGGCATGGGTTCACTTATACAGATATTCACCTTGGTCATTATCAGACATTGCAAATTTAGTTGCTGTTTGTGGCACTATAATATGTACTTGCTTATGATCATTAACACTAACATACACCTTGCTTTTGATATGGTGCAAAAGTCTTTTGTATAAGATCCTTTTAAGCATGTCAGATTCAAGTATAAGTCGCTCCTATGAAATTAAGAAGTCTTGCGTTAGAAATTTTGTTTAAAAATTTCAATTAAGATGTTGATAAGTTGTACTTATTTTCATAGATTGAAGCATGGGGACTTCCTTTGACACCAGAATCATTGGCTACCCTTCCGCCTTTTACATCAATCACTTTCAATGTTGAGGAATCAAATGGAGATAAATGCAAGCCTGAAGTTGCAAAAACTGGTTTGGGTTCTTCTGCAGCAATGACAACAGCTGTAGTTGCTGCTTTACTCCATTACCTTGGAGTGGTTAATCTTTCCTACTTGTCTAAAGATGAACACCAAGAAAAGAGGGATCCTGTGGATCTTGATACGGTGCATATTATAGCTCAAACTGCTCACTGTATTGCACAAGGGAAGGTTGGCAGTGGTTTTGATGTAAGTTCTGCAGTTTATGGCAGTCAGTGTTATGTTCGTTTTTCACCGGAAGTGCTTTCTTCTGTTCAGGTCTCCCTCCCTCCCGACTTATATTTTATAAATTTTGCTTCCTGATGTCTCCCTAAAGCTTCTAGAGTAGTTTAGGAGAAATTTTTGTGTAGAGCGGGCTTATAAGCCCCCCTCCCCAATCACAATATGCCACCCCATTAAAAATGTGGAGTAGGGGATAAGGTGGCATATCGTGATTGGAGGGGGGCCGACCTACACAAGAATTTCTCGTAGTTTAGGCTACAATCCCCATAGTTTTGTTTCCTTTTACTTTCTATAGATGAAAAAACTAACAAACTAAAACTGTATAAAATGATTCATATTGTAAAAGAATTTAGTGCTGTTTCTGAACTTTGTAGGCAAGGTTTTAAAATATGTTGAGTCAATGATGTTAGATTTAAGATTCTCTGATGGCTCCTGATTTTCTAGTAGTTCTTTGGACTTGTTCTACTAACTGCTATCACAGTTTTAGAAAGTTGAATGAGGAAGTATATTTCTCTATGTCAAGATAAACCACATTCAGTGTGTAATGGTGGAGTGGATAGGCAAGATATGTTATTTTAATAATTACCTCATATGACCAGGTTTTTCTTGCCCAACAGATTTTCACTTTTTATTTTTTCTGAAAGTTTGTGAGTCGTCAGATGATTTATGTTTCAGAAAGTGCTCTTTAGTTTGTCAACTGATCTTGAGGGTTGGAAATTTGGTGCTATTCCTGGAAAATTTGTGACTCTGGGCCTTCCAGGCTTGTCAATTGTATTGATAAAAATGTTTCTCTTTAGAGAATAGTCACATTTTAGATGATTACATTCAACGAATGGGGCCATTTATCTTTTAAAATGGTGCAGAGGGATCTCCCATCATATCTATTTTTCAATAAGCCAATTAAATCATGTACTTTTATTCAGAGTTTTGGTGGCAGGCTCCTTACCATTAAAATACCTTTTTAAGTATTAGATAGAGAAGTTGATATGATGACTACCTTTATTATATATCTCATTTATGTAGAAGAAGCAATTAATTTATATCTGGAAACAGTATCCTGGACATTGATAAAACATTTTATGAAATTTCAGCATGTATTCTGAAAACTATCTAGAATTTTTTTCATCTATTCTTTCTAATAATGTTCCTTTTTGTAACTTTGCAGGATGCAGTTAAAGGACTGCCATTAGAGGAAGTTGTTAGCGACATTTTGAAAGGGAACTGGGACCATGAGAGGACCAAGTTTTCCTTGCCACCGTTGATGACTCTTGTAAGCATCTTAAGGATTATCTTTCTAATTTTTTTCCTTTAAAAACTTTTTTCATAAATTACCTATCGTTAATACCTCACTTAATAGACATGAAATGAGTCTTCTCTCAGTTTTCCTATTTCTTTTTTTTTTTTCAACTAACGCACTAGGAAGCCGGTGAAGCAGTGATATGTACTTCAATTCATCAATGATATCTAAAGTTTCTAACAAAGGAAAACCTCTTTTTGGGCACTAAATGAAGCAAAAACCCTAATGTTCTCACAAGAACATAAAGTTCAAAGGCTGAATATTATCAATATTCAGAAATCAATAGTTTATTACAATTTTCTCATAACTGATATTTACAATAAAAGTAACCTTAAAACCCTGATAAGAATTGATCCTAGCCCTTAAATTAACTCTAATTCTAAACATGCAATGGGAACATAATAAAAAAATAGCAAAGACCCAAACACCTGTAAGCAACCTAAGCAACAGTGTCATGAATAGCACTATTATATTTTACATGAGAGTATCTGTTGAGATGATCCTAATATGATTCTTAATGAGTGTCCTAGTAGGCTTGGATCATATTTATCTTATCTAATTGTTATGTCCTAGTCCTATTAGGCTTAGTATTCATAAATCTATATATTGGGTCAATTGTATTCTTTTCATTTAATCAATAAGATAGAATTTCTTTCAATTATTATTTTCAACATGATATCAGAGCAATCTGCTTCATGGGGTACTAAATGAAAAAAAAGAAGAATCAAGCATCAACTGAACAAGCTCAAGTTTAATACAATGCACAATATCCTCAACAAGTTCGGAAAATTTAAGCATCTTAGTCGTTGGCACTTCAAATTGACTCAGAACAGCCTTCAGCCGCCCCACGCGCCACCGTAGGCCACCATCTTCTTCGACCACATCTGAGCACGCCATCAGGATCGAAATTCTCCGACCACATCTCATACACCACCGCAACCTCTAAACTCTGATCTATCACTTTCCGGCCACCCAACGTCAGATCGGGAACCACCATCAGCACTAGATGTTGCCGGCAACAAAAACCCACGAAGCCCAGCCTGTTTCGTCGCACCACGCGCCGTCGCCGCGGCTAAGCGCTAGCACCATCTGGCAGAAATCTTTTCGGACCACACTGTCCAGCTTAGAATTGACCGATCTGTCCATCCCCACTGTCCACGTGCCAAGGTATTGTGATCGGAGGATAGTTCCGGCCAAAACTAGATCCATCAGGTAAAAAAAACAGTATGTTCCCCTTTCTTTCCTCTTTACAATATCTTCCGCGTGGAAGATTTTTTTTTTTTAGGAATTCACAATGGAATCCAAGACTATCTCTGATGTGTCTCCCCATCCAAGTTCTCATATTAGTATTTCATTTGGTTGTGGTGGTAATTTTGTTCGTCATTGTACGTACTGCCATCGTTCCGAGCATACTCGGGATATGTGTTGGAAGTTAGTTGGTCATAGTTGAGGTTCAGTTCGCCAATGTACATATTGCTATCGTTCCGGGCATACTCATGAGACGTTTTGGATGTTAATTGGTCATCCCATGATTGCTCATTATATGACTTCTGATTTTATTGAGTATGGACTTACCTCAAATTTCGTGCCTTCAACTTCTCTAATGGTTTCCAAAGATGACTATGATGAGTTCTTACTATGTAAGGCAACCAACCGTATATTTTTCTCGACGGCCCTTTTCCACCCAGAAAGATACTCCAAAAGTTTGTCTATCATCTAGTAACTCTTCATCTAGGCCTCGGGTCCTTGACTCTGCAGTTACTAATAATTTATCATGTTTTCTCTAGTTTTTATCACTCTTCGTCTTTGCTTGATGTTACTTTTGCGGATAGATCTAAAACCACTGCTAGTGGCATTGACACTGTGCACCCTAGTTCTTTTGTCTTTATCATATGTCCTTTAAGCTCCATTTTCTTTTTATCCAGAATCTGAAAACAAGGAAGACAATTAGTGGAGGACATGAATCGGATAACCAGTATTACTTTGATCCTATCCCATCACCTATTGCTTGCTCGATTGGGATGTGTCCCCACTTCAGGAACATTATTGTTTTGGTCATCCGTCCTTAGAGAAGCTGAAAAAGTTAGTTCCTACTTTGAATCAAGTTTCGTCTTTAGAATGTGAGTCGTGTCAATTGGGTAAGCATCATCGTGTGTCGTTTTCTTCCCAAATTAATAATCATGTGTCTAATCCTTTTATGTTAGTACATTATGATATTTGGGATCCAAGTCGTATGATTTCCAAACTTGGATTTTGGTATTTTTTACCTTTGTGGATGATTATTCCAAGCTTACTTGGTTTTATTTAATGAAAGACCGCTTATTTAATGAAAGACCATTTTGAGTTGTTTTCTATTTTTTGTGCCTTTTGTGCTAAGATAAAAACCCAATTTGACTTATCTGTTAAGATTCTCAGTAGTGACGATGCTTGGGAATATTTTTTTGAGCTCTTTATAACTTTTATAACTAAGTGTGACATTATTTATCAGTCATCTTGCTCTCGTATATCCCAATAAAATGGGGTTACGGAGAGGAAAAATCGTTATCTTATGGATATTGCTCATATTCTCTTATTTCATATGCACATCTCCAAATTTTTTTGGAGTGAGGCAGTTATGACTTCATGTTACTTAATCAATCATATGCCATTGTCTATTCTTGATGGCCAAATCCCCCACTTTGTGCTCTTTCCTAGAGATGTTACCTTCCACTTACCTCACTACAAAGGTACTTTGTTTGTGCCGATGTTACATTCTTTGAGTCTACTCCGTATTACTCAGAGTCTCATTCTATCTCAGATCTAGCTGATTCATTTCCTTGTCCATTACTTGTTCCCATACCCCTTACACAGTCAGATGCTCCTCGATTAGTCTCTTCGTCGTCTACTCCTCCATTGCAAGTTTACTCCCGTCATCCGCGACCATCCACCTCTGTTGCTCCACCAATTGCTCTCTTGTTGACAGATCCAGATCCTCCTTCATCATTTGTGAATGATCATCCTATTGATCTTCATAAAGGTAAACGTTTATGTACTGCTTATTTGGTTGCTAATTTTGTATCTTATAATTATTTATCTCCCCATCTCTCCCCCTCCTTCATATGGTATTGACCATGCTGAGACATTCTCTCTAGTTAGCAGATTTATTTACTAAATCATTAGATGGTTCTAAAGTTCGATTTATTTGTAATAAGTTGGGTTCATATGATATTTATGCTCCAATTTGAGGGGGAGTGTTGAGAATATCCTAATAATATTCTTAATGAATGTCCTAGTAGGCTTGGATCATATTTATCTTGTCTAATTATTGTGTCCTAGTTCCATTAGACTTAGTATTTATAAGTTTATATATTGGATCAATTATATTCTTTCATTTAATCAATAAGACAATTTTTTTCAGTTCTTGTTTTCAACAGTATCCACCAGAATACATAAGCTTTTTCCCACTTTTTTACTAGATCTTTGTCCTACATCACTAACGCATTTAATTTATGTTTATTCTTGATCTACATCCCATTTATCGCCATGTTTATGAAATTGGGGTTCTAGGTACTTAACAGGTTTCTTTTCTCATTGGCCATAGACTCGTTAAAAGTGGCTATTTTGCTCCAGCTCTAAATGATGATCTTCCCTGATTACATGAAGTCAGAATAACGCAATCTACTACTGGATCCAATGCATTCTTTTCATACATGTCAACCGTTTTATGGATCATCTTGAAATTATCTGAAAATTCTTTATATTGCATGTCGGGGTAATTCCCACAATGTGGAACTTGATTTACATAGTTATTCTCCAGAGGTACTTGTGCTTGTTAAGTATAGCATAGTAGTAAATATTGCATAATTTAATGAGTCGAAAGTATAAATTTGAACACAAATTCAGCCAAGCACAAAAGCATTTGAAACTTGTCAAAAACGGCATTGTCAAATCTCAGTATATATTCTTTTTCTTTTAAAGTTTCTTAAAAAAATGGAGATTGCTTGCTAATTTTCCTCGGGAACCGTGGAAGCAATATATCCTCACAATGATTTTTGTTGCCTTCTGCAGTTATTGGGGGAACCCGGATGTGGTGGATCATCGACGCCATCAATGGTAGGTGCTGTCAAAAAGTGGCAAAAGTCTGATCCGCAGAAATCAGAAGAAACATGGAGAAAGTTGTCAGAAGCAAATTCAGAACTTGAAACTCAACTAAATATGCTAAGCAGATTAGCAGAAGAAGATTGGGATGCTTATAAATGCATGATTGAATGCTGCAGCTGGCTTAAGTCAGAGAAGGTAATTTTTTGACTCATTTGCCCATAATAGCCAAGGAAGTAGTGATAATATGAGTCTTCCAGTGATATTCTAGTCACTCTGGAGAAAAGTAAACAGTTTTTCCATGTAGACACGTCATTTTCAATAATCGCAGTGAGCAAAATTCTTGAGGTTTAATTTTAATTGATGGACATTATTCTTAATCTGGAAGAGTAACTTGCTAATGTTAGTTGGAAATGAAAAGAAGCTACTGAACTAAAGTTAAATATGTGGTTTTTGTTTTGTACCGAACCCTGCTCCTAAATATCCCTTACCAATACATTTTTCTTTATCAATTGGGTAAAGTTGTTCTGGCCAAAAAGAAAGAGTAAAGCCTTATGTGAAGCTTAAAGTTATTTCTTACATAGAAAAATGAAGAGAGCCAGAAATCAGAAGTAACTTTTAAGTTTTATAGGGCACTTTACCAACATAATATGGCTAGTTGTAGACAAAAGAATTTGAAGACCATTTGGTGGGTCTTTCCATGTTTCCATCTCACAGATTGACCGACTGCAAGATATTAATTAAATTGGATTTGATGGTTTCCTTCCATAAACTTGTTAATTCTGGTGGAACTCGAAGCTGCAGATTCTAAGGAATTTTGCCGGTGGTCCTTTCCAAGATTCATTCTTTTTTTCTTTGACAGAGGGTGTGTGTGTGTGTGGTTTGGGGCTCCATCAATTATAAGTTTTTCTTTACATTTTCTCAGAATATCACTACTTTTTTAACTGGATGGGATCTAGTTGCTTATTTGAAGCACATGTTGTGAAGATTTATCTCACCTTTTAAAAGAACTAAATTTTCATTGCAAAAAACTGGGTAATATAATAATGTTAATCAAACTCTTGAGCCATGCAAAGTCATGCACAATAACCTTGCAGCATTCTTATTTTCATGGCTAGCGTCTAGCTTCAGTTTCAATTTCTGAACACTTTTAATTGGTGCAGAATCCAGCCAAAAAAGCAGTGTGCTCATGGTGAGCCATGTAGAAGTTATTGAGATTTTTTTTGGTGAAGTTATGCCATCAAGTTTGGAAGATTATTTTCACTTGTTTTATTTGGCTGTTATACATTTCTATCTAGTGAAGTTTATTCTATAGTATTATTGATTGAGATGATTTCACAAATTTAATGAACAGTGGATACATCATGCTACTGAACCAAGCAAAGAAGCAATAGTTAGAGCATTTCTAGGAGCTAGAGAGGCTATGCTCAGGATCAGAAATCATATGCAACAGATGGGCAAGGCTGCAGGTGTTCTGGTATGATATTTTCTATTGATTTGAGCTTGTTTCTTCATAATTTCTTTCATATATTTGACATTTTTCATTTGAAAAGTTCGTTGACATTCCAAGTTCCAATCCCCCACCCCCAATTATCAAAAAAAGAAAGAAAGAAAGTTCATTAAGATTGAGAATAGAAAGAAGACGTGGATTTTATTCTTTTCTATGATTTTTTTTTATTTAAATATTAATGTCATTAATTAGCAAGGCATACTGATTACTGACTACAGTAGGGATCACTATAATTACTTGATTGATGTGGCCCTCTTCTTTGTTACAAACTTTTTTTTATCGGTAAAACCGCACGCACACACCACTCGAACCTGGGACCTTTTAGGACCCAAGGCCTCAACCTTAACCATCGAGCCAAGACCTCATTGGCTCTTTGTTACAAACTTGCAGTATGGTCAATGCATCTCCTTTGGCTTCTCAATGAGTAGATTATCTACCTCCTAGGATATTCAATGGCTAATGGTTTGAGGTATATGGCTTTTATAATAGGTCATGCTGAATGTAACATACACTTTATCGTTCCTTTATCAACATTACATTCAGTGATACATTGCATCAATTCCTATATCCCGGAAAGATCTCTCTTTCCAAGAAAATTTTCCTCGACTTCTGTCTTGCAGTTCCTTCTCCATGTCTCCCCTTAGGATTTGTGATGTCTGAACTTTTTAATCTTCACTATTACTAATGTAAACTGATTTTATCAATTTGTAAAATTTCTGACCCAGAAAAGCTTTCCTTTTACGGTAGAATTTGAAAATGCTGTTTGTTTTTACTGAGTCGTTATTTTAACCGAATTTTATGAAGAATTCAATAGAAATTTAAAATATGCTGTAACATTGGGCAGAAATTACTATCACGAAGATTATTTTCATCTTAAAAGGTTCCATTTGGGGTATTGACACTTAAAATCCGATGTTGACTGTTTCTTGAATTTCCATCATTAGCATATAAACCTGTTAATTATATTTTACATCTTTAAAGAAGAGGGAATGTGTTTTTTAATAGATGTTATATTTGTAAAGATTGTGCCAAGTTCATGTTTCATCTTTTGATAGGATGTTGTTTGGCTAAAAGCTTGCGGGAGATGGCTTATAGGGTTTTTGGTGTTTCTTGGGTGGTTGCCGGTTCCCTTGAAAGATGAAGTTTAGGCTTGAAGTGGTATCTGCACTTCTAAGAAGCTTAAGAAGGCTTACTCTTTGATTCTTCTATCAATTTTTTTATGAGAGAAGTAAAAGAACTTTTGACGGTGAAGAGGGGCCTATAGAAGTGATTAGAAGTAGATGGTTTGATACCTTTGGTTTTTGGTGTAAGTGTAATTTTTTGTGGATGAAGATTGTTGAGAGTTCTAATTAGGTTTCCTATTATGTGTCATAGTAGGTTTCTTAGTCTTACTTAGTTTATGTCTATTTTATCTCGTTGATGTTTCCTAGTCCTATTAGGTTTGATATTCATAAGTCTATATATAGGACTGTTGAATTGTATTCAAATCATCAATCAATAATACAAAATTCTTTTCAATTCTCAATTTCAACATAGTATTAGAGCTCAAGGTTTGGGATCCTCGAGGTAAAATGAGATAAACACCTTTAATATATATATATATATATATATATATAGTTTAGAAATTTTTTTAGTTTATGTTGTTTTTTTGGGTAATTTTTTCGGCACGACCCCGATACATCCAAAAAAAACTATAGATGGTACTTTCACGGTACCGTTCTTGGCACTGTTTATGAGTACTATTCATGTCACTATTTTCGGGTATTGTTCACAGTAGCAGAGAGTTTGATAAATAGATTCGTACAAAAAAGAGAGTAAAAAAGGCAGTAAAAAAGAAAACGTTGTAAAAAACAGAAAGAAGAGTTTCCAGTTCAGAATAGTTCAAGAAGAAGAAGAAGAGTTACTCACCCCGATGTTGATGTTGTCGACCCATACATGTAGATGTTGTTAACCCGATCCAAGTTGTGTTGATGTTGTTTCCTCCTGACTCAATGATTGCAACCCATTCAAGTCAAAGTCAACGTTAGTAAAAAAAAATCAAGACAAAAAAAAAAGTTAAAGTCTTGTTGATCCGAGCTAATTGTTTGTCGTGGGTGTGGAGCCCCAACTTGTTCTCATGGGTTATTTTAATTTATGGGTTTGGGCTTATTTGTTTCAAATTTGATGAGGTTTGTTGTTGGTATGCGTTTCTTTGTAACAAGTTGGAGCATGTGTATGCTCCAACTTGAGAGGGAGTGTTGAGAGTCCTAATTAGGTTTTCTATTATGTGTCCTTGCAAGTTTCTTAGTCTTACTTAGTTTATGTTTATCTTATCTCGTTAATGTCTTCTAGTCTTATTAAGTTTGACATTCATAAGTTTATATATAAGACTGTTGAATTGTATTCAAATCATCAATCAATAATACAAAATTATTTTCAATTCTTAATTTCAACAAAGATGATATTATAGATTTTGTTTAGCTACTATCGTGTAGATGGTTTTTGTGCATGGGTTGCACCCTCTTGATTTTTTTTATATGCATTTTTACTTGTATATCTTTTATATAAATTTAAACAGCAACCTTGTAGGTCAATAAAACAAACTAAGTCCTTAAAGTGTGAGAGAGAATTAAAACTTTTTCTGTATCATCTAAAGAAGTCCAATATTCATGTCTCCCAATTTCTCCATTTTCATTTTCGCCAATTTAAGCTTTCAAGTAGGATATGGTTAAGTTTCCTGTCTCTTACCCTTCGTTTTTCCATCACAAAGTGCAATTATAAGATAGCAGAATTGGATTCTCATCTTGCTTTGGCCATTGGTTCTAGCCCCAAAATAATCTTTTTATCCTGAGCATCACCATCAGATTGTTATGGATGCCCGAGGATATTTGTGACTTCCAAATTGCAGATAGAACCTGAATCACAAACTCAAATTTTGGATGCTACCATGAATATGGAAGGAGTTCTGTTGGCTGGAGTTCCTGGAGCAGGTGGGTTTGATGCGGTCTTTGCCATCACATTAGGAGATTCTAGCAGCAATGTGACCAAAGCATGGAGTTCACACAATATTCTGGCCTTATTAGTTAGGGAAGATCCTCATGGTGTTTCTTTAGAAAGTGGTGATCCACAGACGAGGGAAATTACATCAGCTGTTTCTTCAGTTCATATTGAGTAAGCCCATATTCTTTAATTATACTTGATAAATTTGAACCATCATTTTGAGACTTGTCGGCAGATACAATTTTCTAGAGGAACTGTATTAACTTTCATGCATTTATTTGATTGATGAGGGTATAAAGAAAGCAAAAAAAGGAAAGATTCACTTAAGTATTGATTAGGTTCTGTGCCTGTTGTACATTCCTTGAATATTGTATAATAAAAAATTTATGGTTGCCAAAGTCCTTTTTGGTTGCATATGACATCATGGAGCTTTATCATTGATTGGGATATCTGTAGGAGACCTAGTTGTTTCTGGTTTTATAAATTACTGTTGTCAAGGTTGTGCTTGGAAGCAATTACTTGTAAGATAAAGCTAGTAAAATGCTTCCTAGCGATTTTCCAGTGCTACAGCGCTTCTGATGTTTCTTTTTTAGGTTTAGCCTATAATGAAAATCTAAGAAAGTAAATTGGGGAGGACTGAGGAGGGTTGAGGCAGCATGTTCACTGAGGCACATAGGTTTTTCAGAAATACTTCAGAGGTTTTCCTGCAAATCCTAAACTTTCAGGATTAGTATGAATTGCCTTTTGGTTTCAGAATGTGTAACCCTCTCCCCCATCTCACCCTTTTCCTACTTCTCACCCTTTTCCTACTTCTCACCCTTTCTCTCTCTAGTAGAGCCAAAATTGTTTGCCAAAATCTTGTAGAAGATAGACACTCTTTCCAAAAACATTAAAAGTTCCCCATGTTGACAAAATCTGAAATGATATATATTCTGGAAACTTTGGCTGCCTCTGTTACGGAAACCATATTAAAATTGAAACCTTTAAAACTTGATCGGAAGGTAAGAGAAGTGCCCTAAGTGTATATAATACCAGTATGAGTTTAGTTTTTACAGGTTACAAATTGATAGTTATACATGCAGTGACATTAAGTCATCTATCTTTTTTTGTTGGAAACAATCATGTGCAATCAAGAGAAAGAAATCCCCTAGTCTTGAATGTGCATTTGCTTAGAAAATATGTTAGAAAATATCTACACATAGCCTTTCTCTTCTTTTTGCTCCATTTTCCTCCATCCAAATGTTCTGGTAGTCTTGAAGTTAGTCAAAATTAATGGTTCAAAATGTTTCTAACATAGAAGCCATGGAATTTATCAGGAGCTTGGACATGTGGGATCACTACTCAATCACTTTTGACTTGGGTGGCTTTATGTTTTTAAACTGTGCTTCTTTCAGCAAGGGAAATGTCTGCAACATATGGCTAAACATCTCCAAATAGGTATTTTAGTCTTTACCTTTCATAGATAAGAGTATTTTGGGGAAATATGATTTAAAACAGTGGGAAGAAAGAACTGATCCCCATGAGAAGATTGGGATTGAAAAGGTCCATTTACCAGTAGTCCCTACAAGAACAAGTTCCATCTTTAAAATGGTGGAACCGATTACGATCTCTTACAGTAATTTCTCTTTGATATATAATTGAAATTAATTTAGTGTATGTGTGACAATCACTACACATCCTGAGGTTTCTTGCTATTCTTATGGGGGAACCCTGAGATGTTCCTATCAGTGCAAAAGCAATTGCTAACTTCTGACTATGACCTTTCAATCTGTGTCTCTTCTCTTCTTCATCTACATCCATCAATACCTGTGATGTATCTGGGGAATACCCTTCGAATTTTAACTGCCACTCCATCTGGTGAATCATCTCGTAAATGCCTTCACATTGAGGGTGAGACATGTCTTGTGAAACGAACTTGTACACTTTTCTCTGCACCTCAACCAAGCTAAACCCTGGTGCTTGGGTGAAGCCTTCACGAGCCATTTCTGTTCGAATCATAGCCACCTCCCTCCACCTTTGAGCACGTGCGTACATATTTGATAGAACCACATAATCTCCAGGATTATGCGAGTTTAACTGCAGGAGATTCCTAGCTGCAATCTTCCCTAATTCCATGTTATGATGAAGTTTGCAGGCGCTAAGAAAGCTTCGCCACACGACATCATTTGGCTCAATTGTCATGCTCCTGATGAGTTGAAAGGCTTCATGGAGCATTCCAGCTCTTCCCATAAGGTCTACCAAGCAACCATAATGTTCAACTGTCGTTTCTATCCCATGCTCATATCTCATCCTATCAAAACATTGGAAACCTTCATTGACAAGGCCAGCATGACTACAAGCACTAAGCACACTCACATAGACGACCCCATCTGGCTTTAGCCCTTCTTTGAGCATTTGTGAGAAAATCTTCAGAGCTTCCCCCCCATTCCCATGCATTGCAAGTCCTGAGATCATCACACTATATGACAATTTGTTCTTCTTTGCCATCTTTTGGAAGATACACAATCCTTTCTTTAGACACCCACATTTAACATACATGCCTATTATGGAAGTTTGTACTATGACATTAAATTCACTTATGCTCCTCAATAAGGACCCGTGTGTGCATCTTCCCAGATCAAGAGCACCCAAATGAGTACAAGCAGAGAGAACACTGACTAATGTGCTTTCGTCAGGCTTCGAAGTTCCCTCTCTACCCATCTCTCCAAATAGCATCAAGCATTCCCACCACTTACCTAAACTAGCATGAGCTGCAATAATAGCACTCCAAGAAGCAACACTCTTTATATCCATTTGCTCAAAAACTGCACAAGAAAGTTGTACCTCACCAAATTTCCCATACATATTGATCAAGGTGTTTTGCACAAACACATCACTTTCAAGTCCAAGTTTAAACACATGCCCATGAATTTGAATTCCTTCCTCTAGTGCCTTTAACCAGGCGCATGCCTTGAGAAGAGCTGGATATGTGAACTTGTCAGGTTCAACTCCTCTCTCAAGCATTTCATAATATATAAGTAAAGCTTTTTCAAAGTTAATTTCTTGAACATATCCTCTGATCATGGTGTTGAATTCAAAAGTACCTGGTTCATCGATTTGTTGAAAAATTGAACAGGCATAATCCATGCTGTCCCAGCCAGAGAGAGCACAAGTAGCCACAAGACTGCTTGCGCAGAAAGAGTTCCAGATGAAACCCCACTTGAGGACTTGGGCGTGGATTTGCTTGAATTCTTCTATGTTCTTGCATTTCCTTATGAGGGATATGGATTCTTGCTCCTTCAACCTGAAATTTAATTCTGGGTTTTGTGGTGGATCTTCTGATGGTGAGAAGAGATAGGTTTGGTGAAAGATTGGTGTGCTAATCATCCTGTCATTTGCACAAGTACTTTTCAATCACTTGGCAAAGCACAGCTAAATATGAAGAAAACATCGTATTCTTTAACCATCCAGTCCCCGTTGAAAACATGAGGGGAAAGTGGCAAAAAAATGAACCAAGAAAGGAAGATTTCTGATCTACGATGACTGAAAGGAAATTGGTAACAATCAAATGGACAAAATAGGTTTCCAGAATGTTTAAATTTGTGAGTGAGATATTTAAATTTCCAGAATGTTTTATGAAAAAGGAAGGAAATATGAAGAGAGTTGGTTGGAGCCTTATTTGAATCTCAACCGTGACGTTTAAAAGAGCATTTTTGGCCACAAAAACTCTCAAAATTATGGGGCCAAATAGATACTGGATAGGATAATGCTTGGAATGGGATTGGCTTCGTAAGATTCTTTCTTCGAGTTTCAGGACCTCTTGCAGCTTGCCATATCAAGTATAGGGCCCACTCATCGAGAAGAGATAGTGTAATCATTGAGTTGTGAGGGGGCTTCATGTGCAGCTTGCATATGGTTCCAATTATTATTCGCGAATGAGACCCTTTAAAAACGTTTGTGAGTGCTAGAGATGTAAATGAGCGTAGTCCAGTAACGTTTTATTCAAACTTGTTTATTAAGAATTTAATTAAGTTCAAGCCGTGTTCGAGTTCCTGAACTTCAAAAACTTTGTGTAAATTTATTCGTTAAGATTTTAATCGATCACAAACTCTAACTAAGTTTAAAAATTTTTACTCGCTTCCAACTCTTTTTGTTCAAGAAAATTGAATTTGACCTGAGCTCAACTCAATTACATAAACAAGCTGAGCTCGAGTCTTTTTAAAAACAATTAAACTTGAGTTTGTTCATGATCTTAAATGAACGTTTATATACAAACAATTTGTTTTATTTTGTTTAGGTGGCGAGGAACAATCAGTAAATAAAGATTAAATTATGAAAAGAGATAGGATTAGTGACGGTAAATATTGACAATGAGACTAGTGGATGAGTGAGCATTGTTAATAACTTAGGATATATATATATATATATATATATATATATATATATATATATATATATATATATATTGCTTATTGATTTAGAATGGAACATAAACGAGCTCCTAAGAAGCATACGAAGAAGCTTTAAAATGAGTTCGTCCAGGATATTGTTGCCTCGCCTCTTGAATGCTTTTTCTATTCTTTTATCCATCTCTTCAAGCTTATGATCCAGATCAGTGTGATTTTTAGCAGTGGATCGATCAATCTTGGGATTTTGCTTTTGGATCTGGAATAGATCCGGTGGTGGACTGACTGTTAGTATGATGTGATCAGATTATTCTGCCTTGCGAGTTAAGGGCTTTGCAAGGGTGGTGGATGAGGGTTAGCATGTTCCTTGAGCTTTTCAGTTAGACTACAGTCAGACTAGCCACGAGCTGAGTAGTTTTCTTGATCCTTAGCACAATGCTCTTTCACATAAGTATCGCCTTTATTCACCAATTAAACATTTACTTCTTTTGAATCTCACTATTATACACTATTTCCTTCCATCTTCTTAGTTCCACTAATAACTTTATCTGTTTTACTCATAAGATTTTTTTTTATCATTATTATTATAACTCAGGTACACCATTCTTATTTATCAAGATAAAAGATTTCCACATAAACGTTTTACACTTGAACTCATCTTTCCATCATTTTGCCAAATTTGTAGTTTCTTTGCTTCTAGGTTTTGTATGATCAGTTTTGAATTTTTTTTTGTTAAGATAGCAAATGTCTTCATTGAAAATTTTCTCGAGGAAAACTATTATTTAGGTGAAAGATCCCAATAAACCTATAAGAAGATCAGGTGTTTATAAATAAAGTTTTGCAAACTACCCTTGGGTAACAAGAGTGCTCGGATTTTGAGTGGTTTAGGCGTCCTGACCTGGTGGGACCTAAATGTCTGGGTTCGTTGGAGGCGGGTTGGATTGGGAATGTTGATCCTGTTGAGTTTGTTCGTTGGACAGATTACTGGGGTCCTAGCCAATGGCGGCATGTTCCTGGATGGCAGGGAGCTGCAGCTAGCGGCTCTAGTGGTGCTTTTGGCAACATTCTTAGACGACATCGTAACAGATGAATTCTTTTTCTTTTGGTATTTTAAGAAGAAATTCTTGCGGACGGCGCCAATCTATTGATGTTGAAAATCTGCTTGGAAATTCGAAAGACCGAGAGTGAAATCTACGCACACAAAGAACAAAGAAACCCTAAGGAGTCGCCGGATAGAGGTTTTACCTTCGGGGAACTCTCCGATGTGTAAGTTAGAATAGGGCTTGAGATATAAAAGCTTTAGATAATAGAGAGTGTGTTTTTTTTTGTGTATACCTTATGATGGTGAGAGCCCACTTATACAGTGTGGGAGGTAAAATCTTGATAAGATCATATCTGCTGATGAGATAGAATTTATTTAAATTTGAGTTTGATAGAAC
Organism: Bretschneidera sinensis; assembly: GCA_023935145.1. NCBI lineage: Eukaryota > Viridiplantae > Streptophyta > Magnoliopsida > Brassicales > Akaniaceae > Bretschneidera > Bretschneidera sinensis. The sequence goes on along the minus strand of CM043703.1, from coordinate 52,689,336 downwards.
TAGGATTTGTATGGAGATAAAATTAAGCTATCCATGGGCTGAAGTATGTGATATTATCATTTTACCCTTATATCATGTGTTGTGTTTTCAATTTGACAAATATGATTGCCACGTGTCGTTATGTCATTGGGTGAAGAATTTTCCCCGATATCAACTCTAATCATCTTTTTTTTTTTTTGTGGGCAAATAACTTCTACTCTATTTAGTCTTGTTTGTTGTTTCTACTAAATATGTGAAATATGGTGTATTCCGCAAAACCCCAATGCCATCTTGAATTTCAAAATTATGATTGTTGCTGTGGTCAACAGCTTGACGCATATCTCCATTCAAATCATCATACGCCGTTGATTAAACAGAATTCAACTGCAGAGATGAGTTTTAAAACTTCTTGCGTTCAACTATTCCAATACCAAATTTACCTTCCTCTTCTTCAAATTCTTCTTCTTCATGTACTGCAAAAAACTGCTTTTGATCATCACCATAAAATAATATATTGAGGTAAAGTACAGAATCACCATAACTTATATTTCGGACGATAGTCCATCTCTCATCCCTAGGCTTACAAATTGTTTATAATTTGTTGTCACGCAAAATTGCTGCAACTATTCAATTTGATCAATGAAGCTAAGGTTCCTGATCAGTGATTTCCCTAAAATAACGAAAAGAAGGGATCGCATTGCTCCTGAAAGAGGGTTTAATAGGAAAATCATGCTTGCTTTCCTTGGCAAATGACCAACCAGCCTCTGGAAGTTCCAGAGCACCACACATCCGTAGCTGATTCAGGAAGATTTACGCGATTAACTTTGCCTTCATATAAATTAAAGAAGGCTAAGTTGTTCAAGTTTGTACCTTCAGGAAAAAGTGAATGGAAGTTGAGGGTTAGTACGAATCTAATTTTGCTTTAAAAGTGATCTCCAAGACTTGCAGACCATGCTCAAGCGTACTTGATCCGTCAGAATCAAGGGCCATGATATTTTTTGAAAGCTCATGCAAGTTTCCATATGAAGTTTCCTCCTCGTTGCTTAATCTGGCCTTTTCGTCGTGACAACAGGCAAATATTAAACAAGGGCCGCGGCTCGATGAAGCAAGGGTTACTACTACAAGGAAGAAATTCTTGTAGTTTACCGAATATATTGTTGAACATTGATAATTGAAGCACTGTTTACTGTGCACAAAAGGTAATCAGTTATTGCAATTTTGTTGTGTACTGAGTTTATATAGAATTGGTATCCTAATTCGCCTGAGAGTAGGAAGGTGAATACTAAATTTAGTTAGAAAATTAGAAATTAAGTAAGCTTCCAATTAAAAGTATACAATGTTTACAATCTTACCAGTACTTAAAGTGCCTGTTACATTTATTTTTTCTAATCCTGATCCAACTGAAATTGTATGTCTTATCCAGGTATGTGATTTTGAACGATAGAATGAATATTGGCAAGTTGGTTTTGGAATTTGGATTAATGGGCTTGACTGTGCCGTGGCAACTTGAATGTGTATTAATGGGCTTGACCTGGCCCTTAAAGGTTATTGCTGATAGCAAGTTTTCTTCTTTTCTATTTTTGTTGGGACAGCAAATAAAATGACACGCTATTCAACAGATCTGGACCAAACTCTTTAACAAAATTATATGTCTTTCAATCATAAGGGAGACCAGTAACAAATTATTATGACTCGTGATCTTATGAGGTTTGGGGAAGCAAAATTGATGACAGGTTTGTTCTTTATAAAGTTTGTTGTCCAGTGAAAAGGAGAGGTGAATTGTCTTTTAAAATAAATTTTAGAAGAAAAAAATATTTTTTTACTCAAACCTCTTTATTATGACAGCTAAACTTTTTTTTAAGAGATGAGATTTCAAACCTTGTCGTTTGAGAGAGATTTTGATGCCTATGATCACTGCACTAAAGATAAAGAGCATGACAGCTCAACTTTACTACAAGCAAATGTATGTATGAATTAATCAAAGCTATGGTAAGTATAAATGTTCTATAAGCTCCTAAATAATTAATTCAAGCATATATAACAAATTGTAGAATGTAAAACAATTATATGCATGAATTAAAGAGTTAAAGAATAGAGCAATGCAAACTTTGTCATTTATAGTAGCGCGACAACATCGAGATCACGCTCGATCGTACATCTACTTTTACCCGAAGCACTCTTAGAGGTTCCACTATAATCTCATCGATCACTATTCGAGGTTCTACTATAATCTCATCGATTACAAAGTACAAAAGGTTTTACAAGTTTATTTTTAATTTGTTTTGTTAACGAGCTAACATCGAACTTAGTGTTTTCTCAAGTTCAACTTATTAGGAGCTCTCACGGACTGACTCCTAATCATAATGGAGTTTTAACAAGCCGACCCCAATGGGATCACATTAGACCTTCACAAAGTTTTGCAAGGCTGCACTTAAATTTTTTTATTCAACTAAGCAAGAGAAGAAATACAATCAGGGCTCGTTTGGTTCACGAATAAGATTATAGTGGGATAGGATTAGGATTAATATGAGATATGATAAAAAGATATTAAAGAGATAATACTTTAATGCTATGTTTGGTTCATGAGAATATTGGATTGGGATTAAAGTAAGATAATAAGTCTAAATACTAAAATACCTTAACACTATTCATCATCCTTACCTCAATTTCTTCACAGACCCTATTATTATTATTATTATTATTAGTATTATCATTATCATCATTGTCATTATCATCATCATTATAATTATAATTATTGTTATTATCATTAATATTATTAGAATTATTATTATTATTATCATTATAATATTATTCTATTCATTAAAATAATATTATTGTCATTATTGTTATTATTATATTATTATAATCACTATATTTTTTATTATAATAATAAATATCATCATTATTATTATTATATTTTAATAATAATAATATCAGTATTATTATAATAATATTATTATCATTATTCTAATAATATATTATGATTATTATAATTATAATTATTACAATTCTATTATAATTATAAGTATTAATATTATTATTACAATATTACAATAATAATATTTTTTATTATGATTATTATTAATATAATATCAATTATTATTATTATAATTATTATTTTATTAATAATATTATTATTATTCAATGGTAGAAAGGGCAAAAAAAATTACTCTCATAGGGATGGGATAGATTCTATCCCACAGGGTAAATGTGACAAAAAATGTGAGATTATAACTAATTTTATCCCACCTAAATCCAACATGAATAATAAATCCCCCTAACCAAGTATGGGATAACTATTCATATGAGATCAAAATGGTCCAATCATATCTTAATCCCTTCAACAAAACAGGCTCTCAAGTGCTAAGATAGATATTCTTATTTTTGGCTTTCGGTAATGAGTGGTCGGTTTAAATATTTTAACCTTGGTTGGATTGACTTTAATTTTAATTTTAATTTGATTTAAATATCACTAAGAAATAATTAAGTTACAAATTATCTTAAAAGATTAATTTTATGGGGAAGGCTTAAAAACTTTGCATGTGAAATCTAAATAAAAGAAATATCAAATTTTAAAGGGCAAATAACTAGATCAAACATTAAATAAAGACACTAGGTCGACACTCAGCCTCCCTCGTTGGTATTCATCCTTAGTTGTTTGGATCGAGTTGAGTTGTCTTGAAGGTCTTATGTCGACACTCGGCCCTGTTTCTTGGGGTTGAGTTGTGTCTTTTTGGTCTCTTGGGGTCGGTACTCGGTCATACTAAGAGGATGATTTGGGTAGTCTTGGTGCCTTGGGGTCAGTACTCGGCCCTAGGGGTTAAGTCGATTCACGGGTCTTGATGACCTGGGTTCGGTACTCGACCCTAGGGGTGAGCCAACTTGCATAGTTTTAGCACCTAGGGTTAGAATTCAGCCTTAGGGGTTAAGCCATCTTGCGTAATTTTGGCACCTAGGGTCAGTACTAGGCCCTAGGGGTTGGGCCGACTTATGTAATCTTGTCCCCTTAGGTTAGTGCTTGGCCCTAGAGGTTGAGTCGACTTGTGTAGTTTTGGCACTCGAGGTCAGTACTTGGCCCTAGGGGAAGTCATCTTATGTAATTGTGGCACCTGGGGTCGGTACTTGGCTTTAGGGGTTGAATCGACTAGTGTAGTTTTGGCATCAGGGGTCTGTACTTGGCCTTAAGGGTTGGGCCGACTGGTGTAATCTTGTCCCTTTAGGTCGGTGCTCGGCTCTAGGTATTGAGTCGACTCACGTAGTGTTGGAGTTTGTCTAAGATTTAAATGGAAGAAGAAGAGTGTAGTTCAGCATGTTAAAGGAGTGCACACAAGTGTACGCCACACCTTGAGAATGTGTGCGCCTCACCTTGCAGCAAGGTAAAGGAATGCACACCAGTGTGCGCTGTGGCCCAGCCTTGTCCAGGCCACGACGCCCAACAAGAAAGAGTGCTGGAGGAAGGGGGCAAGTCGCGGCGTTGCCTCCCCTAGGCCGCGGCGCCCAGAAGGGGCAGCAAGTGTGCTGTACTTCAGGCCGCAGCGCACTGTGTTCTAGGCCGTAGCCTGAAGGCACACTGATGCATATTGGTTCAGCCTTTAGTTGAGTTCGTGAGACATGTTTAAAACGCACAGGATCACTAAGGATTGATCAAGGGCCATGGTTGATTGGTCATCAAGATCTAAGGGTGGAGAATGCCACTCAAGATTGGACAAGAAGTTGGTGCACTATATAAAGGGTTACCTAGACTCAATCTCAACAACAAGTAATGTGATAGAAACAGAAGTGTGTGTGTGTGTGACAGATGAGAGTCATAAAATACATCTAAACAGTACTTAATTGTTAGCATTTTAGGGTTGATCGAGGTTGGAATTACACTTTTATACCTTAATAACTCTAAAGTGTTATTCTTGAATCGTTGACTTATTTCGGTGCATTTTCAGGTACTTTAAGCTCAAAAGAGGAGGAAAAGTTATCATTGCTTGAAGCACAAAGACTCGAGGCATACTAGAGTGAAGGAATACTTCCGGAAGGACAAGATGGAGGGCTTAAAAGAGCAACAACTGCTGCCCGCATTGGAAAGGAGTTTCACTAAATTGCGAGAATTGCCCGTACAAATCAATTATCTTTGAAAATTAAACTGTATTGATACAAGAAGAACCAGGAGATGAGCCATATATTCTTAGAAAGATCCGGAAGTATATTTTCTGGAGAATTTCACGGTTCATCAAAAGGATTTTTCTAGAGAAAGTTATGGCAGTTTTAGTAGACAAAGGTCAGGCTGTGCGGGTTGTGCGGGATTTCAGCGTGATTTTGGGCTTAAATCCCACGTCCTACATCGGTTGAAAAACGCATTTCTATATCCCACATCCCACATCGGATGGGAGACACATTGCACTCTTGGTATTTGCCTATATAAGACCCACTCCACTTTAGCTTTGAGCATCGATCGGAGCTCATCTGAAATCATCAGAGAGTGACTTCAAAGGGCCTTTAGGAGCAATCCAGAGGGCCTTTAGGAGGAATCCGAAAGTATAAATTTGGAGGTAAGCTGAGGATGATCGTTGAGAGGCCGGAGGCAACTCAAAGAAGCATGAGCCCCATGGCTGGCTAGTCTCCAAGCAAGGCGAAGGGATGAATCCTTAGGTGTAGTTGTTCTTATTTTTCTTTATTTGATTCGGTTGTAGTGGAATTATTTTCGTTAAACATTGTTATGTTTTATTCTTCATTTAATTAGTAGATTTATTATTACTCTGGTGATTGCATGCTTATTTTCCATATAAGTTTAGTCATGCTTTTCTTATGTGTACCTGTTTGGGTGTGATTGAGTCCGGTAGATCTATTTTATAGATTTTTCCATTGCTGCGGTATTGTCGTTTAAATATATCGTCGTCTCTTGATAATTTATAAGTTAGGTCACGTGTGCTAGAAAGTAAAGAAGATTTCATAACAATTACATTAGGTTTTATAAATGTGCTTTAATTGAATATTTTTCGATTGCCTGTTTGGGATGTGAAACTTGCAATCGAGATAAAAACAACTTAATCAAGTTAGGATTAGAGCAACGAACCTAGGGAGGATTTCTGGAACCTTGTTGTTTCTTTATTTTATTATTCAATCATTCACAAAATTTTCATAAACTACACAATTCAGATTCTTTCAATCAATCTTTTATCGTTTGTGTTCAAGTTTACACATTCTTTTGTAATTAACTTGTTTCCCTGTGGAATCGACACCCCAAAGCTGTACTACAAATAACCGCGTTATACTTTAAGCGTAATCAAATTTTGGCGCCGTTGCCGGGGAAACGTGCTTAAGTACAAAGAAGATTGTCAACTTTTGACATGACGGTAGAAGAGTTGTAAATAGTTTTTCTTTTCAGCAGCTGTAAAGGCAATAACTTCGTTCATTCTTTTAGCTTGCTGCATTAATTTTCATTTTATTTTATTCTTTCTTTTTTATACTATTTTTATTATTTTGTTACCTCACATGCACAGACATTGAGACACTGTAGGTAGATTTGGTTGTAGGCCTGTGTTAGAGTCAGAATTTAATTCTTTTTCAAATTCTTTATTTGACAATCCATCTAGTCCCGAAGAAATGAGTGAACACGAAGATCAACCCCCTAGGACACTTAAGGATTACTTGCACCCTAACCGTACAGCCACATCATCGTGTATCATGTTCCCCCCTAATGTTCAACAACCTAATTTTAAGCCGAGCATGATCCAATTGCTACCAACTTTCCATGGGTTTGAGAATGAAAACCCCTATATCCATATTAGGGAATTTGAGGAAGTAGTAACTGCTTTTCACAGTAAGGCTGATATGATAGACACCGTCAAACTTCGGCTTTTCCATTTTTAACTTAAGAAAAAAGCCTAGGCTTGGCTGTACTCGTTAAGGCCTAGGTCCATAGGTAGTTGGGATGAGATGACTCGAGTTTTCTTCCAAAAACACTTCCCAACCCATAAAACCAACAACCTCAAGAGACAAATCTCAAACTTTGCACAAAAGGAGAATGAAACCTTATATCAAGTTTGGGAACGTTTCAAGGACCTTTTGAATTCTTGTCCACACCATGGGTATGAGAGTTGGTGGGTAGTTAGCTATTTCTATGATGGACTCCTAAGTAGAGAAAGGCAGCTCATAGAAATGATGTGCAATGAGAATTTTCTTCAAAAAGATCCCGACCAAGCCATAGATTTCCTAGATGACCTATCAGAAAAAGCCCACACTTGGACTGAACCAAATGCCATGGAAGGCACTAGGAGAAATCAACATGCTGGGATTTACCAACTTAAGGAAGAGGACAACCTTAAAGCCCGTTTAGAGGTCCTAACTAAGGAAATTAAAGCCTTAAAAACCAAGGATACTAGAACCCCTAAACTGGTTGCTAGGGTAGAGTCCTATGAGCCTTGTTTCATGTGTAATGGGGTAGATCATTTACCTAAGGATTGTCCAGTTTATTTTGAGATGAAGGATGAGTGTAACGCTATAAGTATACCTTTTGGGAAACCACACTCACCCTACTCTAACACCTACAATCCCGGTTGGAAGAATCACCCTAATTTCAGTTGGAAATCCGACATACAACCCCCTGCCCACTCTAGTTCCCAATGGAAACTGAAAACAACCTCATTTAATGTACCTCGACAATCTTTACCTTTGGAAGATATGTTTAAGTCATTTATGCAGGTACATGCCAAGAGTGTAAAAGATCAAGGAAAAATAAATCAATGGTTGTTAGAGGAACAACAAGCGATCAAAGAGGAACAAAAGATAATAAAGAGTCAACTCACCAAGTTGACTAGTTTCTTGACGATTCAAGAACAAGGTCGGTTTCCTTCACAGCCACAACCTAATCCAAGGGGACAACATATGGCACAAACCTCCAATCCTGAAAATCAAAACATTAGAGTGACTAATGCCATAATTACTCGCAGCGGTAAGACAATTGATGGTCCCACTCTACCATCACACTTGATTCCTAATACCGTAAGCAACAAGGATAAAGCCCCCAAGGAACAAGAGGTCTGTGATGTTTATCGCCCACCAGTGCCTTTCCCTCAAGCACTCCTTAAACCTAAGGAGATAAATACAACATTAAAAGGTGAGATTCTTGAACAACTTCAGCATGTTAAAATTAATCTTCCTCTTCTCCATGTCATAAAACAGATTCTCAACTATGCTAAAGTCATCAAGGATCTATGCACACTCAAGAGGAAGCACAATGTGAAGAAGATGGCATTCTTAATTGAGCAAGCAAGTGCTATAATTAACAGTAAGACACCGTCCAAATATAAAGATCCGGGCTGTCCAACGGTGGCTTGCCAAATTGGAAATAAACCTTGTGGCCAAGCATTGCTAGATTTGGGTGCTAGTGTGAACCTCATGCCATATTCTATGTACTTGTAGCTCGGTCTAGGTGAGATCAAACCAACCTCCGTGGTACTTCAATTAGCGGATAGATCGGTAAGAAAACCAAGAGGTATTGTAGAAGATGTTTTGTTGCAAATTGATAATTTCTACTATCCTGTTGATTTTTTGGTTTTAGATACTGTTTCTACTATAAACACGGAGTCCAAAATTCCTTTGATACTTGGAAGACCATTCTTTGCCACCGCCAATGCCCTAATTAATTGTAGGAATGGCCTAATGACATTATCATTTGGAAATCGGACTCTAGAGGTAAATGTTTTCGAGTCCCATGGCAACCACATGAAGAGGATGAGTAGATTAAAGATAATTCTAACTCTTCAGAATTCATTCCTAATAATCTTGAGTTCTAAGATTCTTCAAATTATCCCCATGCCGTTAATGTTGTTGATGTTTTTGATAAGCCACAGGAATTTATTAAGACATCTTGCCAACAATGCTTTGAGAAGTTACTTGAGAGAAGTCACATGGATGCGGGAATCAAATACCCTACTGCTGATAGTAAATGGGCATCACCAAAAACACTTGAGCCACATGTGGTGGACTTTAAGTATTCCTTGCCATTGCCAAAGCATACAAGCACAAAATTTTGTAGCAAAGCAGTGGCTGGTGCATCCAACTCATGTTTTCGAGGATGGAATAAAAGCGTCTGGCTGAAGACGTAAAACTTAGCGCTCATGGGAGGCAACCCACCACATATCCTTTTACTTTTATTGTTTTTCATACTTCTTTTTCTTGTTTATTATTATTATTTCGCTGTTTTCCAGTTTTACTTTTGTATTTCTTTTTTTCAGGGACAAACATGCGCATAAGTTCAATTCGTCTTGCACAATTTTCAGCTCCACGCACCTTTGGTTAAAAAGGGAGTTTCCTTAATTTTTGCTTTTACATTGAGGACAATGTAATTTTTCAGTTGCGAGTGGAGGAAACGCATCTCTTTGTTTCCATTTTCTTTATTTCCATACATTTTTCTTTTTTCCATTGAACTGTTTGGTGTCATTTTCCCTCTCTTTTTGTTTTAAGCATGCTTTGTGGTTGCCTTGGAGTTAATTCATATGTCAATGATATAAACTTAATTGATATAGCAGATAGCATTTAGAAGGAGTTAAATTTAGTTTCGGTTTGAAATTAATTTAAATATCAATCTTCATTTGGTTTGAGACTCTAGTTTGTGGTAAGATTGTATGATTAGTCTATAACATCTAGAGAAATTTTATGTGATTATTTTGTGAATATTTTTGCGGTCTCGACAAGCTCTAGAACTTACTTGATAATCACTTGATGCGAATTCCTAGAATGCACACTACTTAGGATATGATATAGGCCATTTTTGAACCGTTTGAGCCTTTCAAACCTACCATTGCTATATTTATCACTAGTCACCTATTTGAGTCTTTTTCTTGAAAAGAAAAATTGAGCCTTGTTTCTTTCGATAAACCATTTACTCACCTTTATGAGCCTAAAAATATTTCATCCTTACCTTTCTTTTAAAAGAACTTGGTTATACACATGGTGTGAGAAGCACTTAAAAGGAGTAAGGGTGGAAATATGAAAAAAAAAATATTACTACCATAACCCAGGTACATTAAAGAAGATGAGTTGGGGGTTGTGAAAAAAAAAATGAAAAATGAGGTGAATGGTCTTATGCCAAATACAAAAGAAAAGAAAAGAAAAGAAAGAAAGAAGAGAAGTGAATTATGGCAAAGAAAGAAGAAAATAAAAGAAAAGTGGTGATTTATTGAGAGATGTGATCTTATAAAAAAATGTTGAAAGGGTTGGGTGTTGAAGTAAGGTTATCCAGTGCTTAAAGAGTTGTGTTCAAAACTAAGAGATTAAGTTCTTCTACTTGTTGAATCCTTCCCGTTCTTTCTTAACCTTTACCTTAGCCTAACGTTACAAGCTTATTAAAGACCTTTTGATCCAATGTAGTGTGATTTTTCTACAATAGTGGAGAGTGATTTGAAAAGTGAGCCTATGGAGCTTGTTTTTGTGATTGATGTTATGCAATTTATTATGTTTTTAGAGGTCAAGACTTGTATTCATGAATCTTATGCATAAAATCATCTGGGTGTTTGGATTAATGGTTTATGGTAAGATGGATGTTAAGAGTCAATAACGATTTTAAGATTGATGTTTGGATTACTTTTGGACTTAGGTGAAATTTGATGATTCTATGTGCCGTATGTTATGTGCAATTTTTGGGACAAAAAGTAAATTACTCTTGGTTCAATGCTAGCATTGCTTTACTTTGTTTTTAACTCCTACCATCGAATTCATCTCTTATTTTCGCTTGAATTGCTAGGGACTAGCAATAAGCTAGTTGGGGGTTGTGATGAGAGTCATAAAATGCATCTAAATAGTACTTAATTGTTAGCATTTTAGGGTTGATCGAGGTTGGAATTACACTTTTATACCTTAATAACTCTAAAGTGTTATTCTTGAATCGTTGACTTATTTCGGTGCATTTTCAGGTACTTTAAGCTCAAAAGAGGAGGAAAAGTTATCATTGCTTGAAGCACAAAGACTCGAGGCATACTAGAGTGAAGGAATACTTCCAGAAGGACAAGATGGAGGGCTTAAAAGAGCAACAGCTGCTGCCCGCATTGGAAAAGAGTTTCACTAAATTGCGAGAATTGCCCGTACAGATCAATCATCTTTGAAAATTAAACTGTATTGATACAAGAAGAACCAAGAGATGAGCCATATATGCTTAAAAAGATCCGGAAGTATATTTTCTGGAGAATTTCACGGTTCGTCTAAAGGATTTTTTTAGAGAAAGTTATGGCAGTTTTAGTAGACAAAGGTCAGGCTGTGAGGGATTTCAGCGTGATTTTGGGATTAAATCCCACATCCCACATCGGTTGGAAAACGCATTTCTATATCCCACATCCCACATCGGATGGGAGACACATTGCACTCTTGGTATTTGCCTATATAAGACCCACTCCACTTTAGCTTTGAGCATCGATCAGAGCTCATCTGAAATCATCAGAGAGTGACTCCAGAGGGCCTTTAGGAGCAATCCAGAGGGTCTTTAGGAGGAATCTGAAAGTATAAATTTGGAGGCAAGCTGAGGATGATTGTTGAGAGGCCGAAGGCAACTCAAGGAAGCATGAGCCCCATGGCTGGCTAGTCTCCAAGCAAGGCGAAGGAATGAATCGTTAGGTGTAGTTGTTCTTATTTTTCTTTATTTGATTCGGTTGTAGTAGAATTATTTTCGTTAAACATTGTTGTTTTTTATTCTTAATTTAATTAGTAGATTTATTATTACTCCAGTGATTGCACGCTTCTTTTCCATATAAGTTCAGTCATGCTTTTCTTATGTGTACCTGTTTGGGTGTGATTGAGTCTAGTAGATCTATTTTATAGATTTTTCCATTGCTGTGGTATTGTCATTTAAATATATCATCGTCTCTTGATAATTTATAAGTTAGGTCACGTGTGCTAGAAAGTAAAGAAGATTTCATAACAATTACATTAGGTTTTATAAATGCGCTTTAATTGAAAATTTTTCGATTGCCTGTTTGGGATGTGAAACTTGCAATCGAGATAAAAACAATTGAATCAAGTTAGGATTAGAGCAACGAACCTAGGGAGGATTTATGGAACCTTGTTGTTTCTTTATTTTATTATTCAATCATTCACACAATTTTCATAAACTAAACAATTCGGATTCTTTCAATCAATCTTTTATCGTTTGTGTTCAAGTTTACACATTCTTTTGTAATTAACTTGTTTTGTGGAATCGACACCCCAAAGTTGTACTACAAATAACCGCGTTATACTTTGGGCGTAATCAGTGACAGAACATGTGAATGAGAGAATTGTGTGAGAGTGCAAAGGCACAGACATACAAGAGGGACTCATTAGAGAGGCTGGTTATAAAGATAGAGATTAGAATAGAAAGAGGATTCAAGGGACTTGTAAGTGGAATTTCCAAGGGGGAAAGTTCCAGGGTAACTCAAGACCTTATCACTTTCTTGTTCTCTTCTTTGTTTCTCCAAGAACGTGTGGATTCTTAGAGAGGTGTTGCTGGATTGTAAGAACTCATTGGTTTAGTGTAGAGAGTTCGGAGGAACTCACGGGGACGTAGGCTATTGCCAAACCTCGATAACAATTGCTGTGTCTTTCTTTCTTTCTTTCATGTGTTGTTTCTTTTCTTTACAAGTCATTCTAGACTTGGGTGTTTGGAAGACCATCATCTGGGCATCATTAAGGTGGTTTCCCAATAGTGGTATCAGAGCCGGATGAGCTAGTACAACGGGGTGTCGGAGCAAGAACAGAAAGTGTCGGAGCAAGACTCCAAGAATCGGAGGTCAACTTCTTGGGTGATTCAAGAACAGAGTAAAGATCAATATCTGATTGTGTTCTTGTGGGTGATACAAGAATTGAGTAGAGATCAAGATCTGATCATGTTCTTGAGGGTGATTCAAGAACGATATTGAGATTAATCTTCGATTATGTTCTTGAGATTTAGAAGAAATTGGAGAGCAATTATGGGTGCTGCATAAATCTGGGATTCTCTCCGCAAGTGGCTTCAAACTTCATGGTTGAAAAGTTTGATGGAAATGGAGATTTTTCCCTTTAGAAGCAGAAGATCAAGGCTGTTCTTATGCAACAGAAAGTGAACTTGGCGATTGGAGAAGATGATGCTTTTCCAGCAAGTACCACGGAGGTCCATCGGAATGAGATGAAGAAGATGGCATACAACACCATCTTCTTGCACGTGTTAGATAATGTCACAAGGGAGTGTGGAGACTCGGAAGATCCAGCTGTTATATGAAAGAAACTAGATGAGTTGTTTCTTGCTAAAACTCTCCCTAATAAGAGGTATCTTCGTAAACAAATCTTTGCTTTTAAATTTGATCCTAATAAAGAGTTACAAGATGATCTTGATGCCAAGATGAGGAGTGAATCAAGTGGAGAAGGTCTGTTCATTAAAAGAAGGCCAGCAACTCAGTATGGCAGCAACATCTATGGCTACTACCGAGACAGAGGTAGAGGAGAGGGCCATGGCTACTACCGGGACAGAGGTAGAGGAGAGAGACATGGGAGAGTGAACAGCAACATACATGGCTACTACTGGGACAGAGGTAGAGGAGAGAGCCATGGGAGAGTGCACAGTAACATACATGGCTACTACCAGGACAGAAGTAGAGGAGAAAGCTATGGGAGAATGCATTCCAAAATGAGATTTGGAGGGAAAAGATGTTACTACTGGCACAAGGAGGGTCACTTCAAGAAAGATTGCAAAGAGAAGATGAAAGATGAGGGAAGAAGCCATACCAAGAATGGAGAGGCTTCGGTTTCCAAGACAGAACAGCAAGATGATGATGTTCTTGTTGTGTGCAAAAGTGTGAGCAAGGGGCAAGAAGGCAGTGGGTACACTCATCACATGTGCCCTCACCGGGATTGGTTCAAGAATTTCAAAGAAACCAATGATGAAAGAGTTTTCTTGGGGAATGACAATTCTTTCCAAGTGAGGGGGATTGGAGACATCCAGTTGAGGATGTTTGATGGAGTCACAAGGCTACTGCGAAATGTGAGGTATCTTCCGGATGTGAAGAGGAATTTGATCTCATTGGGGTAGCTGGATTCCATGGGGTACACATATAAAGCAGAAGGAGGAAAGATCAAGGTAACCAAGGGATCTTTGGTAGTGATCAAAGCAGCAATGAATGATGGTCTCTATAAGATGATTGGAGACACGGACATCAAGGATCAAGCAGCAAGCTTGATGGCTGAGATGGAGAAAGTAGCCCTTTGGCACACTCACTTGGGACATATGAGCGAAGAGGGCCTGCAAGTTCTCAGCAAGAATGGATTACTTAATGGTGACAAGGTAGAGAAACTCGATTTCTGCAAGAGCTGTGTTCTTGGGCAGTAATGTTGAGTCAGCTTCAACACCAGAGTGCACAAGTCTAAGGGCATTGTTGACTACATTCATGCGGACCTTTGGGGACCAACAAGAACACCAACACAGGGAGGTAACTTTTACTTTCTGTCTTTAATTGATGATTATTCAAGAAAGGTTTGGGTTTATTTGGTTAAAAATAAATCAGATGCTTTGAATAAATTAGTGGTGTGGAAAAAGCTGGTGGAGACTCAAATGGGTAGGGTAGTTAAGGTGTTAAGAACCGATAATGGCTTAGAAATTTTTAACCAAGAGCTTGATCAATTCTGTAGGTAAAATGGAATTTTAAGACATAGAACGGTTTTGAAAACCCCTAAGCAAAGTGGAGTTGCTGAGAGGATGAATAAGACCCTTATGGAAGAGGTTAAGTGCATGTTAAATGGATCCGGATTACCCAAATATTTTTGGGGGAAGCGGTGTCTACTGCTGCGTATTTGGTTAATAGATCACCCTCTAGAGCTGTGTACCATAAGACTCCCGAAGAGATATGGAGTGGAAAACCCCCTGAGTTGGACAACCTTAGGTCTTTTGGGTGTGCTGCGTTTTCACATCAAAAGGATGATGAGCTTAGCCCAGGATCTAAAAAGTGTGTTTCTAGGATATGGGGAATGGGCTAAGGGGTATAGGTTGTGGTCCTTGGAGAAAGAAGGATTGAGACTCATAATAAATAGGGATGTCATTTTTAATGAATTGTTATTTCCCTATTTGGAGAAAAGTAACCCTGCAGGGGCTAGTGAGCAAACCAGTTCGGTATTTGTGGAGTATAGCACAAGGAAGATTCAGTTCAGGTAGAGTAAGGAAGGAAAGAGGGTTCGAACCAGGTAGAGTCCATTGATGAATGCCAAGCTCAGGACACTCATGAGAAGGCTGAGCTGAAAGAGGATGATGCAGCAAGTCAGAAGGACTATCAGCTCTCAAGAGATCGGGAAAGTAGGCTGGTCGGACCACCTTCAAGATATGGGTTTGCGGATGCTGCGGATGCAGCAGCTCCTTAGATAGAAGGAGAGATGAGTGAACGAAAGACTTACATTGATACCATGGGATGTAAGGATTCGCCAAGGTGGAAGCTAGCTATGGAGGAAGAAATGGATTCTTTGAGGAAGAACAACTTCTGGGAATTGGTGCACATTCCAGGAAAACAGAAAGTTGTGGATTGTTAGTGGACTTACAAGATCAAAGAAGGGTACCCTCTAGAAGATGAAGTCCAGAACAAGGTTAGGTTGGAGGCGAAGGGGTTCACGAAAAGAGAAGACATAGATTTCACATAAACTTTCTCACTTGGACATAAGGTGGATGAAGTGGTGATTATCCTCATCTATGCCAATGATATGCTGTTGGTTTGAAATAGCAGGGAGATGATGAAAAGGTTTACATCTCAACTTAGTGAGGAGTTCGAGAGGAAGGATCTCAGCCTTACACAAAAGATTCTTCGTATGAGAAGAATTCGGTAAAGGGAGAGAAACGGGTTGAAGGTTTCTCGGTCTTCTATAGAAGATGGTAAACCAGTAAAGGTTCCCCTTGCTGGTCATTTCAAGTTCTCTAGCGAACGATGTCCTGGAATGGATGAGGAGAAGAAGGAAATAGTAAAAGTCCCTTACTCTAGTACGGTTGGACCAGTCATGTCTATGATGGTGAGCACTAGACCCGACATTTCTCAGGCAATGGGTGTTCTTAGCAGATGTGTGAGTAATCCAGAGAAAGAGCTTTGGCTTGGGATAATGTGGTTGTTGAGGTATTGGGAGGCTCAGTGGTAGCTGGTGGTAGCACTCCAAACAACCGGAGTAGAATATAGAGTGGCTTCGGAAGCCATAAAAGAGGCTATGTGGTGCAAAGGGTTGTTGGATGAGTGGATGGGCCTAAAAGCCCAGGTGGTGGTGTCTTCAGATATCCAAAGTGCGTGGCACTTGTGGAGGAATTCGGTGTTCTATGAGAGGACAAAGCATATGGATGATTGGTATCATTACATTCTGGAAAATAGTACGAAATGATGCATTCATGTTGATAAGAAGGCCACGGAAGAAAGTCCTACAGATTTAGGTACCAAATTTCTACCTCTAAGAAGGTTCAATCATTGCCTTGAACTTCTTAGGATTGGAGTTAGTTGAATGATGACTCAAGATGAGTTTGGATCCTAAAGTTCTCTACACAATGGGTTCGGGTTTAAATGCTTAGACAAAGGTAGAGATTGTTGGAGTTTGTCTAAGATTTAAATAGAAGAAGAAGAGTGAAGTTCAACATGTTAAAGGAGTGCACACAAGTGTGCGCCGTACCTTGGGAGTGTGTAATGCACACCAGTGTGTGCTATGGCCCAGCCTTGTCCAGGCCACGACACCCAGTAAGGAAGAGTGCTAGAAGAAGGGACAAGCAGCGGCTCTGCCTCACATAAGCCACGGCGCCCAGAAGGGGCAGCAAGTGTGCTCTGCTTCAGGCCTCAGCGCGCCCTGTTCTAGGTCGCAACTTGAAGGCACACTGATGAACATTGGTTTAAGCCTTTAGTTAAGTTCGTGAGATATGTTTAAAATGCACAGGATCACTAAGGATTGATCAAAGGCCATGGTTGATTGGTTATCAAGATCTAAGGGTGGAGAATGACACTCAAGATTGGACAAGAAGTTGGTGCACTATATAAGGGGTCACCTAGACTCAATCTCAACAACAAGTAATGTGATAGAAACATAAGTGTGTGTGTGTGTGACAGAACATGTAAATGAGAGAATTGTGTGAGAGTAAAAAGGCACAGACATACAAGAGGGACTCATTAGAGAGGCTGGTTGTAAAGAGAGAGATTAGTATAGAAAGGGGATTCAAGGGACTTGTAAATGGAATTTCCAAGGGGGAAAGTTCCAGGGTAACTCAAGACCTTATCACTTTCTTGTTCTCTTCTTTGTTTTTCCAAGAACGTGTGGATTCTTGGAGAGGTGTTGCTGGATTGTAAGAACTAATTGGTTTAGTGCAGAGAGTTCGGAGGAACTCACAGAGATGTAGGCTATTGCCGAACCTCGATAACAATTGCTGTGTCTTTCTTTCTTGCTTTCATGTGCTGTTTTTTTTTATTTACAAGTCATTCTAGACTTGTGTGTTTGGAAGACCATCACCTGGGCATCATTGAGGTGGTTTCCCAACATGTAGTTTTGGCACTCGGGGTTAGTACTCAGTCTTAGGGGTTAAGCTGTCTTACGTAATTTTGGCACCAGAGATCAGTACTTGGCCCTAGAGGTTGAACCAACTTGCATAGTTTTGGCACCTGGGGTCGGTACTTGGCAGTAAGGGTTAGGCCAACTTACATAATCTTGTTCCTCTAAATCAATGCTCGGCCCTAGGGGTTGAGCTGAGTTGCATAGTTTTGGTGACCTAGGGTCAGTAATCGACCCTAGGGGTTGAGCTGACTTGCCAAATCTTTGCCCTTTGGGTCTGTACTCAGCCCTAGGAGTTGAGCCAACTTACATAGTTTTGGCACTTGGGGTCGGTACTTGCCCCTAGGGGTTAAGCCGTCCTACATAATTTTGGCACCTAAGGTTGGTACCTAGCCCTAGAGATTGAACAGAATTGCATAGTTTTGGCTCTTAGGTTGGTACTCTACCTAGGGGTTGTGCTGACTCACGTAGTTTTGTCCCCTTAGGTCAGTACTTGACTATGCTTGAGGCCGAGTTGTGTTAATGACTTGGTGGTTTCTTTTTGTCCTTGTTTTTGGGAGGTCTTTTACATTTCGCCGTGGAGTTTTTTACACTTTTTCATGTCATCTTTTATGTTTCTCCATGGAGTCTTTTACACTTCTCTATGGGACTGTTGGTGTAACTGATATAGCTGCGCATGGCTCTAGATTTTACATGACCATTGGGGTGATTGATATGACTGTTGTGAGACTTGAGAATACTTTTTTTGTTCTTCGAGACATCCAAAGTTCAATAAAGGGTTTCAATTTCATTTCACACCAAAACTTCAAAACTTTCGAGAGCTAGAGTGCGATTTAGAGTCCTTTTTCCTACAACTTGGAGTCTTCTTCCTCACAACTCAGGCTCCCTTTCCTAGCAACTCGGAGTTTTCTCCCTTTTAGTCGGTCTCATCCATTTTTTCTCCCTTCTTCTTCATCCGTTTTCTCTTTTGCGGTATTCAGCTTCATCCGACCTTGTATTTTCTCATTATTCAGTAAGGGATTCTGACTTACCCTTTTTGTTAATTATGTCTTTATTTGGTGAGGGGACTAGTTATCGCCCTGAGTTCGACTCATCCTCTTTTGAGAGGATAGAGCTTAATCCAGTCCTTAGGTTTGGGGAGGATTCGGTTAATCCTAAGCTGGGGGGAGAGATCCCTTTAGTGGAGGAGGTTTGTGCTGAAATGTTTAGAGCTCATGATCATTCTCACTACGAGGCCGAGTTGTATTATTCTTGTATTACTGAAAAATCATTTAGGACATTTCATCGGAAGTAATGCATTCCAAAAGAGTGATATTCATCTCCCTACTTTTGAGGAAATGACATGTAGCATGATCTATGGAGATTCTCCCTATAAAATATATTTACGAGAACAACCTCAAGATGGGGTTCCACTTTCCTATTGACCTGGACATATTCAAGGTTTTTAAGGCTTTCGACATAGCCATTAATCATATTCTCCCCAACTCTATGAGGATGGTTATTTATTTTATCTTGAGTCTCAGAAAAAACGATCATTGCATGCCTTTCTCCTTGAACCTCTTTCGCAATGTTTATGTTATTAAGAAGCTTTAGAATACATGTCGGTATAATTTATCTGTGAGGGCTAATAAGAAGGTAGTGATAGAGAACCCCTTTTCTGTTCATGATTGGAAGAAGAGGTTTTTTCTTTTCGTTCGACATAGGGATCCTTTTTCCAGTCAAAAGGAAGTGGGACTATGGGGACTTCAATTCTTAGAAAGATCCTCCTTCCTTGAATAAGGGGGAAGAGAAACTTCTTTGTAAGATGTGTTCTGAACCAATTCTTGCCAATGAGTTATTAGATGAAGACGTCTTTCTTTGGGGCACACTTGGTAGTTTATTTTTTTACTTAACTTTAGAATTTTGCTTTTTATGTTTATGCACTTATTGATATATTGGTATATTGACTCCTGCTCCTCTTTCTTTGTAGCCATGGCTATTGATAGAGCTTGACTTCTTCACCTAGTCATTGCTAAGCAGAATCAGCCTTCTCTTCCAATTCCTGTTGCATCTACTCCTACTGCTCCTTCTATGGAGGTTTCCCTTCCTTCTCCTGTCGAGTGAAGGAAGAGGCATCGTGCTCTAGGGAGTATTCTAGCTTCGAGTTTCCTATTGGAAAGGATCGACCTATTTCTCCGTTGGTTCCTAGTGAGAGGTTTTCTAGGTCTGCCCCTGATGTCTTTCGAGGAAACTGATCCATTCTATGTACAGATTTAACCTTTGTCGATCCGAAGGTTGCCCACCAGCTTATCCGAGGGTCTATCTTACCTAAGGATGAAGTTACTATCAAGACCTATCCTCTTGTGATCGCGATCGACATTATGAAACAATCAGCTCAAAAGGTATGTTCTCCTTTATACTTGGTGATTGTATTGAGTTTTGTTGTTTGGTTTCTGATTTCATTTTTATTTTTCCTTAAGTTGCGATGTTCTATGCCATGATTGTAGAGAGCTACCCTCGAAAGACCTAAGAGATCAGTCAGCTGACCAAGGAGAAAGAAAATCTTCAAGCCCACCTTTGCGACAAGGAGGAGAGGAATGTTGAGTTGAGAGAGAATCACCATACTTTGAGAGCGAAAGTCTGGGTGGCATCTTCTCGGGCTGAGGCTGACTGACTAAGGGTACAGGGAGAGCGGTTGAAGGTGGAGCTTGAGATGGTTTTAGAGAGGGCCGTAGATGCATACAAGAAGTCTATCGCTTTTGAGGGTGATTTCTATGACAAAGCCACTGTGGAGTTCCTTACGGGCTTTAATGAGGCCAAGGGTAAGGTGGTTGTACTTCATCTTAACATCAACCTCAACATGGTCCACGTGGAGCTAAAAGAGATGACCTTGCCTAGCGGGGGGACTCCTTCAAATGATGGTGGCACCTAATCTCTTGCTCGTGCTAGTCCAGTTCTTCTTAACACCCAGTTGTAGATGGAGGATGTTCGGATCGAGCAGGATGCTCAGGACCTAAAGGCTTAGATTTCACTTTCCGCTATATTTTTTGAACTTTTTTTGCTTGAAATGGATATTTGATTTTTACCATGTTATGAATGTTATATTTATATTATGTTATCTTTATACTTATTGTTGTGGATTACTTTTGTTTTCTCTCGTGTTTTACTTGGGGTGTTTCTTTTATAAGACCCAAGTTCTTTTTACTCGACTTGGGGTTTCTTTCATAGAACCCTAAGTTGTTTTTCAGGTCTTTGTGCTCGACTTTGGAACTTTTGCTTGTGGAATTCCAAGTTATTTTGTGCCCAACTTTGGTATTTTTCCTCGTGGAATCTGAAGTTATTTTTGGGTATCTTACCTCGACCCTCAGCTGTGGAGGATGTCCGATGTGGATATTATTTTGGGCATTTCACCTCGGTCCTTAACTGTAGAGGATGTCCGATGTGGATGTTGTTTTGGGCATTTCACTTCAGTCATCGACTATGGAGGATGTATAATATAGATATTGTTTTGGGCGTCCCACCTTGTTCGTCGGCTGTGGAGGATGTCCGAAGTGGATATTGTTTTGGGCATCTTACTTCGGTATTCGGCTATGAAGGATGTCCGATGTGGATGCTGTTTTGGGCATCTGAACTCGATTCTCGGTCGTGGAAGATGTCAAATGTGGACATTGTTTGGGCATCTCGCCTCGGTCTTCTATTGTGGAAGATGTCCGATGTGGACGTTGTTTGGGAATCTCACCTCGGTCCTCGATTGTGGAGGATGTTCGATGTGAATGTTCATAAGCTTGGGCAAAATATTCATTAAGATTAATGAAATTGAAGTGCTTACATGAGTTCTTTCACTTTACATTTGTGACTGTATTAGTAAAATTTCCTTAGGTTCTCCGAGTTTCGTCTTCGTGGAAAGGGTGCGCCACCAAGCATTTCCAACTCAAAGGTTCTTGCTTTAATTACCCTATTGATATGGTAGGGACCTTCTCAGTTTGTAGAGAGTTTTCCTATATTGCGAGGGTTGGAGACTTCTTTATCTCAGAGGACCAATTCTTTGAGTATGAAAGTTCTTTGCTTTACTCTGGAGCTGTAGTACTTAGTCTTCCTTTACTGATATAGCCAGTTTTAGCAAGGCTTCATCTTGGATTCCTTTGATTAGGTCTAGGTTTGCTTTTAGAC
This sequence comes from Bretschneidera sinensis, assembly GCA_023935145.1. Taxonomy (NCBI): domain Eukaryota; kingdom Viridiplantae; phylum Streptophyta; class Magnoliopsida; order Brassicales; family Akaniaceae; genus Bretschneidera; species Bretschneidera sinensis. The sequence continues at coordinate 52,667,727 of CM043703.1, read as the reverse complement.
CTTCATCGTTGCTGCTTAGATTGAAGAATTGGACTCTGAGGGAAGGTTATTCCACTTACACGGGTACTACGGCTTCAAACCCGAAAGCTAACAAGAAAGGTGTTTCTCTTGTTGGTGATCGATGTGTGATCTTGTAGGCCCATAGTGCATGTGGAAATTCTTAGACCTAAAGTCCTTAGAACTCTTCATGTCATTTCTTCAGGGTTTGTAATATTGTTCTGTTTGTTACCTCAGCCTAATTGTTGGCCTAGGGTACCCTACTGATGTGAATCATTGGTCAATGTGCAAGTCCTAACAGAAATTTTTGAATCGTTTTCTTCAAATTGCTTCTTATTATCGATTACCAACACCCTTAAGGTTCCGTAGCGATAGACAATTGATTTCCAAAAAAAGCCTTTGGCTTTGTCCTATGTTATCTTTGCAATGGGCTCTGCATCTGCCCTCTTCGTGAAGTAATCAGTTACCATAATCAATAATTTAAGTTACCTCACTGCTCTCAGGAATAGGCTGAGTATGTCCATACCCCACATTATAAATTGGATTGGACTTGTCACCATGGTTAATGGGTTTGTGGGGACTCGGGGAATTAGTGCAAATTTCTAGCACTTGACATATTTCTTGACAAACTCTGTAGTTTCTCTCTAAATTTCGGGCCAATAGTAGCCTTGTCTTAGTATTTTTTGGGCCAAAGCTCGTCCAACTAAGTGGTTTCCACAGATCCCCTCATGTACCTCCCTTAGGGCATAGTTGGCCTTCCTAGGTTTGAGGCACTTAAGGTAGGGTTGAGAGAGAGACTGTCAATACAGTTTTCCTTCGATCAGGTAGTAACGAGTTGTCCTAGATAAGAGCTTTCTCGCTTCTACTCTTGCTTTCGGGAGCTCACCACTTGTTAGATACCTGAAATTCGGATCCATCCAACTAGGCTCGTGGTTGATGTCCGTAATTTCCTTTTCATTCATACTTATTTTTAACAAGATTCCAACATACACTACTCTTCGGAGGTCTTAGATGAGGCTAGTTGTGCTAGGAAGTCGTCCTTGGCGTTTTCTACCCTAGTACTCTGTTCACACTGACCCTTTTGAACATGCTCATCAATTGCTTTGTTTTGACCAAGTACTGGATCATTTATGTTCCTTTTGCCTAATATTCTCCGATCACCTGGCTTACCACTAGTTGAGAGTAACTGAATACGTCCAGATTATCAGTAATCAAGGATCGGGCTAACTTTAGTCCTGCGAGGAGTGCTTCATACTCAGCTTCATTGTTTGACGCCCTGAAGTTAAACTATATGGTGTATTTCATTGCGAATTCTTTGAGGCTAACTAGAATGAGTCCAACACCGCGTCCTTGATTGTTGGAAAAGCCATCTACGAAGAGTTTCCAAATTTGCTCTTCTTACTTCTTTTCTTCTGGTTCTTTTGGTGCTCTTTTAGGGAAAGTGCACTCGACGATGAAGTCAGCCAATGCTTGGGCCTTGATTGCTGGTCTAGACTTGAATCTTATCTTAAATTCTCTCAACTCTATGGATCAATCTACTAGTCATCCCAAGAGGTATGGTTTTTTGGGTACCGTTTTCAGATGATGGTCGGTCACAACACGGTACCACGAATGCCGATTTTTCGAGAGGCTAGTACCATGTTTCTGTATCTTGGATCACTCTGCTAACGCAGTAGATCGGTCTCTGTATCTTCTTTTCCTCCCTCATAATGACTGATATGATGACTACTTCACTGGCCACAAGGTATAGTAGTAGAGTTCTTCTCCCTCATTTGGTTTTGTCTTGAGGAGAGGCAAACTTAAGTACTTTTTAAGCTCATCGAATTAGTTCTAACACTCTTTTGTCCATTGGAAGTTAGAGATCTTTTTCAATGCCTTAAAGAAATGAGTTTTAAATTACTTGCAAGCACACGAGTCGTTTGCAATATAGTGTTGTGCAAGTGCAAGGTCGAATCCACAGGGAATTGCGTTGTGAAAATATAATTTACTCTAAACTAATCTTATCTTAACCTAGTTCCGAATTGCGAATTATATTTTGCAAAACAAATATAAACTAAACTAAATTGATTTAAAAACTAATGATAAAAACACTAAGGTTTCTGAATCCACCCAACCAAAGTAAAGCATATATTTTCATGTTCTATAAAAATAATCTATCAAAACATTCTATGAATCCAACTTTAAACAAATCAGAACAAATATCCCAATTAAACCAAAACAATCTAATGTATCCGCTTTTAACAAATCACAAAGGATATTCAATTTAATAAAAAATGATTCGATGTATCCATCAGATTAAACACATGGAATATCTAACAGAACAATTTAAAAACTATCAATCGTAAGAATTTACTCAAACAATTGACCAAAACATTTATACTAAAAAAAAAAAATCAGAATTGTATAAACAAATCTGAAAATCTTATGCCAAACAACGACGAGGCTTCATCTTCAACCTTAGTTGAAAATTTTAGCCACTCATAATCATGAAACTAAAGTTCACAATAACAGTGCTAAACATTAAACTAAAAAAACAGTAAATTAAAACTGATTATACATGGGAAAAATTCCACTCACTGTTGGGCGGCGCTTCCCCTCGTGGTAGCAAAGCCTTCGGGATCCACCAAAATTCTAGCAAAAGTCCTCAAGATTGCACCAAATGGCACCAGGAATTGCTCACTAAAGATGAAGTGAAGAGGGGATTATATAGAGAAACATCACAAGTGAAATGTGTTTCCAATCCGATGTGGGATAGTGCAGATTCTAGCTTTTGCTCTTTGACCTTTGTCTACTAAAACTGCCATAACTTTCTCTAGAAAAATCATTTTATTGATCTGTAAAATTCCTCAGAAAATAGACATCCGGATATTTCCAAGAATATATAGCTTATCTCCTGGTTCTTCCTGAATCAATATAGTTAAATCCTCAAAAATGGCTAATCTGTCACGCTGAAATCATGCACCGCCTGACCTTTGTCTACTAAAACTGCCATAACTTTCTCTAGAAAAATCATTTTATTGATCCATAAAATTCCCCAAAAAATAGACATCCGGATATTTCCAAGCATATATGGCTCATCTCTTGGTCATTCCTAAATCAATACAGTTTAATCCTAAAAAATGCCTGATCTGTCCGAGCAATTCTGGCAATTTTGTGAAACTCCTTTCCAAGCTTGTAAACCTGTAAAACAACGAAAAACGACTCAAAGTAACAAATTTTCTAAGCTAAAAAATGTAAATTAAGGGGCCAAAATATGTAATATTTGGCACTCATCAAATACTCCCAAACTTAGATTTTGCTAGTCCCTTAGCAAAACAAAATAAAAAACTGAATGAAAAACAAAGAACACAAAAATAAGTTCATCACTCATGGTATCCAAAAATTTAAGGAGCACTCAAAACCATGATGCTCATTCATGAGCAAGCTTAAAAAAATATAACTCATTTTTGCAATGAATAAGAATTTTAAAACCTAATTACTTACAAGGGGCAAGCAAGACATCACAAGGTTGAATCAGTGTAAAGTGAATTAGCATATACAGATGAAGTTTCTAAATAACTTCAATGTACAATGTCTCCATGTCTTAAGATTCACAGGATTTCTCATCAGAATGAACAATGATGGCATAGTTTTATTTTACCCATTTTTTTTATATAAGGCTCTGCTATGATTAGTTCCCTTAAGCTTTCTAATTGACCCATGTAGCGAGTGTTGAGTCAATGACTCCCAAACCAGATGGTTTTAGGGCATTAGGTGTAAAGACACCCCTAAGGACTTACTAACTCGAGTCAAAAAGGCTACAAAACTAAACTGGCCTTAATACTACCAAGCAAAATTTCCACCTTTTGACGTGAACATTCACTGCTTACTGAGGTAAGAGGTCCAGTTACTCAGTGGAAAGTTTCGCAATGATCATTATGAATAAAATTTCCACCTTTTGACGTGAACACTCACTGCTTACTGAGGCAAGAGGTCCAGTTACTCAGTAGAAAGTTTATTGATGATTATTATTATTATTATTATTTTTATGCCCAAGTGTTAATCCCACAAGTCATCCAGTTTCAGTTAAGTCAAGGAAACATACACATTGAAATCGCATGTCATACCTCACACAAATATGTGCTAATGTGCTTGTGTTAGATTGGCTCAAACATGTGAATTCTCAAATGCCCAAAGTAAGTAACAAGGTTTTAAAACTCTATCATCAAATCATGTGTTCAAAATTTTAAGCTCACCAATGAAATCACATCACAATATTTGTTTAGATCAACTAAAATTTCAAAATAACATGAGTATGCATTTACCGTCTTATTATTATTATTTTTTTAAATGAAGAAAAACAACAACAAATTAGGACAAAGTGTGTGTAATGTGTCTCCCATACCCCCAAACTTAAATTACACATTGACCTCAATGTGTGAATAATATGGAAAGAGCTAACCTGGGATATAAAGAACTATCTGGACTTGGTATGGCTTATAGAATACCCCCAAACTTGAACTGAAGTATGCATTGTCCCTGAAAAATAAAGACTGGAAAACAAAAATACTGGAAACAAACATTAATCATAAATATGTCAAATAACAAGTAAACAAAAAGGATAAGCTGTGGGGTGCCTCCCATGAACGCTAAGTTTAACGTCTTCAGCCAGACCCAACATTAGTAATCGTGCCCAGCTAAACGCTCCACCATCTGATCAATAAATGGGAGTGGAAAATGATCCTTCCTTGTGGTAGTATTCCACTTACGGTTGTCTAGATACACTTTCCATCCTGATTGCACACGAGTTGGAACCAACTCGTCATCTTTATTTATCACTACCGTCAATCTAGCCTGCTTTGGCACGACATGAATCAGGCTCACCCACTCACTATCAAAGATTGGATAAATGATCCTTACATCCAACAGCTTTATCACTTCAGTCCTCACAACCTCTTGTATAGCTGGGTTGAGCCTTCTTTGTGGCTCCCTCGATGGCTTGGCATTCTCCTCCAAATGTAACTTGTGCATCACCATCAAAGGGCTGATCCCCTTGATATCCTCAATAGTCCAGCCTATAGCTTCATTGTGCTCTCTTAAAATGTCCAATAATTTATCCACTTGAGCATCAACCAAATCTGAAGCTATAATCAGAGGCAAAGAATCTACTAGACCTAGGAACTTATACTTAAGATTGTCTGGTAAAGGCATAAGTTCCTTCTTGAGGGGTTCAGGTGCTGTGGTCTCCTCCGTCTCACTGCTCTTATGAGGAGCAGACTCCAAAGTAGCATTTGCTTGCTCAAACAACTTATCCAAATCCAAATCCTCTTCAAACTGAGCAAAGCATGCCTCCAAGGGGTCCTCAATGCTTGATTCACCCACAGTCTCCTCCGTCTTACTGCTCTCCTGAGGAGCAGACTCCAAGATAGCATTTGGTTGCTCGAGTAGCTTATCCAAATCCAAATCCTCTCCAAACTGAGCAAAGCATGCCTCCTGAATGTCCTCCGACTTCCCTTCTTTCTTGGGTGCTTGTAATCTCTCAAGGTAAGGCGCTTTAGGTACAAATTACCCAGGAAGATCCTTAATAGTAGGTGTGGCTGTAGATGGCTCAGCATCTCTCTTCTCCTTGTTTCCACTTTCTTGCCCTTGTTGCATAGTTGGGTTCTCTTCCACTTGATTATCCACTTGTCTCCCAGACTTCAATAGGACAATCAATTGCACTTATTCCTGCCCTTGCATAGGAGTTGATGAATTTCCCACCGCAAACTATTCCTTCTGATAGACGCTTAAATATACATATTTAAGCCCCCTTATTTACACTTGTTAGATCCTTTATTACGTTAATTTGGTATATTTTACTCCATTTGTGTGTTTTACATGTTTTTATAGGGACTTGGAGAAAAAGAAGCAGTTTTGGCACTTTAAGGAAGAAATCTAGAAGCCCTGAAGCACTTTCTGGACAAAGTGCGATCGAGCGCACATGCAATGCGATCGAGCGCACATACGATCGTGCGCACACTTGTAGGATCGAGCGCACACTGCGAGCGAGCGCAAGGACACATGCGATCGAGCGCAAATGTACAGGCATGAATAGTAAACTACAGAACCCTATTTTGGAAATAAACTTATTTTGGAAATAACTCTATTTTGGAAATAAAGGAGTTTTGTGTTTTAGGAAAGTTTAGAAACTCATGAGTCTATTAGGACTTCTCAAGGACCTATAAATACACTTGTAAACTCACACACAAAAAGACACCTTAGATAGTAAACACTTTTCTCTTTTCTTTTACTTGGAGTGGAGAGCTTGGGAGAGAATTGACGCCTCTTCTCTCGGGTTTATTCTTCTCCCTTATGTTTTGTTTAATTATGTTTATTTCAGTTAGTATGTGTAACTAACTCTCTTATAGGGCTCGATTGAAGCCCTAGTTATGCATTCCCATATTTTTATTCATTGATTAAATCTTTGCATAGCTTTTTATGTTACTTAACTTGATTAACACCTGTGCTTATTTAAATTCCTCATATGTATGTGTAAGGCCAACGTATGCATGTGGTATGGATGGGTTAGTTAGATCAATTTGGATGACCGAGTCCTGGGTCTAACATTAGTAACAAGGGACCATCTTATCCGGATACCCGGGTTAATCAACATGGGAAACCGGGAGTAGATACCATGCCCTAGCTCTCATGTGGTTGTCGATTTCCACAGTACCTATGTTTTCTTAAGGAACAACTCAAGCAGATACCATGCCCTTAGGTTGGCAACCAGTAGGTACACATAATAAGGCTAGAGCACTGATACCTTATACAAAATCGGGAATGTATGACTAGTGGTGGATATCAAAACCCTATGTCTTTATTATTATCAAATCACCCTTCAGTTTATTATTTCTATCTTTTTACATTGCAAATATAATTCTAAATCGAACTTTACCAATCCCTGTGGAGATGATCTTGCATTCGCACACTATGCTACACTATTGACCTTGTGCACTTGCAAGTAAAACAAAGTACGATTATTCACCTATTTATTTAGGTATATTTTCGCACAACAAGTTTTTGGCGCCGTTGCCGGGGATTGCGCTAAAAGTTCCTTTTAGGATTACTTTCATTTTATCATTGTTATTATTTTATTTTTACCATCTTTTATCAAAACTTAAATCAAGTTGTTTTCTGTTTCAGGCATGAAACCCTACTTGCACTCTCTGTGGAATTTGCGATCGATCGCAAGCTCCTGTGCGATCGAGCGCATTTAGGGCAGAAAGTACCCGAGCAGCAGAGTTGCACTGCTGCACTAAAACTGGTTTTTCTGCTTTATGCACGGACTTCGATCCCGACATCCGGAATTCTTTTCCCTCGCTCCCGAGCTTGAACGGACCATCCGACAAAGGCTTAGGGACAACTTTGAGGAGAACAAAGGAGAAATCGAGAACGAAACACAAATGGCGAAACAGCTCGAAAACCAGCAACCACCTGAACGAGTTCCGATGAAGCAATCCTTCATCCCTCGGACCATTGATCAACCATCATGCATTGCATATCAACCTGAAGCGGCGGGAAATTATTACATATCTCCGCAAATCTTGAATGCTTTGACTCATTATAGGGGCACTCCTAACGAAGATCCACACTTGCACTTCTGAGAATTTATCGATCTTTGCAAGTTCCAGCATATTCAAGGCCTAGATCAAGAGGGAATCAGGTTAATTCTTTTTCCTTTTTCATTAAAAGATAATGCTAAAATGTGGTATCATTCATTGCCTGCAGACTCCATCCATACTTGGGAAGAGCTATCCAATAGATTTCTAAAGAAATTTTTTCCAGCCCAAAAGACAAGGCAGATTAGGAAGGAGATTCAATCATTCCAACAGAGGGATGATAACTTTTTTTCCGAGGCATGGGGACACTTTAATGAGCTGCTACTCAAATGTCCACATCACAACTTACCTCAAGATGAGCTGGTCCTAGCTTTCTATGAAGGTTTGAGTGGCATAAATCAAAGTATAGTGGATTCCGGTTGTGGAGGTATGCTGATGAAGAAGACTAGTGAAGAAGCCATGGAGCTATTTGAGACTTTAAGTGAGCACACCCAGCAATTCTCCTCGAGAGGGAGACAAGGAGTAAAGAGCAAGGGCATGTATGAAGTTAACTTACTTGGTGGAATTCTAACTCAGATAGATGGAATGGAGAGGAAACTAGATATGCTTGTAAAAGCCATGACTGCTCAGAACACCTCACCGATTCCACAAGTCACACAACGCGAGGTATGTGCATTATGTTCTAAATTTGATCACACTACTGAGACCTGCCATTTGTATTCATCTACAGATCCCGAGCAAGTGAACTATGTGGGATCGAACAATGCATATGCAAATACATACAACCCTGAATGGCGGAACCACCCTAACCTCTCATGGAGCAACAATCAAAGCAACTTGAACCTTCAAGGGCAACAAGGGAACTATCATAAAGCAGCCCAACCAGTTCCAGAACCCAAGAAGGATGATCTAGAAAGTCTTGTAAAACAATTGGCCACTCAGCAACAACAACTAATGGCAACATTGATAACTTCACAAGATCAGCAAAGACAAACAATTGCAAAGCATGAGCAAACCATCCAAAGACTGGAAGTACAAATGGGGCAAATGGCTAAGGAGTTAAGTGGAAGACAGCAAGGAGAACTTCCTGCACAAACACTACCAACTCCAAGAAGACATCAGCAGTTGAAAGCCGTTACAACTCTTCGGAATAGGAAGATCATAGGAGTTAATGAGCCAGCTCAAGCATCTCAAGCTAAGCCATCCACATCCAAGGTAAGTGAAGTAGAAAAGTGGAACACACCACCCTTCCCTCAAAGGTTAACACCAAAGAAAGATAAATTGTTTGATATCTTTGAAACTTTGAGAAAAGTAGAAATTAACATTCCCTTATTAGATGCAATTAAACAAATCCCTTCCTATGCTAAATTTTTAAAAGATTGTTGCACTAATAAAAGAAAGTTTCAAGAACATAAAACAGTGGCTCTAACTGAAGAGGTAAGTGCGATTTTGTTAAGAAAACTACCACCAAAACTAAAAGTTCCGGGTAGTTTTACTGTTCCCTGTAGGATAGGTGATTAGTTATTTGAGAAAGCATTACTAGATTTAGGAGCAAGTGTCAATTTGCTACCATACACAGTAGTTGAAAAGCTAGATTTGGGGGAGCTTCAACCAACCTCTATCACTTTGCAATTGGCAGATAAAAGCATCAAAAGACCTAGAGGTATACTTGAAGATGTATTGGTAAAGGTAGGAGAGTTTATTTTGCCTACTGACTTCATTGTGTTAGATATGGAAGAATGCCCTATGCCATTACCTCTGCCCATCATCTTAGGAAGACCCTTCATGAGGACGGCTGATACAATAATTAATGTAAAAAAAGGTATTGTAAGTATGACGGTAAATGGTGAGACAATAGAATTTAAGATATTTGATGCAATGAAATTACCCCAAGATGATAATGATGATGAATGTGTTAATGAATTTATTTTGCAAAGTGCTATCAAGCAAGCTTTTCAGGTCTATCACATTGATCCATTGGAGGCCGCCCTCACCCATAGCTTCACAGGACCTGATATTGAGCCAGCATTAGAAACTGTCTATGATGACATTTTTGAAGCTGTGCACCTCCTTGAAGCCTCTCCAAAGTATCCAAGTAAGTTCACTCCTCCGTTTGAAAATCTTGAGCATACAAATACTACTTTTCTCTCATCTATTGTCCAGGCCCCAAACTTAGAATTGCAGCAGTTGCCTGCAAGAAATCAGACCTTCACAGTACATGGACACAAAGTCACACCACACTCAGAAATTATAGTGCAACCAAGGGATGAAGATTTAACACCCCAAATTGTTCAGTATGCAACAGCAACCAGAACACCTAAGCCACATGCAGTGAATTTTAAGTACTCTTTGCCAAAAGACTAAATGATGAAGGTACTATAGAGAGCATTTGAGCAGTTCAGACTTTGATAAACGTGTAGCTCAAGTGCCTCTATTGAGGTCAGTGGCAGTAAGACCCCTGAATACGCACTCTCTGCCACAAGTGCGATCGAGCGCACTTCACAGTGCGATCGAGCGTACATTGGACAGCAACTTGCCATGACGCCTAAACTGTCAACCTCCACCTCCTACACCCGGTTCTTTCTCGACTGCACCACTTGGAGACCAGCAGTGAGAGGGTACCACGTCTGGCTGAAGACGTTAAACTTAGTGCTCATGGGAGGCACCCAAAAGCATATCCTTTTCATAGTTTATTATTAGTATTTCATAGTTTACTTTTCTATTATTGTTTATTACTTGTTTTCCATTTTATGTCTGTTTTTATTTCTTTTTCGAGGACAACGTGAGTACATCAAGTTGAAGTTTGGGGGTGTGCTACGAGCCATGTCAGCCATCAGTTCTTCATCTCCCAGGTCAGCTCCTTCCATGCTATTCACACATTGGGGACAATGTGCAATTTAAGTTTGGGGGTATGGGGACACATTCACACACTCACTATATCCCACATTTTTTTTGTTTGTTGTTGTTGTTTTGTTATTATTTTCATAGATAAATGCTTGTTCATTATGTCCAATAAACTTTTTATGATCTAAACAAAATGTTATGATTTGTCTTCATCAGTGAGCTTAACACTTTGAACATATAGGTCAATAAACAAGTTTTGAACCTAGATCACTGCCCTTTTGGCATTTAAGAATTCACAAGTTTAACTTGAACTATCACGAGCACATTAGCACATAGTTGTGTGGGGTATGACATGTTCTTTGGATTGGTATGTTTCTTTTGCTTGACTATGAACTAGATGACCTATTAGATTGACATTTTGGCATATAAAAATAGAAAAGATTGATTCATGCTCAAAAAGAAAAAAATGCTCCTAATGATCAATAAAAACAAATCTTTCGCTGAGTAACTGGCCCTCTTGCCTCAGTAAGCATTGAGTGTCACGTCAAAAGGTGGAAAATCTTAAGTGATCATTAAAAAAAAAAGGAATTTTTCCGCTGAGTAACTGGCCCTCTTGCCTCAGTAAGCATTGAGTGTCACGTCAAAAGGTGAAAAATTCTAAATGGTAGCATAAAAATCAGTTAGTTTCGTAGCCTTATTGACTCGAGCTAGTAAGTCCTTAGGGGTGTCTTTACACCTAATGCCCTAAAACCATCTGGTTTGGGAGTCATTGGCCAAACGCTCGTTACACGAGTCATCAAGAAAGTTTAAGGGAACTAACTTGGCAAAAATCTCGCAAATAAAAGTCTATACCATATTTGTTGACTCTAATAGGAAGTTTGGTGAATCTTGAGTCATCGAAACACTATCTATTTGAATTTCTTGAAAACCCAACCTTTTATGTGCTGATCACCACACACCAAAGTCAAACTTGTGATATCTTAAAATACCTAGTGAATATGATTTACGTTCAAAACTCTTATTCATTGCAGATATATGTTTACACTTGTTAAGCTTGCTCATGAATGCGCATCATTGTTTTGTGTAAAATCTAGATTTCTTATAGACACTATGAACATTGGATTTATCTATATTTCTGTTTTAGTTTTTAATTTAGTATTGCTAAGGGACTAGCAATATGTAAGTTTGGGGGTGTGATAGACGCTTAAATATACATATTTAAGCCCCCTTATTTACACTTGTTACATCCTTTATTACGTTAATTTGGTATCTTTTACTCCATTTGTGTGTTTTACATGTTTTTATAGGGTCTTGGAGAAAAAGAAGCAGTTTTGGCACTTTAAGGAAGAAATCTAGAAGCCCTGAAGCACTTTCTGAACAAAGTGCGATCGAGCGCACATGCAATGCGATCGAGCGCACATACGATCGTGCGCACACTTGTAGGATCGAGTGCAAGGACACATGCGATCGAGCGCAAATGTACAGGCATGAATAGTAAACTGCAGAACTCTATTTTGGAAATAAACTTATTTTGGAAATAACTCTATTTTGGAAATAAAGGAGTTTTGTGTTTTAGGAAAGTTTAAAAACTCATGAGTCTATTAGGACTTCTCAAGGACCTATAAATACACTTGTAAACTCACACACAAAAAGACACCTTAGATAGTAAACACTTTTCTCTTTTCTTTTACTTGGAGTGGAGAGCTTGGGAGAGAATTGACGCCTCTTCTCTCGGGTTTATTCTTCTCCCTTATGTTTTGTTTAATTATGTTTACTTCAGTTAGTATGTGTAACTAACTCTCTTATAGGGCTCGATTGAAGCCCTAGTTATGCATTCCCATATTTTTATTCATTGATTAAATCTTTGCATAGCTTTTTATGTTACTTAACTTGATTAACACCTGTGCTTATATAAATTCCTCATATGTATGTGTAAGGCCAACGTATGCATGTGGTATGGATGGGTTAGTTAGATCAATTTGGATGACCGAGTCTTGGGTCTAACATTAGTAACAAGGGACCATCTTATCCGGATACCCGAGTTAATCAACATGGGAAACCGGGAGTAGATACCATGCCCTAGGTCTCATGTGGTTGTCGATTTCCACAGTACCTATGTTTTTTTAAGGAACAACTCAAGCAGATACCATGCTGAATCCCTTAAGGAAGAAAAGAGTTAGAGTAGATACCATGCCTAACTTGTTGCTTAGGGAAATCAATAGCTTAAGGAGTAGATACCATGCCCTTAGGTTGGCAACCAGTAGGTACACATAATAAGGCTAGAGCACTGATACCTTATACAAAATCGGGAATGTATGACTAGTGGTGGATATCAAAACCCTATGTCTTTATTATTATCAAATCACCCTTCAGTTTATTATTTCTATCTTTTTACATTGCAAATATAATTCTAAATCGAACTTTACCAATCCCTGTGGAGATGATCTTGCATTCGCACACTATGCTACACTATTGACCTTGTGCACTTGCAAGTAAAACAAAGTACGATTATTCACCTATTTATTTAGGTATATTTTCGCACAACACCTTTGGGTTAGGCTCAGGTTGACTGGGGAACCTTCCCTTCTCTCCTTCACCCAAGTGACTTGCGATTTGATCCATTTGACTCTCCATCTTAGCAATCACTTGGGTGTTTACTATTTGCGCACTCCTTACTTCACTTATGGATTGACCGATCATCTTCCTGAAATCATTGAGGGCGTCCTCCAATGACTGTGAAACCGACACTGGTGCTTTAGTGGGAGCTTGGTAAGCGGGTGATGGTGTTGAATGGGCTAAGAAACCATAACTTGGAACTGGTGGAGGAAATCCGGGAGGGTATTGATTGTGAGCATGATGAGGGGTTCCTCCCTGATTTATCAGTTGGTTCTGCTTCCATGAAAAATCAGGGTGGTTCCACCACCCTGGATTGTACGTCTCGGAGTAAGATCCATTTGATTGCCACCAATAGTCACTGAAAACGTTCATTTGTTCCATGGGATACTCGACAAAAGCTGGCGCATATGGACAATTCTGTGCTAAATGCATAGGACTAGCACAGATGGAACAACTATCAACATTGAATGTATTGATGGATTGGACGGTCATCTTCATGAAATCCTTGAGGGTGTCCTCTAAAGACTGTAAAACTGGCGCTAGATTCATCCACATTTTTTTTAAATATTTTGTTATATTTTTATTTTATTTTATTTTTGGGCAAATGCAATTAAACAAATATAAAATTAAAATTAAAATTAGATTTAAAATTAAAAGTAAAATAAAAATAAAAATTAAAAAAATAAAACAAAAATGCTAACTAAACTAGTAGAAAAATAAAATTAATTTAGACAATTTTCACAAACAAAACAATTCCCCGGCAACGGTCCTTAAAACTTGTTGTGAGTTTTAAATTACTCGCAAGCGCACGAGTTGTTTGCAGTATAGTGTTGTGCAAGTGCAAGGTCGAATCCATAGGGAATTGCGTTGTGAAAATGTAATTTAATCTAAACTAATCTTATCTTAACCTAGTTCCGAATTGCGAATTATATTTTGCAAAACAAATATAAACTAAACTAAATTGATTTAAAAACTAATGATAAAAACACTAAGGTTTCTGAATCCACCCCACCAAAGTAAAGCATATATTTTCATGTTCTATAAAAATAACTTATCAAAACATTCCATGAATCCAACTTTAAACAAATCACAACAAATATCTTAATTAAACCAAAACAATCCAATGTATCTGCTTTTAACAAATCACAAAGGATATCCAATTTAATCAAAAACAATTCGATATATCCATCAGATGAAACACACGGAATATCCAACAGAACAATTTAAAAACTATCAATCATAAGAATTTACTCAAACAATTGACCAGAACATTTTTACTAAAAAAAAACCTCAGAATTGTATAAACAAATCTGAAAATCTTATGCCAAACAACGGCGAGGCTTCATCTTCAACCTTAGTTGAAGATTTTAGCCACTCATAATCATGAAACTAAAGTTCACAATAACAGTGCTAAACATTAAACTAAAAAAAACAGTAAATTAAAACTAACTATACATGGGAGAAATTTCACTTGCTGTTAGGCGGCGCTTCCCCTCGTGGTAGCAAAACCTTCGGGATCTACCAGAATACTAGCAGAAGTCCTTAAGATTGCACCAAATGGCACCAGGAATTTCTTACTAAAGATGAAGTGAAGAGGGGCTTATATAGGGAAACATCACAAGTGCAATATGTTTCCAATCCGATGTGGGATGCTGCAGATTCCAGCTTTTGTTCTTTGACCTTTGTCTACTAAAACTGCCATAACTTTCTCTAGAAAAATCATTTTATTGATTCGTAAAATTCTTTAGAAAATAGACATCTGAATCTTTCCAAGCATATATGTCTCATCTCCTGGTTCTTCCTGAATCAATACAGTTAAATCCTCAAAAATGACTGATCTGTCACGTTGAAATCATGCATAGCCTAACCTTTATCTACTAAAATTGCCATAACTTTTTCTAGAAAAATCATTTTATTGATCCATAAAATTACCCAAAAAATAGACATCCGGATCTTTCCAAGCATATATGGCTTATCTCCTGGTTCTTCTTGAATCAATATAATTTAATCCTAAAAAATAGCTGATCTGTACGAGCAATTCTGGCAATTTAGTGAAACTACTTTCCAAGCTTGTAAACCTGTAAAACAACGAAAAACAACTGAAAGTAACAAATTTTATAAGCTAACAAATTTAAATTAAGGAGTCAAAATATGCAATATTTGGCACTCATCAAAAGGTAAGCATTTATCTGCTGATATGGACATAAAGCAGCCTAGTGTTGTGATTCGACCTGTAAGCTGTTGGACTTTCACACTTCTCGAGGCTTCTATGTCTAGAACAACCTTAATCTTTTCGGGATTTGCCTCGATTCCCCTTTGGGTGACCACAAGTTACCCCAAATGCAAAATTTGAAGGATTAAGCTTTATTTGATGTCTCATTAATACTGAGAAGCATTCTTCTAGGTCGGCTATGTGCTACAATGCTCGAGCGCTCTTTACCAGCATGTCGTCAACGTATACCTCCATGTTTCTTTCGATCTGATCTTTGAAAAATTTGTTGATAAGTCTCTGGTATATTGCTCCAACGTTCTTCAACCTAAATAGCATTACATTGTAGTAGTAGAGGCCATTTTCTATCACGAAAGCGGTATTTGGCTGGTCTGGTTCATACATTCTGATTTGGTTGTAGCTTATGTAAGTGTCCATGTAACTCAACATCTCATACCCCGAAGTTTCATCGATTAGTTAACTGATTCTTAGTAGAGGAAAGCTATCTTTGGGACATGCTTTGTTTAGGTCGGTGAAGTCTATACAGATCCTCTACTTCTTGTTTTCTTTCTTTACCTTTTCTTCATTGGCCAGCCACTGAGGGTAGTCGATTTCCTTGATGAATCTAGCTTCAAGGAGTTTGTTGATTTCTGTATCGATGGCTTGTTGTCTCTCTACCATGAATGCTCGTTTTTTCTGAATAACAAGCTTTTGACTAGGGACTATGTTTAGTCGATGCACCATTATCTTTGGGTCTATGTTTAGACCAAGTAAACATTTCTTTGTTTTCCTTGAAGAATGAGATCAGCTGCATTCGGAGTTCACCCTGCAAACCTACACCGATTTGTACCACTTTATTTAGTTCTTCTTCCTCGAGTGGCACTACTATCAGTTCTTCCATAGGTCTTCCTCTCTGGGTTTTGTTGTCATCCCTCAAGTCTTCTATCTAATGGATACTAGCCTCGTCTTTTAATGAGGCCAAGTAACAGGTCCTTGTCACTGCTTGGTTGCCTCTCACTTCTCCTGCCCCGTTCTCCATCGGGAACTTCAATTTCAGATAGTACATTGAGACTACCACTTTAATGGTGTTCATCCTTGGTTGTTCGAGGATCGTGTTGTATGAGGACAGGAAGTCTATGACCAAAAACGTAATTAGAATTGTAGTTTGACGAGGTGATGTCCCAGTTGTCACCGGTTGCTCTATGCTCCCTTTTGGATAAATGGATCACTCGAGAATCTGTATAAGGGGAAACATTTTGGTTTCTGGTGGTCTTCTGGCAACTTCATCTTCTTGAAGGCGTCGAAGTATAGTATATCTTGGGATGACTGATTATCCAACAAGATTCTTTCTACTGCGAAGTTCGAAACGACCAGTGTTACAATGACAACGTCATTATGTGAAAATTTTACTCCTTCAAGGTCTTCATCCGAGAAGCTGATGGTTTGATTGACTCGTGTTTTCTTTATTGGTGATCGATCCCACAATGCGAGTATATTGTAACAACTCATATCAGGTTGGCCACCCCCGAGACGGTGTTGTCACATTTTAAAAATCCTAGCACGACACATATATGCAACGATAAAAATAACACCAACGTAAATTTTTTTCATCAATCCTCAACCCTCAATAGGGGAGATACATCACTTTGATCTTGACTTGAACATCATATACAACATAAAATGCATGAATATTTATAAATAAATTTTTTATTTTATTTTTGCATTAGTCTGAGGATGTGGACACGTACGTGGCTTACAGATAATGATTTCGTCTGAACCTCAATTCACCAAATTATTTGTCCTGCCTGCTACCTGAAATCATTGTAAAATGAGAGGTGAGCTTCACAAGCTCAGTGAATTAAATTCACTAGAAGTATTCAATTTGTATAAATGGTCTTTCCATATTTAATCATTTATATCACATATAATTTGATAATAGCATTCTACTATCACTACACGTATCATAAGTCTCATTCTCTATCAATCTCTTCTTCTTATTTATTAGTTCACTTTAAGACCATCAATTATCTCATAATTACCTCGTAATGAAGTTCACAACATAAAGTCTATTGTTTGGATGGTTCTTATCATATCATACTTCTATGTTTTTTTCTCACCATAACTGTCTCTCTGTGAGACTCATTCATCTATGAATAAATGTACAGTAACAAACAACACTTCAACATTTCAGTAATACAATCAGTATTTAAAACAGATGCAATGCATGAATTATTATTAGGGAACGTCTTCCCACATGTTGACATGTTTTTATCTTAGATCGGCCCCCTCCCAGTTCTTTTGTTTCATTTAGACCGGCCTCCTCCTGGTTCTTTTATTTCCAGCATATACCAGCTGTCATGGTTTTCATTTATTTCCAGTATATACCGGCTGTCACAGTTTTTCAATTAGACTGGCCCCCTCCCGTTTTTATTTATTTAATGCATATGCATATGGATAATGATATGAAATATGCATATGAACAATAACATAACAACAAACATGAATTCAAATATTTAAATCATCTATCCTGATTATTCTCAAATTATTATTTGAAAAATTTCACTAAATTTCTCTCCTTATAAATCACATCAGATCATCAATCATAGCTTGTCAAGATCCACTAAATTTCATCTCCTCATAAATCGTATCAAAATATCAACCATAACTCATCAAGAATTTCACTTATTGCTTTTGTTATTAAATCAACTTATTATTCCAAAAATATTATTTCTCATAAAATAATTCTCTACACATCCACTATTCCTATCACACCTATCAACCAACTTTCATCTATCACCAAGACACAACTTAACAATTTATTCTAATATTATCACTGGATATTTCATATTTATCTTGATTACTTAAAGTAAATCTAACTCACCACGTAGCACTTAGAGCTACCCGTGGATCACCTTCTTGTTTTTCCTGTTCCTCTCAGAAATTTCTCCCAGTTGTTGACCGTTAACATCTGATATAATATTTATATTAAAATTTTTAATTTTTTATTCAATTCTTCCATAATTCACACCCTTTGAAAATCCACACTTTGAATTCCGGGAAATTTCATGTACGCTAGATTTCAAAAATAAAACTTACATTATTACTTTCTGTTTTTCTTAGAGCTTCTCGTGCTTCTCTATAAAATTCTCCCGTATACCCCTTCAAAATTTTGCTCTTTCAACATTTCTTTCGGTCCCCAAGTGTTTAAAGAAATATAGTAGTTTGAATTAGGGAAAAGAGAAAACCAAAGATTTGCTAAGAAAAATTAAAGTAAAGTAAAGTTTTATATATATATATATATATGCAAATCTTTTGTAAAGCTCAGCTTCTGCTCCTCAAACTGCTGCTCGCATTTTTCTCCTTTTTTTTTTTGAAAAAAGAGAAGAAAAAAAATCTTTTTTTTTCTTTTTCCTTTTCTCCAAGACTAGATGTGCCCCCCCCCTTTTTTTTTATTTCAAAAGAATTATTTTTATTCAATACTAAATCCTTCGCGTATATATATTATTTTAATTTCATATCATAATTATTAAATTACTTCTTTACCTTTACTTTACGAATACGGGTATTACATATATGCCCTTTGCGAATTTGAGGATTCTCTTCCTGACATTATCGGTAATACCCGTAATCGTAAAGTAAAGGTAAATAAGTAATTTAATAACTATGACATGAAATTTAAATAATATATGTACGCGAAAGATTTAGTATTGCATAAAATAATTCTTTTGAAAAAAAAGGACGCGTGGGGGTGTAGTTACAAAGAAAAAAAATATCTAGACGTCCAGCATGAACGGAAGAGAAAAAAGAAGAAGAAAAAAATTAAATTAAATTATAAATTAATTATATTTTTCCAAAAGAAAAGTCAAATCGTGGCAGCAGGTGGCAACACCTACTGCCAAAATTTTGACAAAATGGGTGCACGTCCTCCACGTTTTTAAAACGTGGAGGCAAGTTAAATGGTTTCAGATTTGTGTGTTATACGAAATCGTAAACTATACCTATAAAATCTCGTTTGGTTTTCTTTCAATTACTCTATTTCCTTAAAGACTTGGAGACCCAAAGAAATGTTGAAATAGCAAAATTTTGAAGGAATTTACTCGGAATTTTATAGAAAATCATGGGAAGCTATCAGAAAAATAGAAGGTAATAATGAAATGTTTATTTTTGAATTTTTAGCGTTCACGAAATTCTCGAAATTCAAAGTGAGAATTTTCAAAGGGTGTAGTTTATGAAAAACTGAAGAAATAATTAGAAATTTAATACAAATGTTATGTCAGGTGTTGATGATCTGCAACAGAGGAAAATTTCTGAGAGGAACGGGAAAAGTAAGGAGGTGATCCACGGGTAGTTTTAACTGCTATGTTGTGAGTTAGATTTACTTTAAGTAATCTAAATAAAAATGACATATCTAATGATAATATTAAATAAATTATTAGCTTATGCTTTAGTGGTAGATAAAAATTTGATTGATAGGTATGAGATGAATTTTGGACATGTAGAAAATTATTCGGGGAGAAATAATATTTTTGGAATAATAAGTTGATTTAATAATAAAAGTGAAAAGTGAAATTCTTGATGACCTATGGTTGATGTTTTGATACGAATTATGAGGAGACGAAAATTGGTGGATCTTGATAAGCTAAGATAGATGATTTGATGTGATTTATGATGAGAGGAATTTAGTAAAAAATTTTATAATAATTTGAGGAAAGACATAATAGCTAAATTTAAATATTTTGAGTTCATGTTGTTTTCATATTACTGTTCAGATGCATATTTCATATCATTGTTCATATGCATATGCATTAAATAAAAGAAAAGAACCGGGAAAAGGGCCGGTCTAATTGAAAAACCGTGACAGCCAATATAGGCTGAAAATAAAAGGGACACCGTGACAGCTACTATATGTTGGAAATAAATCCGTGACAGTCGGGATAAGCTGTAAAGAAAAGAACCAGGAGGGAGTCGGTCTAAGATAATAAAAACATGTCGACATGTGAGAAGACGTTCCCATAATAATAATTCATGCATTGCATCTGTTTTAATTATTGTTTGCATTATTGAAATGCTGATGTGTGGTGTGTTATTGCGAATTTATTTATAGATGGATAAGTCTCACAAAGAGACAGTTATGGTGATAAGAATCATATAAATGGTAGATTTTATGATGTGAACCTCATTACGAGGTAATTATGAGATAATTGATGGTCTTAAGGTGAACCAATAAATACGAGAAAGAGATTTATAAAGAATGGATCTTATGACTTGTGTAGTGATAGTAGAATGCTAATATTAAGTTGTATGAGATATAAATGATTTAATATTGAAAGACCATTTATACAAATTAAGTACTTATAGTAAATTTAATTCACTGAGCTTGTGAAGCTCACCCTTCATTGTACAATGATTTTAAGTAGCAGACAGGATAAATAGTTTGGTGAGTTGAGATTCAGACGAAATCATTTTCTGTAAGCCTTGTACGTGTCAACATCCTCAGACCAGTGAGAAAATAAAATAAAAATTTATTTGTAAATATTCATGCATTTTACGTTGTACATTATGTTTAAGTCAATATCAGATTGATGTATCTCTCCTGTTGAGGGTTGATGATTGATGTAAAAGAATTTTTGTTAGTATTATTTTTATTGTTACATATATGTGTCGTGCTTGGATTTTCAAAATGTGACAACAACGTCTCGGGGGTGGCCAACCCGGGATGAGTCATTACACTATCCCCCAAAAATAATTCGAATGACGCCTGTTGTGGGAGTGCTATCAAACTTTTTTTTTAGGGATCATCGTTTTCTGTTATCCTTTCTCTTGGTTGGGCTTTGTCTTATCTGAGTCATTTCTCTAGGATTCAAACTTATTTTGTTCAGGCTTCTATGCATTAGGCTTTTCTAGCCCAGGCTCTTTTGATTCGGGCTTCTTCTTGATTCTATCTTTACGAATTTCTTTAAGTATCCTCTCTGTATTAGATTTTCAATTTCATCTTTCAGATACCTACACTCATCCGTATCATGATCATGGTCCTTGTGAAAGCAAAAAAAATGGCTCATGTATCATTTTGCAGCTGGGGTTTTGATTTTGGAAGGCCATATGAAGATGTATTGGTTAGCTGTTTTCCTCAAGAGGTTTGTCCTTTAGGTGTTTAGAGGTGTGTAGGTCTCATACCCTAAAAAAACTCCTGATTTATTGCTTTCGTGAGCATCGTTCTATCCTTTCTTCTACTCACCTCTGAGTCTTGGTTCCTCGAACTCTTTCCTTTTTTTGGTTATTAGGATGTCTTCTCTTATTTTGTGGAAAGCTTGATTTTCTTCCGCAATCATGAACTCATCAATTTTGGTCAAGAGGGCCGACATAGTTTACAAGGGGTTTCTAGAGAGGTAATGGCTGAAGTCAGATGCTTTGAGGCCGTTGGTAAATGCCATGATTGCCACATTCTAATCTAAGTCCCTTACTTATACCATGGCCAAGGTGAATAGTGAGATGTACTCGCAAAGGCTTTCTTCACTGAGTTCATTGAAAAAACTTTTTGACCCCATAGGTAGTTTAGAGAACCAGGTCTTTGCTGTCTCTCGGAGAGTGATTGGGAATGCACAGTACATCGCTGCTCTGAGTGGCTTTGTAGGAACATCAAAGACTTGAAAGTCTCCAGGTGGTCTATCAGACATGTTTTTCCTGTGTACGGCTCCATGTGTGGTATTTTAAAATTTGGAGGCATCTTTTCCTCCATAAGTTTTCTTGAGAAAGGGTTGCCTGTGGATTTGATCTCGTCAAGGATGTTCCCCCAGGTAGCTTTGATGGAGAGTTTGATGTGTTCGTTCATAACTTTAAATTGTTTACTCCTATTGCTTCTTCGAGGGGTGCGAATTGGAGACAGATTTGTCGTCTCGGGCCAAGCATTGGGGACTGTGTCGAGGGATTTGGCTACTCAACTTTTCCTTGTCCAAAGGGAGCCCTTGACTTTTATCCTGCACCTGGCGTTTGTGTCTTCTTTTTGAGTTCACCTCCTCGAGTCAGATGTTCCAATGTTGAGGGGCCAACTCGATAGTTTTCCGAGCAATGTAGGCTTAAGTCGTCCAACTCGTGTAATCACTTCCTCGAGTTGACGTTGAAAAGCGTTGTAATCGGCTCTGTTTCACAGGTTTCGTTTCAAATTGCTTGGTCCGAACATGAACCAAGTTGTTAGTTAAGGGGGCCTCGTCCTTCGTTTGCCTCAGTTAAGTTGTTACTTACTAAATCGCGAAGAGGATTTTTCCCTTCCATGAGGGGTGGAGATGGTGGTAGCTCGGATGGGTTGACTTTAGAGGTTGTTTGGGTAATGTTTCGGTTTGAATTTGTTCTTGGCGGTATTTTTAACAAAGATATGATTTATACGATTCCCACGGACGACACTAATTCTGTTGATTCCAAAAATAGATTAGGTGTTGTTCAGAGTTTTGTCGGGTCGAATGTTGGAGTCGGGTCTGGTTTGGGCAAGATCCAAGGTACTTGAAAGGAAGCCGACCTGGAGTGGTTTGCTTCGGGAAGGACCCAAAGTGAAAGAATGAAAATTGACTTGCTTAGTGCTTGGGGTACCCCTTATTTATAGGGTCCAGATTGGTAGGAATTATTGTTTTGTTTTTGTATTTGACATGTGTCATTTTCTGATTCGAATGTATATGTATCATATATCAATATATAAATAAGTATTATTATTGTGATATATTATTATAATAATCATGGGTTTTTTCTGTTAAATATCTGACCATTTTTGACAAAATCTCTAATAATTTTACTAACAACAAATCTAAAAGAAAGATAAGTGTTACGAAAATTATAAACTACGCATATGACAAAAATGGTAACTGTTATTCCGTTAAATGGATGACCTAATGGGATGGCTACCCCAAACGTAAGTGACCTAATTCGCCAACGTCGGTTGACAATTTTGTCCAATTTGCGCTTACTGGAGCGCCCAGGCGTGGGAGCAGACCAAATCCGCGGATTTACTAAAGCCAATTGCGAATTGTAAGGAGCCAATCGGTATAAAAATCTACACCCACTGACAAAGACTGAAACCAGCGCCATCATGATGAAACCGCACAGCCACCTTGAACTTGCCTATTACTAAGGTCAATCTTAAATTTATTTGACCCCTTCGTATTTCTACTTAAACTTAAAACTCTTTTTTTTTTTTTCGTCAAACCAAAAATTTATATTTATTAGTTATCACATAACGTTTGAACATGATAAATATTATGCATGAATAGTTGTTATAATTTTTTATATAAAAATTAAATAATAATATAATAAAAAATATGTTTTAATTTTGATTAGAATGAAATAAATACAATCATTGAAATTTATCATATTAAAAATATTAATATTATTTTAATGTGAATAAAATTTAATATGCTATAAATTTATTATATTATAAAAATATAATCATTATTTTTTTGTTAAGTTAGCATACCTGAGTACATAGAAATAATCACATTAAAATTTAATATGCTATAAATTTATTATATTATAAAAATATAATCATTATTTTTTTGTTAAGTTAGCATATCTGAGCACATAGAAATAATTTTTTTGTGAATTTTTTATTAGTAATAATATATTTTTTAAATGAAGTCTTCAAACTTTATATATTAAGAACTATTGAATTTATTGAAATTTATATAAAGTCCAATATATTGATGAATTTATTAGTGCAGTAAATCTTATAAAAATAAAGTAAAAATGTTTTTTAATTGAATATTGATTAATATTTTCTTAGTTAATCAGATTTACCTACAAAGTAATAAAATTTTTACAAAAAAAAACTTAGTTAAATTGAGTAATTGTTTTAGTTTTCATAAATGACTTGCTTATATTGAATTAAAAGTAAAATATGATTATATATAAAAAAAAATTCTATCATGATTACCTCATAAATGTTGAACAAAAAAGTTATATCATCATCAAACAGCCCAATATTTATCCTGATAATACACATTTAATCGCAATTTTAATTGAACCAAAGTCCAAATAATAAAAACTTAATGTCAAAAAAAAAAAAAGGAAATTCCAAATATAGCTAACCTCATAAACGTGGTTAAGCATGATTGCTGCATATTTTAGAAAGTTGTTAACAGTAGTTATAAATATATAGAAATTAATTGTGATTAAAATTCAATAGATAACATAATTGCAAAGAAGAAGAAAGATAGAAAAGATTACATGTGCTTCAAGGATGGATAAATTCCCCATAAGAAACTTTTACAAATGTAAAATAAGTAGAAAAAATAATTACCATTGCAAAGAAACATAAAATTCTTCAAAGTTGTATACTTTCTTCATTTTATATAATTCCTGCTAATCACATATCTATTTTTGGTAGTACATAACAAAGTTTTAAAATTTCTTGATTTTATATAAGTTCCTGATAATCACATATCTATTTATGATAGTACATAGTGTCTAATAATCTTATACTAAGCTTGAGATATCTTCTGGCCTACGTTAGGCTCTACCGACTACCAAGGTTCGGGTGTGAACCAACAAATTTTGAGGATGTTTGGATTCCATTTTAAGTGGATTTATATCCAATTTTTTAAAATGAGTTTCCAAACCTAGCTTTGGTCACTAAGTCTCGCTTCCACTCCACTCCGGACTTAATCATTTAGTCCCAAACCTTACCTAATCATTTAGTCCCAAACCTCAAAAGGTTAATGTAAGTTGCTCTTACAAAAATGACACTCCTTTCGTCCTATATATTTTGATAAATATTTTATATTAAAATGTCTCATTTAAGTTTAGTTTTCTTAAAAATCACTTACTATTTAAGTTTAGGTTATCAAATAGGGATTTTTTTTTAAAAATAAACTATAATTTGATAAGTTATCATTTTTATCTTTGGTGCTGTGGTAAGAGACATCAAAATCTTTATCAAGAAGTAGGGTTCGAAATCTTCTACCTTACTAAAAAAAATAATAAATTATAATATTAATTATCATGTCTCCTTAAAAGTAATTAGATTTTTTATAGATATCAAAAATATATGGGACATGAACATATATAATGATTTGGATTCTCACTTGTTAAGATTTTTTAATAGTTGATGTTGTTCATGATAAACTAGCATATATCATTTCATTTGTAATTAAATCTATGATATGATTGCAATTATGATTGCATCATGTTATTTATTAATTTAGTATTTATAGAGATACGATTTAGTTAGGGTCTTGTTAACTATTGCCTTAACACAAATTGTTAAGGCGCAAGATACATTTTAAACATATGTTTGGACAAAACTATCCTTTCCCGGATCTTGTTAACTATTGCCCTTATAATTAAAAGGGTTGTCAGTAATAAGTAATTAAGAATTCAAAAATAACATTTAATGCAACTTTGATTTTTTTTTGTTCCGCCTAATATACCTTTATACAAATATATGCATATATACATACAAACATATATACATAGATATGTCCATACATCCATATATGTATGCATATATACACACACAAATGCATAAATATATGAATATACAATATCCATCCATCCATCCATACATACATATATGCATGGATATATCCATAACATTATATATGTACGTGGGTAGAGCTGGAAATAAATTTTAAAATCAATATACATTAAATTTATTACATTTAATAACTGTAAACCGAGATACAAACCCAAGAGGGGCGTAAATTTGGTTTTAATTTTTTTTTTTTGCAATTTAACAAATAAGTTTTAATAATTTAATCAATTAAAGCAAATAACAAATATATTGCTTGAACTTAAAGGAATAAATGAAGAGAATATGCAAACTCCGTTTATAGTGGTTCGACAATATTGGAATCATTCCGATCCTACGTTCGCTCTCTTCAAAACCTCCTTGAAGTAATCCATTATTGATAGTCAAACAACTTTACAGGTGTTGCCCAAACCTTAAAATAATCTATTTCACAAGAAAGTTACAAAGAAATGTTTAATGCCTAAACACTCTAAGAGTCACACTAACTCTTTCTCTTTACAATGATTTGAATTGATTGTAAAAAGAAGACAAGATACTTGAATTTAATGCTCTTACAAGGAAGAATATATCTCTATTAGAAGTACAAAGCTTTTAGAAATGGCTCATAAAAGATTTTGAAAGCTTTTAATGATCTCAAATGAGAAGATGAAGATTTAATGCTCTTAGATGTGTTCTTCCTCTCATTTATGATGGATTTTTATAAATAAAACCCAGCTAGCCATTACTCCTCAAAGAATCTTGTTTGGAATCAATTTGGTGCATTAAAGGCACTGTACTAATATTCAGAGCTGAAATGTTACTATTATTTTCGAATATCCAATCAACTGGATGACCATTTGAATTTCAAAATGTGTCAGGTATTTGTTTCATTCGACTATATGATTTCATCTAGTCGACTGAATGAATGAAGGGACCTTTTTGTTTTTCATTTAGTCGACTGAATCTCATTCAATTGATTGAACCATAGATTCAGTCGACTGGACTTCATTTAGGCGACTTAATGAAACCATTCGGTCGACTGGATGTCATGAAACAAAGTTTCCTGTTTTCAAAAATATTTTTTCCAGTTAGAAAAGATTTGTTTGTCAAAATATTTTGTTCATTTTAAAAAGAGGCATAATAAAAAGCTAAAATACCTATAAGTAGAGATTTATAGATCTTAACTACCTTCGAACCTATTCTAGGTCTTGAACTTGATCTTAATATCTCTCAGATAAATAGTCTTCTTCACATATACTTGTTTTATGTCTTATCTTTTAATTTGTATTATGTTTGCAACTTGAACATTTAGCTAAAAACTGTTAGCACAGTTAAAGCATCGTTTTGTCATAATTAAAATCCAATGAGGGTCAACAATCTCCCCCATTTTGATGATAACAAGACAATAGAGAGGGAAACTGTTTTTAGAAAACAAAGCGTTGAGTTTTTTTTGTAGAAAAATGGACAGAGTTTCCTCTGTTTTTAGGATAAAACCAAATTCCAAGCTTTTGAAAGCATCCAACCAAGTATATATCAAAATATAAATGCTATTTGAAGCAATTCTAATAGGTTCAGAGCAATGCTCCCCCTAAGACTATGCATATGTTGTGAGTTTTAAATTACTCGCAAGCGCACGAGTCGTTTGCAATATAGCGTTGTGCAAGTGCGAGGTCGAATCCACAGGGAATTGTATTGTGAAAATATATTTTTAATCTAAACTAACTTTATCTTAACCTAGTTCCGAATTGTGAATGATATTGCAAAAGAAATATAAACTAAGCTAAGTTGATTTAAAAACTAATAATTAAAACACTAAGGTTTCCGAATCCACCCTACCAAAGTTAAGCATATATGTTCTAAAAATATAGCCTATCAAAACATTCCATGAATCCAACTATAAGACAAAAAACAAAGAATATCTCAATTAAACCAAAAGCGTCCAATGTATCCGCTCTTAACAAATCACAAAGGAAATCCAATTTAATCGAAAAGCATTCAATGTATCTATCAGATGAAACACAAAGAATATCCAACATACAATTTAAACTCAATCAATTATAAGATTAACTCAAATAATTGACAGAACATTTATACTAAAAATTGTCAGATTTGTACAAGCAAATCTGAACTACTACGCCAAACAACGGCGGAGCTTCATCTTCAACCTTAGCTGAAGAGTCTAGCCACTCATAACTATAAAACTATAATAAAAAGTGCTAAACATTTAAACTAAAACAACTGAATATAAAGAAATAAATAAAAAACTTTACATGGGAGAAATTCCACTAGCTGATGGGCGGCGCTTCCCCTCGTGGTAGCAATGCCTTCGGGATCCACCAGAATATTGGCGGACGTCCACCGGTAAACACCAAAGTGGCTCAGGAATTGTACACTGAATTATGAAGCCAAATGGTGTTTATATAGGGGAAGACCCGGAGCAATATGGGTTGCAGATTCGATGTGGGATATTGCCCGTGTGCGCTCGATCGCAGTGTGGTGCGATCAATCGCAGGTACGATCGATCGCATGTCTTGTGCGCACGATCTCATGTGCGCTCGATCGCATGTCTGCTACGATCGATCGCGGATGCACTAAACTTCAACTATTTCGATGTGGTATGTTGACCATGCGCTCGTTCGTAGGCAGGTGCGCTCGATCGCATATCTCGTGCGATCGATCGCAATGTCTCCAGAAGCTTCACATCTCCTGAAATGCTTTATTTTCTCCACAAACCTGTAAAAATACAAAAAACACAAGAAAGACGTAAAATAAAGTGAAATACTACTAACTAAGAGCATAACAAATATAAGTTAAGGGTCTAAAATATGCAATATTTAAGACTCATCAGCATACATCAAAAATAGTAAGTGTAGAGTATATACATTTTCTCCCTTTTTTTCTCCCTATTTTTTGTCAACAACACAAAAGGAAAGAGTAATGAAGTTTAGAAGTAAAAAGGAACAACCAAATCAAGATAGAGAGAAGAAAGCTCAAGAATGAGTTGAAATGTTGAAAAAGTGCCGGTAAGCACTAGAAATTGGTGAAAATAATAGAATAAACACTTCTATCCCAATGGATAGAAAGAATATGCTAAAATGAACCTCTATGCAAAAGATTACCCAAAAAAAAGATACAAAAAGACCTCCTGAGAAGAATCAGAAAATTAAGAAATGAGTTAAAAACGACAGCAACCAAGCAGTTTGCAAAATAAGAGAAATTTAGCCAAACATATCCATAAATAGGTAAATAGCTAAGGTTCCCATGAACCTAGCAAAACTTCTAAGCATAATAAACATTCAACATGTCAAGCAGGCATAAGTTTGAAAATAGTAAAATGCATGATAAATGAAATGTGACTTACAAATTCTCGAAGGTTTATAATATATGAAAGACAACTAAACTAATAACGCCAGTCATCTAGAGGAGGTAGAGGAGCGAAACGACGAATCTAGTTCTGAAATTGAGTCATCTATTCTTGAAGCTGAGCAGTGTTCCCTTGAGCTTCAGTATGAAAATTCGCAAGATCATTGTAAATGGCTATCATTCCTTTTTTTCAAGTTATCCAACTTAGCGTTGGTGGCGTCTATCGATACTTGAAAACCAGTAATGTCTTGAAGGATGGAAGCTTACGAATCTGCATAAGTTGTGTTGCTTTATCCTCTTAATTCCTCTGTTGTACCACTCCTGGTACCTTTCTAGGTTCCTTATTGGTAATGTGAATGTTTTTTCCAGGTTTGGAAACAATAGAGCGGCCTCTAATCTCACATCCCATCTTCTTCAAAGATGAAGCATCAATAACATCTTTGGAGTCAAGTTCTTGAGCTTCATTGGAGGAAGAGGGATCCCAAAATGCTTTAAAATAAGGGTGATGAACATTCCATATGGAAGGGGACCAAAATCAACCTCATACTCGACTACCATATTACTAAAAATCAAGGGATAGAGGTTGTAGAGGGTTCTTGTCTTGAGATAGTAGATTAGGATAATGTCAAGTTTGGAGGGACAGGTTTTGCTTCCTAATCTAGGATTCATTGACCAAGTGATTACTAGGTTGATGAACCTAGAGTCCAAAGGAAGGTCAGAGTAGGTATTACAGGTTTGGTTCTCATAAACATAGGACCTATCTTCTTTAACTACCCTACAAGCTTTATGGTAGCCAAATTCATTTGGCCAACCATCCCTAATCTGCTTGATGCCATCAACAGGCAAAGCTAGAAGTTCGTGTAATAGGCTCTGAGTCATAGAAAATTCTTTTCCCATAACCATGGTAAAGAATCTTGACGAATTGGATGAGGATTGTTTAAGGTTACTATAAAATTGGTGGATGAGCCTAGGATAGTATTTTTCTTGCATTGTAAGACGGTTAATCCATCCTAATCTATCAAATAGGGGTCTGTGATTAAAATTCTCAAACCTAAGCGATGAAAAGTTAACTACTCTACTAGGCATGACAGTTTTGGTCTTAATGACAGAATGATACCTTTCCTTAGTATAAGCATTCCGCAAGCTTGAGGCATCTAGATTTTCCCTTGGAGGTTCATTGCTTTCTTCTTCTTTGGGCTTTCCCTTCTCCTTTAAGGATATTTTTCACTTCCTAGTTGTAGGATTATTGCCACCAGAATAGATCATCTTGTAACATTTAGTTCTATCAGCCATAGAGGAGACAAAAAAAGCTGTAAAATCGCGGTTTTTATTTGTGAGAGAGAGAGAGAGAGAGAGAGAGAGAGAGAGAGAGAGAGAGAGATGGATAACTTGAAGGATTTGAAAGAAGAGTAAGGGGGTTTAGCTTAGAGAGTGGTAGAAAAAGAGAAAATGAAGGTAAAATAAGGATTGGAGGGAGAGAGGCTTCAAAATTTTGAGAGAGAGAGAGAGAGAGCCCGTTTAGGTTTTTGAAAATTTGATTTCAAAAATTAAAATTGTGAGAGTAAATTAATGGATTTGAGAGGTGGGTAACTAATTTTGAGTAATAAATGAGAGTTTTGAAGAGATAATAAATTGATATTTTGAAAAAATTGAAACGATTTGAGTGTTTAAAAGGTTTATAAAAGCTTAAAATAGGTTTTAATGGAGGTTTTTGAAACTGAAAAGAGTTTAAAAACTAAAAAGTCGTGTATCCAATCGGCTGAAGAAATGGTAGAAAGTTCATGTCTTGAAACATAGGTGATTTAGTCGACTGAATGATATTGTTCAGTCGACTGAATAATTTTATAAAGTTGACTGGATCAGGATTTCAAAGAAAATTCTGAACTCCAGTTTGAAGAATTGCAAGTCTAATTGTTCTATGCCCTTTTTGAGTGATAGAAATATTAAATTTGGGATCAATCTTCATTCACTCAATGGCACACATGCAAATGATGAATGTAAATGTAATCAAACACACACACATTCATAGTTTTTCAATCCCATTAACATTCTAATTTTACAAAAGCTATCTTCATTAAAAGGTTTTCTAAGAATGTTAGCAATTTGATCTCTAGAGGGAATGAATTCTAGTTTAATATCACCCTTTTGAGCATGATCTCTTATAAAGTGATGTCTTATCTTAATATGTTTGGTTCTAGAATGCTGAATTGTGTTTTTTGTCAAGTTGATAGTGCTAGTTTTGTCACAATGAGTTGTAAAATTTTTAAAATATATGTCATAATCTTCTAGTTGTTGTTTCATCCATAAAACTTGTGCACAATAACTACCAGCAACTACATATTTCGCTTCAGCGGTTGATAGTGCAACTAAATTTTATTTTTTTGAAAACCACGAAGTTAAAATAACATTTAGAAATTAACATGTTCCACTAGTGCTTTTTCTATCTAACTTATAACCAGCAAAATCAGCATCCGAGTACCCAACAAGCTCAAAAGTTGATTTTCTAGAATACTATAAGCCTAGATTTGGAGTACCTTGCAAATATCTTAAATTTTTTTTTACAGCAACAATATGAGATTTCTTAGGATTAGCTTGGAATCTAGCACACATGCATGCACTAAATATTATATCTGGTCTACTTGCAGTTAAATATAGTAAAACTCTTATCATACTTCTATAAGTCTTAGTGTCTATACACTTACCTTCTTCATCCAAGTTAAGTTTCATAGAGGTGCTCTTGGGAGTCCCAAGAGACTTTGAGTTCTCCATCCTAAACCTCTTTAGCAAGTCCTTGGTGTATTTGGATTGATTGATGAAGATGCGTCCCTTTAATTGTTTGATTTGAAGTCCAAGGAAGTAGGTAAGCTCTTCCATCATGCTCATATCAAATTCACCTTGTATACACTTGGCAAATTCTTGACACATAGATTCATTAGAGGCACCAAATATAATGTCATCTGCATAAATTTGTATTAAAAGTGTATTATGCTTATTAGTTTTTGTGAAAAGAGTTGTATCTATTTTTCCTCTTATAAAACCATTTTCTAGTAAAAACTTACTCAACCTTTCATACCATGCTCTTGGAGCTTGTTTCAACTCATAAAGAGCTTTAGAAAGCTTGTAAACATGGTTTGGAAGGTTTGGATCTTCAAAACAAAGAGATTGTTTAACATAAACCTCTTCTTCTATAAAGCCTTTTAAAAAAAGAACTTTTTACATCCATTTGAAATAGCTTAAAATTCTTAAAGCTTGCAAAGGCTAGCAACATACGAATAGCTTTTAATCTGGCTACGGATCTAGTCTTGTTCCTAGTTGCAATTCTATTTTCATCCATCTTATTTCTTAAAACTCATTTAGTTCCTTTGATAGTATGACTCTTTGGTCTAAGAACTAAAGTCCACACTTTATTTCTTTCAAATTGATTTAACTCTTCTTATATAGCATTTATCTAATCAACATCCTTTTCTACTTCAACAAAGGTCTTAGGTTCTACTTGAGATAATAAGCTACACAATTGCAAAAATTTCTCACTGAAGATTGAGTTCTTACCCCTTGTAAAGGATCACCAATCACTTGATCGATTTGATAATTCACATACCTCCAATCATTGGGAAGTCTATTTCCTTGTTGACTTGTGGAAGGCTGATCAAGATTGGGAACATCTACTACTTTATTTGTTTGAGGTTGACTTTCTTTAGGGTCAATAATGGGAGTATATGCATCCACTCTTGGAATAAAATATGCATTATCATCAAGAGAGACTATTATACTACTAATTGGGTTAGATTCATCAAATGCTACACGTGCGAATTCTTTTAACACTAGATTTATTTTATTAAAGACTCTATAAGCTTTACTAGAGGTTGAATATCTTAAGAATATCCCTTCATCGGTCTTAGAATCAAATTTACCTAGTTTAGTTTTATTGTTATTTAGGATGAAACACTTGCAACCGAAAACGCAAAAATAAGAGATATTAGGTTTTCTACCTTTCCATATTTCATATGGAGTTTTGTCAAGCATAGGCCTAATTAATTCCCTATTTAAAACATAGCAAAAAGTATTTCTGGCTTTTGCCCAAAATTATTTTGGCAAACTATTTTCACAATGTATAGTTCTTGTAAATTCTTCTAGAACTCTATTTTTCCTCTCAACAACACCATTTTGTTAAGGAGTTCTAGGGGATGAAAATTTTGATCAATTTCATTCTCATCACAAAATGTTGAAAAACTTTGGTTTTCACATTTTTTTCCATGGTCACTTCTAATACTTGAGATAAAAGTTCCTTTTTCATTTTGAAACTTCTTGTAAAAGTTTACAAAACCTTTATAGGCTTCATTCTTATAAGCAATAAAAATAACAAAGGTATATTTTGAATAATCATCAACAATAACAAGAGTATATTGATGGCCACCTAGACTGCTAGTGCTTATTGGACCAAACAAGTCCATATGTAAAAGCGCTAGTGGTCTAGAAGTTGAAATCACATTTTTATATTTAAAGAAGACTCTTGTTTGTTTTTCAATTTGACAAGCATCACAAACTTTGTATTTTTCAAACTTGATTTTGGGAAGATCAATAACTACATCTTTTTTTGAAATAATTTTAAGTAAATCCATGTTCACATAGTTAAGCCTTTTATGCTATTGCCATGGGTTTTCACTAAAAGTGAAAAACACTTTTCATTTTTCGAAGGTAGAGATTTTAAATTAACTAAGTAGATATTATCATGTTTATGGCCAACAAACTTAATCTTGTTAACTCTTGATATCTATTACAAGATAATGAGATGATTCAAATATGACTTTGTTGCCTTTGTCACATAATTGACTAATACTAAGTAAATTTGGCTTGAAGCCTTACACATATAAAACATGGTTAATAGTTGAAGAATCTTTATCTACTTTGCCATGCTTGATAATCTTTATCCTTATGTTATCTCCAATGGTGACATGTCCGCCATCTCTTAGAGTTAACTTCTTGAACACACTTTGATCACCGGTTATGTGCTTTGAGCAACCACTATCAAGGTACCAATAGTCACTTTTTTCTTTTGTGTGAAGACATATCTACATTATACATGGATATATAATAAAACTCTTAGGTACCCAAAATTTATTGGGTCCTTTGGGTTTAGTCCTAAAAAATACGGCTCATTTAGGGACCCATACTTTCTTAACATTATAAGGTGTTCTATAATTGTTGACATGTTGATGATGCATGATCCTAGGATGATAGTCATAGGAGTTTCTAGGATGTCTTGAATATGTATTCCTATTGTTCCTTGGATGAGGATTCCTAGGATACATGTTTCTAGCATAGGAGTTATGAACATACATGTTATCTCTAGGATATGCATGATAGTTATTTCTAGGATATGCATTCCTAGCATGTGCAATTCTAGAATGCATAAGTATTTATAGGATTTTTATCTCTAGTATTTACATCTGAATTAAAATTTACATTCTTAGGCTTACTAGCATTTTTTAAAAGAAAACTCTTAACATTGCTAGAGGCCTTAGAAGTAGAGGGTTCATCCATATGTGTTACTTTCACAAAGGAAGTCTCTTTTGATTTTTGTTTGCCTAATGGAGAATAACCCTAACTAGATTTTTCTCTATTCATTCTTTGGCAAGATAGCACTTCATCTAGTTTTTTTTCCCAAGAATAAACCTAAATATAGTGTTATTTAACTCCATCACTTTCTTTTTCAAATTATCATTTTCATTTTTTTAAGAAATCTTTTGATGAGTTATATAGCATTGAAGATAGTTTTTTTTTATTTTTATTCTTTTAGTGTTTCATTTTCTTTAGAGAGAGATGAGACTTCCTTCTTGAGAGTAATATTTCTAAAATCAAACTTCTTCAATTCTTCATGCATTTCATTTATTGCCTCAATTAATTCTTCACTATTACTAATAATATTATCATTATTATTAGTGGGGGAAGAATTTGTTACCTCATCGTTATCATTTATTGTCATTAAGCAAAGATTGAAAATTTCTTCATATTCGATGTCGTTATTCGAAAGTTCTTCTTCTTCATCATTACTCCAAGTGGTTGCGACCATGGCTTTCTTCTTGAAGCTCTTGTATGGTTTATTTGTTATAGGTCAATCAACTTTGATGCGTTTGGGTTTTTGTAACTATAACAGACAGTAGTTTCCCTTTTTGGAGTGGAATCATTTGTATAAGGTTTCCTGCTTTTCTTTAAGGACCTATGAAATCTTTTGGTGATGAGTGCCATCTCACCATCTTCTTCACTACTCTCGTTTTCTTCTTCTTTTTCTTCTACTTTCTTGCTTGTGGAAGCTTTAAGAGAAATCATTTTCATTTTCTTCATCTCATCATTGTCAACACCGGAATTCATTTCCTCCATCTCGTAGGTCAACAATGAGCCGAGAATGGTTTCGACATCAAGTTTGTCGAGATCTTTGGCCTCTGTTATGACCGACTTCTATGCTTTCCAAGTTGATGATAAAGATCTTAAAATCTTCATTGTTAACTTAAACTCCTCAATATTCCTACCAAGAAGCTTTAAAATATTAACAATAGTAGTGAAACGGGAGTGCATTTTAGAAATAGTTTTGTTATGAGATATTTTAAAAGATTCATACTTGGATACTAACATATAAAATTTTGACTTTTTAACTTCACTAGTGCCCTTATAAGTAATTTGAAGTTTGTCTCATATTTCTTTTCTTGAAACATATACTAAAATTTTATTATATTCATTTATGTCTACTGTATAATGTAACATACTAGTAGCTCTACTCTTTAGAGACATCATTCTACAATCTTCTTCACCAAATTCCGTTTTGAGCTTAGGCATTGTACGAACGATCTCTGCAATAGTTATATCCTTAGTAAGAATTCTATGTCATTCTTTAATGATTCTCCACAAATTATAATTTTGTCCTTCAACAAAAAGTTTCCTTCTACTTTTTCAATAATTATAATTTGTGCCATTGAACAAAGGAGGTCTAGTATAGGAATGACCTTCAGTATAACTATTTGAACCCATTGGATCAATTCAAGGATTTTAAGCCTGAAATTGAGTACGTGGCTCGGATACCAATTGTAGACAGAGGTACAAACCCAAAGGGGGTGAATTGGATTTTAAAAAACTATTTACAATTTAACAAACAAGTTTTAACAATTTAATCAATTAAAGCAAACAACAAATAAATTTCTTGAATTTAAAGGAGTAAAGGAAGAGAATATGCAAACTCCATTTATAATGGTTCGGCAATATCGGAATCATTCCAACCCTACATCTACTCTCTTCAAGGAACTTCCTTGAAGTAATCCACTAGTGATAGTCAAGCAACTTCATAGGTGTTGTCCAAAACTTACAATAATCTATTCCACAAAGAAGTTATAAGGAAGTGTTTAATGCCTAAATACTCTGAGAGTCATGCCAACTCTTTCTCTTTACAATGATTTGAATTGATTGTAAAAGGAAGACAAGAGAGGCTTGAATTTAATACTTTTACAAGGAAGAATATATCTCTCTTAGAAGTATAAAGCTTTTAGGAATGGCTCATAAAAGATTTTGAAAGCTTTTAATGATCTCAAATGAGAAGGTGAGGATTTAATGCTCTTAGATGTGTTCTTCCTCTCATTTATGAAAGGTTTTTATAGATAAAACCCAGCTAGCCATTACTCCCCAAAGAATCCAATTTGGGAGCAGTTTGGTGCATTAAATGCACTGTAATGACCTTCAGAGCTTGAATGTTACCATTATATTTGAACATCCAATTGACTGGATGATTTGTTCGGTCGACTGGATGATTTGTCCAGTCGACTGGATGACCATTTGAATTTCAAAATGTGTCAAGCATTTCTTTCAGTCGATTGTATGATTTCATCCAGTCGACTGAATGAATGAAGGGACCTTTCTCTTCACTCATTCGACTGAATGACTTCATTCGGTTAACTGAACCACAAATTCAGTCGACTGGAATTCATTTAGTCGACTGAATGAAACCATTCAGTCGATAAGATGTCCTGAAACAAAGTTTTTTGTATTCAAAAATATTTTTCCCGTTAGAGAAGATTTGTTTGTCAAAACATTTTGTTCATTTTAAAAAGAGGCATAATAAAAAGCTAAAATACTTGTAAGTAGAGATTTACAGATCTTAACTACCTTCGAACCTATTCTAGGTCTTGATATTGAACTTAATATCTCTTAGATAAATAGTCTTTGTCACATATACTTGTTTTGCATCCTGTTTTTTTAATTTGTATTTTGTTTGCAACTTGAACACTTAGCTAAAAACTGTTAATACAGTTAAAGCATCGTTTTGTCATAATTAAAATCCAATGAGAGTCAACAATAACATAATTATGTTATAACTTTCATAAATATTCTTGTTGAAATAAGGCTAGTAGAAATAGTTGGAGGTTCTTTAATGTTTTTTAATTTTCGTCCTTACATTTTTCATTTAGTTATACTATTTTTGTTTATTATGTTTGTTATTTATGAAAATATCCTTAATATTAGTGGCATCTCAAAAAAAGAAATGAATCAAATAAAATTATTTTTCTTTTCAATTTATTTTCCAAGTCTCCCATATATCCATTAATATCAACTATGATTCTCCATCTTTGTCAAAGCTTCTCCATCTATGGCACTTTTATTACACTTTTTTATTGGAGGTTTTTTCTCCATAAGTTCACTTATTATTCAATGTTTTTCTATTAACATATTTGCTTATATCGTTCCAACTCAATTTGTGAGCCATCTATTATATAACGACATTATCAAGTGATATGAAAGGTCTTTTAATATAAACTTTAAAAAATGAATCAATAAGCTATTCAAGAATCAGATCGAAAAAAACATGAAAGTGTATGTCGATGATATGCTCGTAAAGACATGCTGGAAATTGACCTAAAGACAATAGTGCACCATTTGAATGTTGACCTCAACCAAAAGCCATTCATATAAAAGAAAATAGCATTCGCAACAAAGAGACAATAAGCAATCGATGTTGAAGTCAATAAGCTCTTCGAAGCCGGGTTCATTAGAGAAATTGACTACCTCAGCGGCTAGCTAACGTAGTAATGGTAAAGAAAGATAATGGAAAGTGGAGGATTTGCATCGACTTCACCGACTTAAAAAAAGTCTATCTAAAAAATAACTTTCCTCTACCAAGGATCAACCAATTAGTATATGCAACCTCTAGATACGAGATGTTGAGTTTCATGGACGTATACTCCGGATACAATCAAATCAGGATGTATGAACCATATTAGCCGAATACAACCTCTGTGATGGAAAAAAAAAAGGTTTTTATTGTTACAACATAACGCCGTTTGGACTAAAAGGCACCGGGGCAACATAACAGATATTGGTTAATAAGCTATTCAAGAACCATATAAGAAGGAACATGGAGGTGTATGTCGATGATATGCTTGTAAAAAAGCATGCAATCAACTAACCACATAACTAATATAGAAGAATATTTCTTATTGCTAAGTGTTGATGCCGAAAATTTGCCAGATGAGCTCACAGACCCCTACACACATAAAATACACGTAAACTAGAAGGTCATCCAAGGGTTGTTTCTAGAGAGGACTTTCCAACACCCAAGTTAGTGATTTGAAAAATAATCAGAGAATAATATAGCTAAAAAGAGGTATAATTATAAGTTGTCTGTATACCTTTGATAATGAGAGCCCTTTTATATAGTGTCTTAGAGCAGAGTTCAATTATGAAAGTGATTGATCACTAAGTACCATGATAAGATTGAGTTTATCTATAAGCTGGATTATTTAAATAATATTTTATCCATAAGCTAGAGTTTCATAGTATACTGGGACATTAGATTGAAATTACCATTATGCCTTTTGCCAACTATGGCGATTTGATTGGTTGATTTGTTTGAGTCATAAAATTATTGTTTTGCCCTTTGAGGTTTCTATGTGTCATGATATCATTGGATGAGGAATTTTCCCCTACAATATGTGCCCCCACTTCCTTGAGCGTAGTTATACGATTGAGGAAGTAGGTTGTTTAGAGTGATTTCTTTTTATGTTGTGTAGTTCGGATCAAGTCTGACATTGTTTGGGTACCCGGGTACTTAAAAAGCCCAAAAATAAATACTTGAATTTGTTCGAGCAATGTGAGGGATAGCGCAGAGCTACCCTTTGAATGTCCCACACCTAAGGAGGATTAATAGCTACACACTACCTTTTAGGGAGAGAATGTAAATTCTGAGAAGACCACAAAGCTTGGCACTACCTCATCTGAAGGGAAAGTAATGACTTTGTGAAGCACAAACTTGAGCTAAGTCCCTTGAAGTGAGGTAAGTGATGAGTCCGAGTGAAACAGACTTAAGTTCCTCGAAGTGAGGTAAATAATGAGTCCAATTGATATTGACTTAAGCTGAGTTCCTTGAAGAGAGGTAAATAATGAGTCAGAGTGAAATGAACTTGAGCTAAGTCCCTCGAATCGAGGTAAGTGATGAGTCTCAGTGATACAAACTTAAGAAATGAGGTAAATAATGAGTCCGAGTGATACTGATTTAAGCTAAATTTCTTGAAGCGAGGTAGGTAATAAGTCCGAGAGATACAGACTTAAGCTGAGTTTTGCGAAGTTGGGTAAATAATGAGTCTGAGTGAAATAGACTTGAGTTGAGTGCCTCGAAGCAAGGTAGATAATAAGTCCAAGTGATAGGAATTGACCTGAGTACCTCAAAGCGAGGTAGATAATGTGTCTGAGTTATATAGACTTACGCTGAATTCCTCGAAGCGAGGTAGG
Source organism: Bretschneidera sinensis (assembly GCA_023935145.1). Classification (NCBI taxonomy): domain Eukaryota; kingdom Viridiplantae; phylum Streptophyta; class Magnoliopsida; order Brassicales; family Akaniaceae; genus Bretschneidera; species Bretschneidera sinensis. The sequence continues at coordinate 52,627,865 of CM043703.1, read as the reverse complement.
TAACAAGTTCTAGTGATACAGACTTAAGTTGAGTTCCTCGAAGCGAGGTAAATAATGAGTTTGAGTAATATAGACTTGAGTTTTGTTATGAACTTCTCAAAGTTTAAAAGACAAGTTTGAGGGATTCAACTTGGGGTGAACTCTTCGAAGTCTTGGCGATAGGTCTGAGGAGAATGACTTAGATTAAACCTCTCTGAGTTTATGGAGAAACTGGACCGAAGTCAAAGTAGCTCGGGGCTACCTCCTCAAAGTTGATGAAAAAACTTAACTGAGGTCGAAGTAGCTCAGGGTTACCTATTTGGAGTTGATGGAGAAACTAGATCGAGGTTAAAGTAGCTTGGAGCTACCTCCTCAGAGTTGATGGAGAGACTGGACTGACGTCGAAGTAGCTCGGGGCTACCTTCTTGAAGTTGATAGAGAAATTGGACTGAGATCGAAGTAGCTCGGGTTTATCACTTCGGAGTTGATGGAAAAAATGGACCGAGGTCGAAGTAGCTTGGGGCTACCTCATTGGAGTCGATTGAGAAACTTAACCGAGGTCGAAGTAGCTCGGGGCCATTTCTTCAGAGCTAAAATGAATTGAGTCTGAGGAGGATGGAAGCTCGAGACTGTCTACTCGGAGCTAAATGAACTGAGAAGTTTAAGAAAGATGGAAGCTCGGGGCTGTCTCATCGGAGCTGAATAAACTAAGGAGTCCAAGGAGAATAGAAGCTCTGGGCTGTCTCCTTGGAACTAAAATAAATTGAAGAGTTCCAATGTTTTGGAGTTTGTATCCTGTCTTGTGAAGTTCTTTTATTTCGCAGTTTATATCTTCTATTAACTAAGGGCGAAGTGTTTTAAAGAGTTTAGGTCGAGGCTTCTTCAGATTATATGTAAGTAATCTTGGTTTAAATGCAATAATGGACATTTGACCCAAGAGATTTATGGAGGCCACATAACATACCTAAGGTCCTTAGGCCAAGATTGATGAGCTTGGGTCCCTTTGGTAGGGCTAAGACTTATGAGCTTTTGGCTATTGGCTAGGTTAAGGCTTGTGGCCCATTGGCTGGGCTGAAGCTTGTGACCCATTGGCTTGGCTAATGCTTGTGGTGTATTGACTGGGCTGAGGCTCGAAATGATGCCATGAAGTAATGTCTATCATTCAAAGCTATAGCGATCGAACGAGAATTTGCTGGGAGAAGAGCTGTAGAAGAGTTTGAGTGTTCCAAGGAGTTTTCGGCCACAATTGCCACTAAAGGAGAAAAATACTACTTCAACGACTTTGAGGATGCCAAGCACAAGGCGATCCAAGCCTACCCTAATTAGGACTTCTTGATGATCAAACTTTTCAAGGATGAGACCGCCGCTATGGTTAGAGATGGCCAAGCCATTGAAGTAGGGGACGAGGTCAAGACCAAGACTAGAGAAGCTAATAAGGCTAAGGAGACTGTTGACATAGTAAGGGATGAAGAATGGATACTTGTCCCTCTTTCCTTTATGCTTTATCTTATATATGTTGGATTGATAGTGCCTTATTTTGTAAAAAAAAATTTAAGTAATTGAATAGATGTAGGGCCCTTGCATTTATAATGTTTTTGGCTTCTTTACTTTTGTGTTTTGAAGAGTTTATAATTTTTTTCTCGATAATTTTTTATGAGATCCAAAGGAGGAGGAAGCTCGAGGCTCCCTATTTGGCATTTTTATAAGTAAACACTCTGAGAAAGGAAGGAGCTCGGGGCTCTTCCCTAGGTAAAGATAAGGCGTCTAGGGACTCGGAGCCTGGGCTTGGTAAAGAAGAGGAGTCCAATGACTCAAAACCTTTGGTTTTGTAAGGAAGAGAGATCCAAGGACTTGAGGCCTTGGGCTTGGACTTTTAGGTAAAAATGGCCAAGGGTCATAGGGACACAGAGCCCTCTCCTCGGACTTTTTGGAAAATGGTCGAGAGTAACTGGGACTCAGGGCCCTCTCCTCAGAATTTGCTCGATAGTTTTCTTTGGACTTTTGCTAATGCTTAACACTTGGTGTGTTTTTGCAGAGTTCAATGGAGTAATGAGCTCTCTTGACTATCGGCTAGTTAATTATGGGAGCAATGAGCTTTTTAGGCCATAGGTTTGCCCACTAGGCTTGGAGGCCCACTTGGTGTAGGGGACCATTAGGTTTGGTAGAACTATTTGGAATCGGAGAAGTTCACTAGGCGTGGAAGGAGTACCAAGGCTTACTAGAGCTCAGAGCTCTTGGCTTGACTTTTTTTCTTTGAGAGTATTGAGGCTTACCAGAGCTCAAGGCTCTTGGCTCGACCTTTTGTGAAATGATATCAAGGCTTAGGAGAGTTCACAGCTCTCGCCTTGGACTTTTTGTAAAGGTACCGAGGTGAGGAATAGCCCAGGGCTCCCTCCTCGGTGGTTTTTCTTAAAATGTGTCGAGGATGAGAGGTGCTCAGGGCACTCTCATCAGGATTTTTCTGAAAGAGTACCGAGGGTAAGAGGTACTCGGTGCACTCTCCTTGGGATTTTGCTGAAAGAGTGCCGAAAGTGAAAGTGCACGGGCACTCTCCTCGGGCTTTTGCTAAAAGGGTGCCAAAGGTTAAGGTGCTCAGGGCACCCTCCTCAGGCTTTTCCTGAAAGAGTGCCGAGGGTGAAGGAGCTTTAGGCACCCTCCTCAGGATTTTGTTAAAAGAGTGTCAAAGGTAAAGGTGCTCGGGGCACTCTTCTTGGGCTTTTGCTAAAAGAGTTCCCATTGTGAGAGAGACGATGATTTTAGTGAGGTTGAAGACAACGACTATGGATGTTACGAAGACTTTAGATCCATCGGTGACAATGGATTTAAATGTGTCATTGGTTGATAGCTTTGGATGCATTATTGGTAAGGCATTGGGGTTTTCTTAGAAGTGTAGTACTTATAACAGTTTAATTGGTATGAAAACTTGATAATACTTGAAGAATTGAAGGATAATACCTGATTATGAATGATTATGATGTTGTCTGGTTGTTTGTGCTCCCCTGGTTCGAGTTTGGGGTGTGTTTGAGGCCATTTGATGAAGAAATAACAATATTTTCTTTGACTGTTTGTAAGAAACTTGTGTGAGGAAGTCAAATTCCTGAGACTTGTTCTAGAAAGTTAATGCTAAAAAACCTTGGGAACCAGATTAATCAAGTCTGAAACTTAGCTTGAGTTTGCTGAATTGGATGGTTAAATATGAGTCAAAATTGATGGTTTGTGAAAAAAAAAATCATTTTTTAACGTCGAATCTTGAAATTTTGAGCCCAGATTTGTCGGTGACAATGGATTTAAATGTGTCATTGGCTGATAGCTTTGGATGCATCATTGGTGAGGCTTTGGGGTTTTCTTAGAAGTGTAGTACTTAAAGCAGTTTAATTGGTATGAAAACTTGATAATGCTTGAAGTATTGAAAGATAATACCTGATTATGAATGATCATGATGTTGTCTGGTTGTTTGTGCTCCCCTGGTTCGAGTTTGGGGCGTGTTTGAGGCCATTTGATGAAGAAATAACAATATTTTCTTTGACTGTTTGTAAGAAACTTGCGTGAGGAAGTCAAATTCCTGAGACATGTTCTAGAAAGTTAATGTGGAAAAACTTTGGGAACCAGATTAATCAAGTTTGAAACTGAGCTTGAGTTTGCTGAATCGGATGGTCAAATATGAGTTAAAATTGATGGTTTGTGAAAAAAAAATCATCTTTTAACGTCGAATCTTGAAATTTTGAGCCTAGATTTGAAACAAGCATGTCTTAAAACCTTAGGAACCAGTCTTGTTGGATTTGAAACTGAGTCTAAAATAGATAAACCGATTGGTCAAAGTGGTGAACCATGTGGTCAAACCCGAGGTAGCACTGGTTTGGTGATAGATGGCGATGATGTGGCACTTAATCGGTGTTAGCGGGGCATAGAAGAGATTTTAGTGCAATTTCTAAAAAGTTTAGAGATCTGAATACAATTTTTAAATATATTAAGGGCTGAAATATAATTCTAAAAACTTTAGGGGCTAGAATATAAATTTTAAAATATTAGAGACCAAAATGTAATTTTTAAAAAGTATAAGGGTTGGAATATGATTTCCAAAAAAATTTGGTCTTAAATGTAATTTTTGAAAAGTTAAGGGGATCACATGAAATTTTACCAAAGACTGGTATGGATACCCGAAAACGAATGAATTATCCATACGTTAATAGTATGGATGAAATGTGATGTGATGAAATGTGAAAAAAAGAAAGAAATGAAATGATGAAATGAGGATGTGGATGCATTCATGTTTATTTTTATAAGTATTAAGATGCTAAGGCGTCATATTGACTGTGAAAATATTGATGATGTGAATATAAATTTCTTGATGAGACAGTTGAGATAATAAATTATGAACATAATTTATATAATGATATTCATATGATGAATGGAATGAATGTGAACCTCATTATGAGGATTATGATAAAAGATGATGATAATAATATCCAAAATAATAATTATAAGTTGGTTGAAATATATGAGATGAAATCAGAATTGATATCTATATGATAATAGAAATGATGAATGAATAAATGATTTGAATTATTTATGAATGTTGTTATATAAATTGACTAGAAGTACACAAATCGAGTACTCCTAATAAATTTAAATTCACTTAGCTTGTGAAGCTCATTCCTCAATATTAAATAATTTCAAGCCGCGAGCAAGACTGGTAAATCCTTATTTTGAGACTCAGAATAAGTATCCAGGTGAGTCCTCGTGATTGGCATTCTCAAACAGTGTAAGAAAGAGAGACAAAAGAATAAAAGAAAGAAAGAAAAGAAAAAAAAAAGAAATGAGAAAAATAATTGTATATATTTGTATAATTTTATACATGTACATGCATGTGTGTAAGTATTTGAATACTTTGTGAAAGTTGCAAAGAAAGAAGGTTGTAACTCCTCTGTAAAAGAGTTGAGGTAGATGCTTATAATTATTTTTCAATAGTAATGCAATACTTGTTACATATATGTGTCGTGCTTGGATCTAAAACATGATGGCACCGTCTCAAGAAGGACTCACTTGAGATGGGTCGTTACATTGGGCTACATGTCCTCTCCTCAAAGTTAGGAAGTTAGATCCCAAAATCATCAGGAATGTAGTATTTACGACGAAAATTAGAAAAAAACTTCATCGAGATAGTGCACATATAAGATTCATCAGCTTAGTGGAAGAGGATGTGGTCCCACAACATTTTAGCACAGACCTCTTCTATAGTAGAAGCATTTACCCCAATTTCTAAGTTAGAATCTATATGATCCTCCTCAAATCTATAACTTAGACCTTTACTAGATGAGAACCTCTCGAAGGAAGATACCTCAGTATCAAAGAGGTGATGGGTTTCTCTATCCTCATTGGAATTACCAGACATTATGAAAATGGGAATAAGACAAAGCTCTTACCTAAAAAGAAGTAAAGAGAAACAAGTGACTTCATCAAGAAGACTACCAACTGAAGCTGAGGAACTTTGACTAGGACAAAGAGCTTGTCAAGCATAGGATGAGCTGAAGAGGATGAGGATGAGCTGAAAAGGACAATGACAAGTTGAAGAGAACGAAGACGAGCTGAAGAGGACGTGGACTAGCCGAAGAGGAGGAGGATGAGCCGAAGAGGACAAGAACGAGTTGGAGAATGATGCGGACAAGGTGGGTCAAGGCTTTTTAGGCTTGAAAAAATGAGGTTGTAAGGGTTAAAGCTCCCCTTTCACCCTTCTTATATAGAACTTCACTCACCTCGAGAAATATAAATGACACTTGGGACATTTTAATGGTCACATTAAGTAGTCTAAGGGTTGCATCAGGCAGTGCAAAGGTCACATCATAATTAATGTGTACGCGTGACAAGAAAACCCCAAAAATTATACATAAGTAAGAACCTCGCACCCTACAAGGCCGATGACCGAGGTGGGTCATCACCAAAAATTTACCAACTCAAAACTCGAAAAACCACCTCGGCCCACTCAAGTCTGAGGTCGAACGTGGGTGAGCCAAACGCAAAACAAGGCCCCTTCAGGTCCGATGTTTGAGGTAGATGAGTCAAATTCCAAACCACCTTAGGCCGTTGAGGTCCGAAGTCCGAGGTGGTTGAGCTAAACTCAAAACCACTTCGACCCTTTCATATCTGAGGTCTAAGGTGGGTGAGCCAAACTACAAACTACATCGACCCCTTTAAATCCAAGGTCCGAGGTGGGTGAGCTAAACTCAAAACCACCTCGACCTTTTCAAGTCTAAGGTCCGAGGTGGGTGAGCCAAACTCCAAACCACCTTGGCCCTCTCAGGTCCAAGGTTTGAGGTCCAAAGTTGGTAAGACAACCTCCAAACCACCTCAGACCCTTCAATTCCGAGGTCTGAGGTGCGTGAGCCAAACTCAAAACCACCTCAAACCTTTTAGGTCAGAGGTCTAAAGTTGATGAGTCAAACTCTAAACTACCTTGGTCGAATTCAATTCTGAAGTCTGAGGTAGGTGAGCCATTTTTCTCCAAGCCCTAAGACCACCTTGGACCCAAGCAGGCCAAGGTCTGTAGTGGGTGACCCAAGTGAAAGACCACCTCGGACCCAATGAGGCTAAAGTCCAAGGTGGGTCACTCAAAACAAGGACCACCTTGGACCCATGTAAGCTGAGGTCCGAGGTGGGATGTTATAGCCTAAGACCAAGGTTTGAGGTAGGTCACCTTAGAAAAAGGCCACCTCGAACCCACCCAGTATGAGGACCGAGGTGGATCATCCGAAATGGCACCCACTATAGAACTTCCAAATAATCATTATTCTACTCCTTTAGACTTGATCCAATTTTAAAAGAGTGGGGGCATATAATGCGAGTCAAATATACCCACTTATCAGAAAGTGACACTTGGCAATCTCAAGGGTAAAATGATAATCTTGTTTATCTCAAGCCCTATAAATAGGGGTTCTTAATGGTAATTCATTCATAACCATTTTCTCACTACTTTTCTCTCCTCCTACTCTGACTTAAGCATTGGAGGGCCCTCCTCATCAGATCTAGTTCATATCAAACCATTCCGAACCAACATACACCCAAGTGAATCAGACCAGACCCGACTCCAGCAACCGACCTGATCTAACTCGGGCAGACTCGATCTATTTTCGACATCAACACATATGTGTTGTCAAAAAGCAGATTCGTATTTTAATTCTTAGTCTTCCATTATTTATATTATAATGCTTTGTCATGTTCTTCACTAGAAACATAGAGTTCAAAAAGTGGTAGAAGATAGAGAATCCTAATCGATATTAATGGCTTTGTAAGAGACTTGAGAAATAAGTTGAAAAGAAAAATAATTTTTTTTTTAATTTTTGTGAAATGTCATTAATAGTAAAAGTATTTTTTGAAATAACAAACTAAATGTAACTTAATTAATGGAAGGGTGTTTTTATCTAATTATATTTTAAAAAGTATTTTACTCTGATCCTAACTATTTGTAATGTGACAATATTATTTTCCTAATGAAAAGCACCAACAAAAAGGTTTCGATCACATAAAATCCAAATTTGTATATACTCTAACATAATCATTAAGTTGCTATATGTTAGGGACAACATTTATGAACTGCATGAAATGAATATTGTGAGGACGGGGCTATTACCATAACCATTTTGGCTGTGGCCATAGCCTCATTAACTAATTGTATTAGAATAGACGAAACTACTCTTTATAGAAACAATTTCAAAGTTGAAAAATCTTTAGGTTTTTCCGTCTCTTTCTCAAATTATTTTTAGTTAGAATTTCAGTAGCAAACGATTTATTTATTGCCTGAGAAAACAATATATTTTGTTTAAGAACTCGAAATTATACACCTAATTTTCATATACCACTTTTTTTCTAGATTTTTCTTAACTTTCTTATTAGTCAAATAGAACATTCTGGTCAGTTCTCTCTTTCTTCACCATTAGAGTATAAATTAAATTTAATAATCAATTTAATTAGCATAATTAAGACATCAAAGTGAGGTGAAATAATTATACCTTGTATAAGGTGATGTCATACAGTAATTATGATCTTATAGACAATAACTGCTCCCATGTCTCTAAAGTTAAGATCATACTAAGGAATTATGGTGTGAGTAATATAAAGCATGTCCTGTTACGGGAGAGTTTCATGAGTCTAGTTGAATTGTAGCTGTCAAAGTGGTTTTTCAATCGGATTTTGTTGAATTTTGCTCCCATATGTTTTAGAGATGTCTATGATTCGAGTATACATTCATTCACCTAAAGGTGGTGATTGTGTATTAGAGTTTAAGGGTTACATATGAAAGTATATGGTTAAAAAATGACTTGCCCTAATGGTCTATTCACCCAAAGGCTGTAGTCTTACGAAGGTAAGGATAGATTCTCATGGCCACTTTTATGTGTGGGATTTCATACCACATGTCATGTATTTGACCCAAAGGTGTTTTATGATAATGAGTTTGGAATCCCAGTTAATGGACTCATTTATGATTTTGGAGTACGCTATTACATCACAGTTTTGCTAATAAATTACGGTGTTTAATTTTACAGTCACCTTTTAATTTAAAGTCGCATTTATTGTTAAATAACTACATAATCAATATTAAAATTGAAATTCTCATGTTATATTAAAATTAAGAGGTTTACAGATGGAGCATAGGATTGGGAATTGACCTACCCAAGTAGTCTAATACCTTAAGGTGGTAGATTTGAGAAGGCTGGAATAGTTTTTCATGGCTACTTTTATATGTGAGGGTTTCTAACTACGTATCATGCATACAACCCAAAGATTTTTCATGATGATGCGTTTGGACTCTCAATTACTATACTTTTATCCATAATTAAAATATTTAATGAGTTTGTCATTAATATAGTAAACATAGACTTAGTAATGAATAAAATATAAACTACAGAACATAAAGCTAATAGTTCTGATTCAGTAACAAGTTAATGATGCATTGATTAAGGTCGACCATGCATGCCTGCTAACCATTAAAAGATATCTATAGTCATTGAATACTCAGATAGGTTCAATTCTGCATAAGGTAAATTCCATAAGGTATGACGTAGAAGGATGGTGATTGTGAGGGTAACTCTTTAGCTCTTATTCTAAAGGAATCCAATGTAACCATTAGTGTGGTGGCTAGACAGTGATAATTGAATCGCCCTTACCATATAAGGATTCATAAGAAATAAAATGCCAAATGTGGATATGAAATTCATAGGTGTATCTAGTTTAAATGCTGCTTCTATATTTAAACAACTATGAGGGACACACTTTATATATGATCTTAGTGAATAATTCATTTTTCGTACTCAGGTTTTGGACAAGGCTGGCTACACTTTTGTTGATAAAGATTATAAAGTTAAATTATCTTTTGATTCAAAAGCTATTAGTTATTGCACCTTGTTCAATGGATTGTATAGATTATGCATTGAGCTCCAAATGAAGTCCCTAAAATCTCATATAAAGTTATATTATTGCCAAAACATCCCTAATTAAGGAAAGTTTTCCATGTTGTGGCATAAATACTTTGATTATAATTCTAGGGAGAAAGTAAAAAGGGTGATAAAGGAATACATTCGTTTTACTCTTTACTAGACATATGTTGACTTGTTTAGGGATAAATTAACCAAGATAAAGAAAATTGTGCATCTCATAGACTTATTTTCAATAGACATTATCTAACTACATTGTTTGAGTGTAAACACTTGTATTCTTCATTGATGACCGATATTGTTGTGGATACATGTTCTTAATTAAAGGAAGTCTAATTTTCTTGACAAGTTCAAGAATTTTATAACTGAAGTTGAGAAACAGTTGGCAAAAATCATTAAGAATGATCGAGTTTGGTCCGTAAAGTGAGTATTTTAGCAAACTTGAAGTTTAAGGACAATTTGCTAGATACTTTAGGGAAATAGTGACCCGTACACTATTAGGTAGTCCTGAACATAAAGGTGTGGCCGAAAGGTGAAATCACACATTTAAGGTTCTAAAAAGAAGCATGTCAAGACTAGATTATCTCTTGGTTGAGGTCATTGCTATATTTTAGTAAGTTCTTAATAAAGTACCCAGTAAAGTTGTAATTGAAAGGTCTTTTGAAATTGACTAAATGGAAATATTAACATCGATAATCTCTGTAGTAAGGGAATATTTTGCAGAAACACACACACACACACATAATATATATATATATATATATTCCAAATGAAGGCAAGTTGGATTTAAGACACTCTTGTTGCTTCCTTATAAGGTATTTAGGTCATTTTAAGATATAAGGTTCATAGTCTTAACTAAAAATACTAGAATTGTGGAATCAAAATAGCTAAGTTTCTGGTATTGATCTAGTTGAAAAGGTTGTTATTCTCATATCATTAAGAATGGTGAGGATATTTGGATAGTTTCTTTTCTCTACCTATAAAGATGGACATATTGGTTCTTACACCTATGGTGTGACCTATAGAGGAACAAGAGCTAGTTGCTCAACCAGTTCCTATTAAGACTCCTCAACAATAGTATGTAGTTGTGTAGGATGGTAGTTGTGATCTGCTAGGGAAAGAAGATTTGCAAATATTCTAATCTATATGATCTATTAAGATGAGAGTGACTATAATATTGGCTATGTAGTGGATAACCTAGTGACTTGTGAGAAGTTGTTTTCTAGTTTTCAGTAAGATCTATAGTGAAAAGCAATGGAAGTTAAGTTGTATTCAATGAAACTCAATGTTGATTTAGGGAGAGCTTGTAAAAGTTTCCTAATGGTTGTAAGACTAAGGACTCTAAAGGATTACAAATTTCCTAAATGGTTCACTCAGAGAGAAAGAATTGTTTACAATGAAACTTTCCCTTTAGTAGCTTATTAGGTTTTAGAGCTACATCAGATGGAAATGAAAAGTGTTTTCCTATATGGAGACTTTATTAGGAAGTCTAGATGGTACAATCAAAGGAATTTAACGAAGATGGTGAAAACTATTGAACATGTAGACGTACAAAAGTCTATATAAGAGTTCAAAGAAAGCTTCAAGAGATATATAAAATTTGATGATATAATGACTTTAGTTAAGAATAAATGCAAAATCGATGAATATATGTCAAGGTCAGTGGTAGCAAATTTATTTTCCTTATCTTAAATGAGGATGAAATCTTTCTTGTTAGTGAAGTCTTATGATGTTGCATAAATTTAATTAATTGATGTCTAGAAATTCTAATATAAAAAATCTTGAAAAAACATATGTTCTTTCTGGAATTGAAATTCATAAAGAAATACCTTGTTTCCTGGTGAGACTATCTCAGAGGGCATACATTGATAGTATTCTGGAAAGGTTTAGTATGCAAGATTTCAAACTTTGGAATGTTACAGTTCCTAAAGTGACAAACTAAGCCCTATGAAATATTCTTAAAGTGAAACTAAGAAAGAATCTATAAAGAAGGTACCGAAAAAAGGTCATAGGATTTCAAACTGGCTTACAAAAGGTTCTAAAAATCTTGAGATGGTGGAGTATACAAATACAAACTTTACCATTTTTCAAGATAAAAAGAAGTTTTCATCAAATTATATGGCTATGGTTGCATGAGGTTCCATTTTAAGAAAGTGTTAGATAAACACTTGTTGTTTCTTCTGTCATATAAGCTAAGGTTGTGGCATGCTTTAAGCTGCCTCATAAGCTGCTTGATTGAAGAATTAAGTTATCGAGTCGTTCGTGGTTATCTCTATTGCTAGGTAACCATACTAATAATTGTTCTCTAAAAATAATAAAAGATATCACACGGTCCAAGCATATGAAAGTAAAGTGATTAACAATTAAAGAAATTAATAAAGTAGAGTGACATTACAGAGAGAAATAGTAGAACATATACTTTGGTTGCTAATGCTCTAACCAAGGGTTTTTACCCTAATGGAATAAAGTGACATGCAATAAATTATGAGTTTATGGTATCTTATGGATATGCTTGGTTAGGGGGAGGCATTGCATTTACTTATTTGTTTATGCTATTTTTTATTCTTTACATCTATTGATGATGTACTTCAGTTATTTACATCTTTTGGTGATGTACTTTAGTTCCTTACTTCTCCTAATGGTGTACTTTGGTTAATATATATCACATGTCATTCAGTTATATACAGTTTGATATCTCTAAGATTTTTCATATTATTGTACAGTGCCTATGGATATTTGATGTATATGTTATTACATGTCACATACAAATGTTTGAAGTGCTAAAACATGTGTCAGTCTTAAGTATAAAGGCTTAAAGAATTCTTTTAAAGTTAAAACCTTGTGTGTATATCTCTTGACACATAAAGTTTATCTCAAGATGTTGAGTATATTGAGACATATAGATTTGCTATTAGAACCATAAAGATTTTCTCTAAGTATGTTTAACTTTAAGGAAGAAAAAATAATGACCAACAAATAAAACTGGCATATTGAGATCACATTAAGATGCTAATTTTCTTGCTACACTGCCACGCTAAATCCATATCAATAGAGTTTATTTGTTCATATAACAATGGATGGTCTTCTGTCGCTAAATGATGTAGTTATCGCCACGATTTGGGGTTAAAGACTTTATTGGACCAGATTGTCACTTGGAGCAGTCTTTAGACCAATATGTTTTTAAAAGTGTACACATATAAAGTTTTAAAGTTATCTTGGTCTGAGAATCATTTTAAAATGATGAATTTGTTTTCTAAAACTAACCACAACTAACGTTTCCCAAGTGGGAGAATGTTTGAAATTTCCTATAAAAGTGGGCTTACATTATTTGTGAATTTTGGGTTTTATTAAAACAGCGTAAGTAATTGGTCTACTGATAAGACTTAAAGAGAGCTCATATAAGGTGATTTGTTAATTGGGCCTCACTCATGTATATGTGTTAAGTGTGGACTGGCTAGTGTGGGTCATAGTAACCCATTAGGGCTATAGTTTGGTTTGGGGTATTCAGGTGGGCTTGGACAAACATAATCCCACCTTAATCCCTTGTCCATATTTGGTTGGCATTTGTTACTGTACATTTTGGATTGAAGAAGGATAAATTTAATCCTTATCCCTCAAAATTAATCCCATTAGGGGTGTGGGATAGTATTTATCACACCCCATTGGGACTAATTTATCTCTTTTACCCCTTTCTCTCAATTTCTCCTTCTTCCTTCTAATCTCCAAAGAGTCTCTCCACCTTCTTCATATATCATCTCTGCTCCACCACCGTCTTCCTCCACCACCTTCCTTTCTACTCATCCATTGTCTTCCTCTCTACTCCACTGTTTTCCTCCTCCTCCATCCCCTTCCTCTTTTCTCCTCCTTCTTCCTTTCTCTTCCTCCACCTTCCTCTCTCCTCCTCCACCTTCCTCTCTCCTCCTCCTCATCCTCCTCCTTCACAGGTTTGCGCCTCCTCTCTTTCTCCTCCTCATCCTCTCTCTCTCTTCTCCTCATCTTCCTTCCTTTCTCATTCTCCTCCTCCTCCTTCCTCCTACTTCCTCTTTCCTCCTCCTCCTTATTCTTTCCTCATCCTCCTTATTTTTCCAGATCTGCTTTGCCTCTCATTCGTTTCGCCCCTCCTTCATGCTGACTCCCCTCCGCACTATTGCGTGGCCTCATCTTCTCTAGTTCGCACGACTAGGTTGGTTCATTTTTTCCATAATATTTTGCACTCTGGCTTGTGTTGATTGTTGGATAATTTTGTGGGTTTGTGTTGATTTTATGTTTTGGATTTTGTGATGATTTTATGATTGTTAGATAGAGAGGAAGATAGTGTCGATTTTTTCTTGTTGAAGAAAAGCAGGTATGTGGCGAAGAGACATATAAGATTGAGAAATTGCAAGGGTATTTTGGTCTATATACATGCTATTCTAATTTAATCTTAATTCAGAAATCTCATCAACAAAACATAGTATTAAGGTAGTCCCATTTTAATCTCATCTAATCCTATCCCACCATAATCTTTTTCATGAACCAAACAGACCTTAGGGTTTTGATGAGCAGTTCTTAGGATACTATATAAAGGTTAATGGCTAAGTCTCCCCCATTCTGTTCCAAATATAATATACAATATTTCTATCTCATCAAGAAGCCAGATAACAAGTGGGAAAAGGAGGGAAAATATCAATTTTATTTTTTTTCTACTAATCGTTTCAAGATTTGGTGTTCTTGTTGCGTGACTACGTGAAAATCTTTGATTTTCGCTGTGCAATTTACCATAGAATCCAAAACAAGTACTTTATAAGATTAATCATATCATATTGAGAGTACTACAATTCTGTTATAGATGATTTTAAGATGAATTGTTTTGTGTCAATTTTTACATTGTGATTTTTTTCCTCGGAAAAAACACACCACTGTAGTGTTATTATTGAGGCAATAATAAATGAAGTTTTTGAAAAAATATTGAGGCTTGATGGATTTTTAAATTGCTGTAAATAAATTATATTGCTTTTAGAGAGAAAAAAAAGGATGAGAAGTAGAATACGGAATTCGATTTCAGCTATGGATCTCAACAAAGAAGCAGACCTAGGATTTCATTCTTATGCTTCTCTGGTTGCTGACTGCCGAAGCTTGATGAATTCCGTGAGTTCCTGTCGAACTCCTCCTTTGATCTTATTATCAGATGTAATGGCTGTTTGTTTGCCCAGCGTGTAATTGTTTTGTTTTAAAATAAATAATAAAAAAAAGTAAAGGCGCAGCTCACAACTGTTACCATAGGGGACACTTTTGTCTTATAAACTTTTACTCTTAGGACACTGTTCACAATCATTTTGGCTGGGCAATAATCGCGCACCCATACTGTAATACTACTATTTTTGCCATAATCTTTTAATATTCCCATAATTCAAGGGCAATCAATGGGAGGCACATGGAGGGAGGGCATTGTTAATGCAAGTAGGGGACCCATAATTAAATCGTTGTGCATGGGAAGTACAAACAATTATTAAAAGTAGATCGGAGGTCTGTGAGTGGTGCAGCTGCATTATTAGCTTTGGACTTTATTGCTTATTTATTTTATGCTATACTATGCTGTCTTTGAGTTGGTACTTTGCAGTTGTTGTCTAGTTTTGTGCATCAATTTTGACCTTGTTTTCGTTGACCAATTTCACTAATCAATTCACATCAAAAAGAGATCGAATATCCTTCTCTTTCCTTTCGAAATACTATATATATTATTAGGATTCAAATTTTATCTTTAATTTCATGAAATTATTTAAAAATAACCACAATACTTTTTATTTAAAAATATTTTTTATTTAAAAACCAAAATGAAAATTAAGTTCATAACGTAATTAAATATCACATTGATAAATTTAAATTTGAATATTCTCTATTTAATGATGTGTATTCAATCTCACCATAAACTTGACTAACTTTCAATTTTCAAATGGAGAGATCATAATCCATTAAAAATAATGATGAAATACTATATATTATTAGGATTCAAATTTTATCTTTAATTTCACGAAATTATTTAAAAATAACCACAATACTTTCCATTTAAGAATACTTTCCATTTAAGAATTGAAATGGAAGTTAAGTTCATGACGTAATTAAATATCACATTGACAAATTTAAATTTGAATATTCTCTATTTAATGATGTGCATTCAATCTCACCATAAACTTGACTAACTTTCAATTTTAAAATGGAGAGATCATGATTCGTTAAAAATAATGATGAAATTAAGTAATCCACTTACTATTTTGCCTGTTGAAATTAAGAATTAAAAATAAATTTTTGTATTATTAATTTATTGATCTGAATACAACTCAACAATCTTATATATAAATTTATGAATATCAAACCTAATGGGATTAGGAGATATCAACTAGATAAGATAGATATAAACTAAGTAAGACTAAAAAACCTACTATGACACATATAGGAAACCTAATTAGCAATCTCAACTTAAACCTAATTAGGACTCTCAACACTTCCTCACAAGTTGGAGCATACAAATAAACCAACTTGTTACAAAGAAACTTATACCAACAACAAACCTCATCCAATCTGAAACAAATAAACTCATACTCCTAAATTATAATAACACATGACAACACGTCAGGCTTTCACACTTATGACAAATAGTTAGGTCACCACGTCAATACCACTTAACGAGACAAGATCCGAGAACACCGGATCAACAAGACTTTGACTTTGACTTGAATGGGCTGCAATCATTGAGTCAGGAGGAAACAACATCAACATATGTTATTTATCAAACTTTCCCAGCTACCTGTGAATAGTGCTAGAAAACAGTGCTGTTAACAGTACTCGTGAACGGTGCCCTGAACAGTACCCGTAAACAGTGCCGTTAACAATGTCATGAATAGTACCCGTAAACAGATCCATAGTTTTTTTTAGAATTAATAACCAAATGAACGGCTTTATGCAGCCCACCGAAATTGCAGAAGCTCAAAAGACGACTTTCAAAACAAGATCAATAACTCTGATACCATGTTGAAATTAAGAATTGAAAAGAAATTTTTGTATTATTAATTGATTCTAAATACAATTCAACAATCCTATATATAAACTTAAGAATATCAAATCTAATAGGACTAAGAGACATCAACTAGATAAGATAGACATAAACTAAGTAAGACTAAGAAACCTACTGTGACACATAATAGGAAACCTAATTAGGACTCTCAACTTAAACCTAATCAGGACTTTCAACATTGCCAATAATAAAAATAATTACTTTAAACTATTTGATATGATGTTTGTGAGCTCAATTACACATACGCTTTAGCTCATAAAATAAGTGTTTTCTTAATAACGAGTATTTTTGCCACAATTAAATTTATTACTGCCATCGTTGTTTTGCATAGATAGACTATTTTACCCTTATAACACATCAAATTACACCTCAATTCCTTGTGTACACTCTCTCGAAAACAAAAAAAATAAAGAATTTCCAACTGTCATAGAGAAATTATCCATGTACTTCCTTGCAACATGGTCAGCAAGTAAAGTAAAGGACCTCCAAAGTGTAAATAATGATGCTTTCTTTTTTCTGTTTGGGTTTATGAAATTGATGTTTATACCTGTGAGTTTATTCTAATTTCTAGATCTGAGGGTTATTCTATTATTGTTTCATCCTTATTATTATGGGTGATTTTGATTGTTAGATACAAATTAAATGATTTGAAATTTGAATTTCTATTGTGAGCATCTCAATCAGCTCAAAACAAATCAGTATCCTCCATCCCAACTCAATTTCGATGGTGTTTGTACCAAAAAATGAAAAATTAGGAAATTATCCTAATTAAGTCACGTGTAAAGGTTCAAACAAGAGAGAATGAGGATGAAAAAGGAAAAGGCGTGATGAAATATTAATTAGTCGTAAAAAATCCTACGAAACAAGAACTTTCGAAAAAGAGAAATTCAAGGAGAAACATAGATTTAGGAATGATAACTCGAGGTTGTAAGTTCGAGTATAAAATAGATTCTGGTGGTAAACCTTCAACACTTCGACTTCAAGCACAGTGAATAAGTCATAACTACCAATCCAACTATTCAGGGATAGAGAATCACCCAAGAGTCGTGCATTTAATCGCCTAAGGTAAAAGTGGCCATGATTAAATAAAACCCACGTAATGAAATTAGAGACTTTGACATATAGCTGGGAGATGCTTGGGAATTATCAACACAACTATCTGAGCCAGAAGAAGTATAAATAGCAGCAAAATCAATTATAAGGAGAATAAACAATCATGCAACACTTACTATCTTTTCTGCATTTACATTTTTTACTTTCCAGTAGTCGTATTTGTAGTTGTAATCGTAGTGGCAGTCTACATTCCTGTAACAACCCATCCTGGGTTAGCCACCCCCGAGATGGTGTCGTGACGTTTTGAAATCCTAGGACAACACATCTATTATAAGGAGAATAAACAATCATGCAACAATATAAAAACATCAACTGAAATTATATATATCTATACATCAACCCTCAACCCTTAATAGGGGAGTTATATTATTAAAATTTCAATTGAAATAATATATATAACATATGATGCATGAATATTTACAAATATTTTTTTTGTTTCTTTCCATTAGTCTGATGATGTGGACCACGAGCCTTACAGATAATCACTCAATCTGAATCACAACTCAACAATCTATTTGACATGCCCGTTACCTAAAATTAATTAACAATGAGGAGTCAGCTTCACAAGCTCAGTGAATTAAATTTACTGGAAGTATTCAATTTGTATAATTCCAGTCACATCTTATAATTCAATTGTTCAATTAGTTTTCTAATATTCATTCATCTATATCTCATATAATTCGATAATAGCATTCTATTATCACTACTCATATCATAATCCTCATCATTTATCAATCTATTCTTAAGTTAATCATCAAATATATCAATCTTTCTTCTCATATATTTAATCATTTTGAGACTATCAATTCAACCTCATTATTTACCTCATTATGAGGTTCACAGCATATAATCAATCACTCAGATAATTCTTATCATATCAAACTTTCATATGTCTTTCTCATAATATTTCTCTCTCTCTATAAGACTAATTTATCTATCAATAAATCCACAATCAAGAATGACACTTTAACATCTCAAGCAATAATAATCAATATTTAAAACAAATTTCATGCATGAATTTAAATTATCAGATCATTTTATATTACCATTTGGGAACGTCTTCCCACATGTCGACATGTTTTAGCTTAGACCGGTTGCCTTCCCAGTTCTTTTATTTTCATTTAGACCGGTTGCTTTTCTGGTATTTTATTTTCAGCTATACCAGTTGCCACGGTTCTTTTATTTTCATTTAGACCGGCTGCCTTTCCGGTTCTTTTATTTTCAGCTATACCGATTACCACGATTCTTTTATTTTCATTTAGACTGGTTGCCTTCCCGGTTTATTTTTATTTCTATTTTCAGCTATACCGGCTACCACAGTTCTTTTATTTTCATTTAGACTGGTTGTCTTATCGGTTCTTTTAATTTTTAGCTACACCGGCTGCTACGGTTCTTTTATTTTCATTTAGACCGACGGCCTTCTCGGTTCTTATATTTCAGCTAGACAGACTATCTTCCCGGTTATTTTATTTTCATTTAGACTGGTTGCCTTCCCAGTTCTTTTATTTCATGCATATTAACAATAATATGAAATATGTATATGAGAAATAAATAAAACAAACATACATTCAGACATTTAATTTAGCTATCCAGCTCTTTCTAAAAGTTATTCTTTTTATCATATTTATTAAATTATCTCCTCATATATCATATCAAATTATCAATCATAGCTTGTCAAGAATTTCATTTATCATTTCATTATATATTTCATTAATATTACTTGTCATATAATAAATTTTGAATGTATCAATTATTCATATAATATCAATCAATCAACTTTCATATATCATCCAATCATTGTAGTTCAATATTTAGGTCTTATATCATCACTTTATATTTCATATTTTACTAAAAGTAAATCTAACTCACCACGTAGCACTTAAAGCTACCCGTGGATCACCTCATTGCCTTTTCTACTCTTTTCAGCAATTTCATCAAAATGTTGATCGTCAACACTTGACATAATGTTTATATTAAAATTTCTAATTTTTTCTTTAATTCTTCCATAATTCATACCCTTTAAATTTTCACACCTAATTCCAGATAATTTCATGTATGTATAATTTCAAAAAAAAAATACACATTCTTACCTTTTGTTTTTCTTAAAACTTTCCTTGAATCTCTTTTAAAATTCTTCCATAAACATCTTCAAAATTTCAATCTTTCAACATTTCTTTGAGTCCCCAAGGGTTTAAAGAAAGATAGTAATTTGAATTGAAGAAAGAAGAAAACCAAATGGGATTTTGGTAGGAATTGATGAAATGAAACAAAAAAAAAAAAAAAAATTTGTTTTTATATCAAAATTGTAACACCTGTAACCATTTCTCCAAGTTTCCTTTTGCTTTTGCGTCAAACATGCATTTTGCATGTTTTTGAGGGCAACACCTGGACGTCTAAGTGTTGTCCTTCGCCCCCCCTCCCTTTTTTTTTTTCCTTTTAACCGTGCTACACATCATCTTTTTTTTTTTTTCTTTTTCTTTCTTTCTCCTTTGTAACCAAACCTGGATGCTTTCAGGTTTTTTCTTGTCAAAATAATAATTTTTATTCAATAATAAATCTTTCATATATATATTATTTCAATTTCATGTAATATCTATTAACTTACTTCTTTACCCTTACTTTAAGAACACGGGTATTACAATTTTACCCACCTTATAAAAATTTTGTCCTCGAAATTTCCTTACCTAACTCATAAAAAGTTGGGGTACTCCTTCCTCATTCTTGCCTCACGTTCTTAAGTAATTTCTTCAACATCATTATTTTGCCATAATACTCAAACAAAAGGAATAACTTTATTACGTAGGACTTGTTCTTTCTATCTAGAATTTTGATTGATACTTGCATAAAGGTCAAATCTTCCTGAAGTTGTCCAACCTGATTCGACATACTATGGGATTCATCATGTAAACACTTTCTCAAAAGTGAAACATGAAACACATTATGTAATTGGTTTAACTTTGGAGGCAATTCCAGGCTATACACAACTAGCCCAATTTTCTCAATAACCTCATTGGGTCCCACATACCTCGGACTCAACTTTCCTTTATTTTTGACCCTTAACACACCTTTCCATGAGGATATTTTCAAATACACCCAATCACCTACTTGAAACTTAAGAGGTCTTCTTCTATTCTCAACATAGCCATTCGGTCTACTCTGTGCTGCTTTAAGGTTCTCTCTAACCCGTTTGATCCTCTCAGTTGTTAACTCAATAATTTATGGACCAAATATATTTCTCTCTCCCACTTATTCCCAACATATAGGAGTTCTAAACCTTCTACCATACAATGCCTCAAACGGTGCCATTCAAATACTAGATTAATGTTGATTATTATAAGCAAATTCAATCAATAGCAAATAAGCATCCCAACTTACTGAGAAACTCATCACGTTTTATAATACCCGTATTCGTAAAGTAAGGATAAAAAAGTAATTTAATAAATATGACATGAAATTAAAATAATATATATGTGAAAGATTTATTATTGAATAAAATAATTCTTTTGGAAAAAAATGGACGCGTGGAGGTATAAAAAAAATAAAAAGGAAAAAAAAAACCATGGCAACACCTGGAATCCAGATGTTGCCAAAAGAGGGAGTGTGGTGTGTTGTGTACCATGCATGATACACAACACAAAAGTGAACAGTTAGGGGGGGCAAAAATCTATATATATATATATATATATACACAGTTTCTTTATTTTTTTTTATATACTTACCAAATCCTGATTGGTTTTCTTCCTTTTACAATTCAAACTACTTTATTTCTCTAAACACTTGGGGACCGAAAGAAATGTTGAAAGAATAAAATTTTGAAGGGGTTTACGAGAGAATTTTATAGAGAGTCATGGGAAACTCTAAGAAAAACAAAAAATAATAACGTGAAGTTTATTTTTGAAATTTAGCTTACATGAAATTTCCTAGAATTAAAAGTGAAAATTTTCAAAGGATGTGAATTATGGAAGAATTGAAGAATAAATTATAAATTTAATATAAATATTATGTTAGGTGTTGATGATCAGCAACTGGAGAAAATTGCTGAGATGAACAGGAAAGACAAGGAGATGATTCACGGGTAGCTCTAAGTGCTACATGGTGAGTTAGATTTACTTAAAGTAATCAAGATAAATATGAAATATATAGTGATAATATTAGAATAAATCATTATCTTATGATTTGGTGATAGATGAAAGTTGGTTGATAGGTATGATATGAATAGTGGATGTGTAGAGAATTATTTTATGAGAAATAATATTATTGGAATAATGAGTCGATTTAATAATAAAGGCGATAAGAGAAATTCTTGTTGAGCTATGGTTGATGATTTGATATGATTTATGATGAGAGGAAATTTAGTGGATCGTGACGAGCTATGGTTGATAAATTGATGTGATATATGAGGAGAAGAAATTAGTGAAATTGATCAAATAATAATTTGAGAAAGGCAGGATAGCTAAATTAAATGTCTGAATATATACTTGTTTTTATATTATTGTTCATATGCATATGCATGAAATAAAAGAACCGAGAGGCGGTCGGTCTAAATGAAAAACCGTGACAGCCAGCATATGTTGGAAATAAATAAAAACCGTGATAGTCGATATATGCTAGAAATAAATGAAAACTGTGACAGCCGGTATATGCTGGAACTAAAAGAACTGGGAGGGGGCTGGTCTAAGATAAAATCATGTCGACATGTGGGAAGACGTTCTCTAATAATTATTCATACATTGCATCTGTTTTAAATATTGATTTTATTATTGAAATGCTGAAGTGTTGTTTGTTATTGTAAATTTATTTATAGATGAATGAGTCTCATAGAGAGACATTTATGGTGAGAAAGAAACATAGAAGTATGATATGATAAGAACTATCTAAATGGTAGACTATATGTTATGAACCTCATAACGAGGTAATTATGAGATAATTGATGGTCTTAAGGTGAACAAATATATAAGAAAAAGATATTGATAGAGAATAGGACTTATGATAAGTGTAGTGATAGTAGAATGTTATTATCAAGTTATATGAGATATAAATGATTAAATATAAAAGACTATTTATACAAATTGAATACTTCTACTAAATTTAATTCACTAAGTTTGTGAAGCTCATCCCTCATTGTACAATGATTTTAGGTAGCAGGCAGGACAAATAGTTTGGTAAGTTGAGATTCAGACAAAATCATTATCCGTACGCCATATACGTGTCCACATCCTCAGACTAATGAGAAAATAAAATAAAAATTTATTTGTAAATATTCATGCATATTACGTTGTATAAAATGTTTAAGTCAAGATCAGAATGTTGTATCTCCCCTGTTGAGGGTTGAGGATTGATGTAAAAATTTATGTTAGTATTATTTTTAATGTAGCATATATATGTTATGCTGGGATTTTCAAAAATGTGATAACACCGTCTCGGAGGTGGCTAACTCGGGATGGGTCATTACAATTTTGGTATCAGAGCATTAGGTTTTATGATTCTGTAGACTATATAAAAAGTAAGAATGTGGAAGATTAAAATAACTTATATTTTAATAGTCTACGGATGTCATGTGGACGTGCTAGATCTAGAGTTAGAGTTGTTGATTTGAGAGGGTGTGGTAGGCCCCCAATATTTTGACAAGTCGAGGTTGAGTCTGAATCTGTGGTTCCTAGAATGGAACATGTTGACAGTATAATTGATATTAGTAAAGGTGTGAGAGAATCGAAAGTTGAAAGAGATGAGCTAAGATAAGCTCTTACACATACTCTTGAGAAAATGAATGTAACAGATGATAGAGTTGATAGCCTATAGCATAGAGTTGATGAACAGGCTAGGGCAGCACCTGAGGTTATTGTAAATCTAGTAATGGTAAATGTTCAAAAGAGGAAAAGTGAGTTTATGCACGAGATGCAGAGAGATTGTTTTGTTAGATATATTAAGTTGAATGCCTTGTTGTTTAAAGGATCTATGAATCCTTTTAAGCTTGAGTTTTGGGAGAAACATGTAGAGAGATTATTTGGTATTTTACCAGTAACTGACAGGCAAATGGTTGCCTTTGCTTCGTTTGAGTTAGAAGGAGAAGTTTTGGAATGGTGGGAGGATAATCTTCCCAGTGTAAGTGCATATGTTGATAGACCCTTAACCTAGAATAGGTTTAAGGAGGTTTTCCTTGATAGATACTTTCCTTAGACCTTTAGAGCCCAACAAAATAGAGATTTTATTTATTTAAGGCAATATTGAGTTGGAAGAGACCAACTAATGTGACTAAGATTAGAAGATTTTTGGGTTTGGTTGGTTATATAGGAGATTTATCCAAAAAATTTCTATGATTGCTGGACCATTGACTAGATTGACTAGGAAGGAAGTGAAGTTTAGGTGGTCAGACGAATATGAGAGAAGTTTTCAGCTGTTAAAAGAAAAATTGACTACTGCCCCGGTATTTGTGCTTCTTTCTGGTGATGAAGGATTTGTGGTATATAGTGACGCGTCACATCAGGGGTTAGGATATATGTTGATGCAACATAGGAAAGTTATAGCTTATGCATCTAGGAAATTGAAAAACCATGAGAGGAATTACCCAACCCATGATTTAGAATTGGCTGCCATAGTGTTTACTTTAAAGATTGGAGACATCATCTGTATAGAGCCACTTATGAGATATTCATTGATCATAAAAGTTTTACGTACTTACCTACCCAGAGAGAGTTGATTAGTGACTATCATTATACAATTCATTATCATCTAGAAAAGGTGAAGGTGATAGCTGATGCATTAAGTAGAAAATCTACAAAAAGATTTACTTTATTGAGAGTCATAATGTGAAATTGATGATAGATTTAAGAGAGATAAGAATGAAGTTGAATATCAGTGATAGAAGATCATTGTTAGCAAACATGGTTGTACAGTCATCTATAATAAAATGCTTGTTAGAGATATAAGGTAGAAATGAGGTTATAGAGAAGATTAAGCAAGAAGTGCTTAGTAGAAAGCAATATAGGTTAAAAATTTGAAATGATTGTGTTCTGGTATGGGAACATAGAATATATGTTCCTAATGATGCGGAATTGAGAACGAAGATATTGAAAAAGGCACATGATGTATATTCGATGCACCCAAGTAATAATAAGATGTACAAATGATTTAGACAGAATTTTTGGTGGTCAAAATTGAAAAGGGATGAAGCTTAATATATTTCTAGGTGTTTGGTTTGTCTGTAAGTGAAATTAGAGAATAAACATCCGGGAGACTTACTACAGTCTCTTCCTGTGCTCGAATGACCATAGAAAAATATAAGTATAGATTTTATTTCTGGATTTTTCCATACCTATAGAGGTCATGATACAGTGTAAGTGATAGTAGATAGACTTTCTAAGTCGTCTCAATTTCTTCTAACTAGAACAAATTGGAGTCCTAAAAAGTTGGCTAAACTATATGTAGCTAAGTTTATGAGGTTGTATGGAATACTATTAAGTATAGTGTCAAATAGAGATGCTAGAGTTTCATCTTGGTTTTGGAGAGGCTTTCAGAAAGCCATGGGTACGCAGTTATAATTTAATGTAGCTTTTCATCCTCAACATAAGGTAAAAGGTGTAGAACTCTAGTATGTTGGGAAGAAGTTGGAGAGAGAAAGATATTTGGTCCAGAAATGTTAGATTTGACTACTGAGAGGATCAAACTAGTTAGAGAGAACCTTAGAGTAGCATAGAATAGACAGAAGGGGTATGCTGATAAAAGAAGACGACCTCTCGAGTTTCAAGTTGGTGATTGAGTATTTTTGAAAGATATCTTCGTAGAAGGGTGTGTTGAGGTTTAAAAAGAAATGAAAGTTGACCCTGAGATTTATGGGGCCATATGAGGTGATTGAGAGAATTAGACCAGTAGCATATCGATTGGATTTGACCCTAGAGTTAAAGCAATTACATAATGTGTTTCATGTGTCACTGTTGAGAAAGTACTTACATGATGAATCCCATAATATTTCAAGTCAAGTGGTAGAAATTCAAGAAGATTTGACTTTTATACAAGTACCAATGAGAAATTTAGACAGAAAAGAACAAGTCTTGTGTAATAAAGTAATTCCATTAATTCATGTTCCATGACAAAATAAATATGTTGAAGAGATTATATGAGAGCATGAGACAACTACGAAGAAATATTATTCACAATTGTTTATTGAGTTAGGTAAGGAAATTTCGAGGATTGTAATACTGTGGGTAGAATTGTAATACCTGTATTCGTAAAGTAAGGATAAAAAAGTAATTTAATAAATATGGCATGAAATTAAAATAATATATATGAAATATTTATTATTGAATAAAATAATTCTTTTTTAAAAAAAAGATGCGTAGTGGTATAAAGAAAAATAAAAAGGAAAAAAAAAACCATGGCAACACCTGGAATAGGTGGTACCAAAAAAGGAAGTGTGGTGTGCTGTCTATCATGCATGATACACAACACAAAAGTGAACAAATTTTTTTTTTTGGGGGGGGGGGGCAAAAATCTGTATGTATGTATATATTTTTTTTTATATACTTACCAAATCCTTATTAGTTTTCTTCCTTTTACAATTCAAACTACTCTATTTCTCTAAAAACTTGAGAACCGAAAGAAATGTTGAAAGAGTAAAATTTTGAAGAGGTTCGCGAGAGAATTTTATAGAGTCGTGGGAAGCTCTAAGGAAAAACATAAGGTAATATCGTGAAGCTTATTTTTGAAATTTAGCTTACTTGAAATTTCTTGAAATTAAAAGTGGGAATTTTCAAAGGGCGTGAATTATGGAAGAACTGAAAAATAAATTAGAAATTTAATATAAATATTATGTCAGATGTTGACGATCAGCAACCGAAGGAAATTACTGAGAGGAGCAGGAAAGACAAAGAGATGATCCACAGGTAGTTCTAAGTGCTACGTTGTGAGTTAGATTTACTTAAAGTAATCAAGATAAATATGAAATGTATAGTGATTATATTAAAATAAATTATTAACTTATGATTTAGTGATAGATAAAAGTTGGTTGATAGGTATGATAGGAATAGTGGATCTGTAGAGAATTATTTAATGAGAAATAATATTATTGGAATAATAAGTCGATTTAATAATAAAGGCGATAAGAGAAATTCTTGATGAACTATGGTTGATGATTTGATATGATTTATGAGGAGAGGAAATTTAGTGGATCTTCACGAGCTATGGTTGATAAATTGATGTGATATATGAGGAAAAGAAATTAGTAAAATTGATCAAATAATAATTTGAGAAAAGGCAGGATAGCTAAATTAAAATGTATGAATACATGCTTGTTTTTATATTATTGTTCATATGAATGAAAAAAAAGAACCGGGAGGGGGCCGGTCTAAATGAAAAACTGTGACAACTGGTATATGCTGGAAATAAAAGAACCAGGAGAGGGTCGGTTTAAGATAAAAACATGTAGACATATGGGAAGACGTTCCCTAATAATAATCCATACGTTGCATCTGTTTTAAATATTGATTTTATTACTGAAATGCTGAAGTGTTGTTTGTTATTGTAAATTTATTTATAGATAAATGAGTCTCACAGAGAGACAGTTATGGTAAGAAAGAAACATAGAAGTATGATATGATAATAACTATCTAAATGGTAGACTATATGATGTGAACCTCATAACGAGGTAATTATGAGATAATTGATGGTCTTAAGGTGAACAAATATATAAGAAAAGATATTGATAGAAAATAGGACTTATGATAAGTGTAGTGATAGTAGAATGTTATTATCAAGTTATATGAGATATAAATGATTAAATATAAAAAGACTATTTATACAAATTGAATACTTCTACTAAATTTAATTCACTAAGTTTGTGAAGCTCATCCCTCATTGTACAATGATTTCAGGTAGCAGGCAAGACAAATAGTATGGTGAGTTGATTTAGATGAAATCATTATCTGTACGCCATGTACGTGTCCACATCCTCAGACTAATGAGAAGATAAAATAAAATAATTTATTTATAAATATTCATGCATAATATGTTGTATAAAATGTTTAAGTCAAGATCAGAATGTTGTATCTCCCCTATTGAGGGTTGAGGATTGATGTAAAAATTTCTGTTAGTATTATTTTTATTGTTGCATATATGAGTCATGCTTGGATTTTTTAAAATGTGACAACATCGTCTCGGGGGTGGTTAACCTGGGATGGGTCGTTACACGTTTGCCCTCAACATATCTTCTAGTATTCTAATAATCTTTTCTATCTACTCATCTATTTGAGGATGAAAAGTTGTAGTAAACTGCATCTGCATACCTGTGGCTTTTTGAAAGTCTCTCCAAAATCAAAATGTAAATCTAGCATCTCTATTTGACACTAAACTCTAATAAGCGATTAGTTTTAATTGGAATAAACTGAGATGACTTAGATCTAAGTCATCTCAGTTTATTCCAATTAAAACTAATCGAAGTCCTAAAAAGTCAGTTGAACTGTATGTAACTGAGATAGTGAGGTTGCATGGAGTTCTATTGAGCATAGTGTCAAATAGAGATGCTAGATTTACATTTTGATTTTGGAGTGACTTTCAGAAAGCCACAGGTATGTAGATGCAGTTTAGTACAACTTTTCATCCTCAAACAGATGAGTAGATAGAAAGGATTATTAAAGTACTAGAAGATATGTTGAGGGCAAACGTGTAACGACCCATCCCGGGTTGGCCACCCCCGAGATGGTGTTGTCACATTTTAGAAAATCCCAGCAAGACACATATATGCAATAATAAAAATAATACTAACACTCACACTGTATTGTGACCTCTCTGGGTATGGAAAAATCTAGAAACAAAATCCATACTCACATTTTTCTATGGTCATTCGAGCACAGGAAGAGGTTGTAGTAAGCCTCCCAAATGTTTGTTCTCTAACTTCACTTGCTAACAAACCAAAAATCTAGAAATATATTCAGCTACATCCCTCTTTAATCCTGACCACCAGTAATTCTGTCTCAATCCTCTATACATCTTATTGTTACTCGGGTGCATCGAATATACATCATCATGTGCCTCTCTTAATATCTCATTTCTCAACTCAACATCATTGGGAACACAAATCCTATATTCCAATACCAAAATACCATCATTCCTAATCTTGAACTCATATTACTTTCTACTAAGAACTTCCTGCTTAATCTTCTCTATCTCGTCAACTCTACCTTGTATTTCTAATAAGTGATCAATGATAGAAGATTGTACCACCATATTTGCCATCAATACTCCTCTATCACTGATACTCAACTGCATTCTCATTTCTCTCAGTTCTATCATCAAACTAATATCATAACTCCCAATAGCAACTAATATCCTTGTAGACTTTTTACTCAATGCATCAGCTACTACATTAGCCTTCCCTGTATGGTAATGAATTGTACAGTCATAGTCATTAATCAACTCTATCCACCTCCTCTGCCTCAATTTCAACTCTCTATAGATAGGTAAGTATGTCAAACTCTTGTGATCAGTAAATATCTCACAAGTGGCTCCAAACAGATGATGTCTCCAAATCTTCAAAGCAAACACTATGGTAACCAACTCTAAGTCATGAGTTGGGTAATTTCTTTCATGATTCTTCTATTTCTTATAAGCATGTGCCACTACCTTCCTATATCAACACGCATCCCAACCCTTGTGCGAAGCATCACTATACACAACCAATCTTTCATCACTAGAAGAAATCACCAATACTAGAGTTATTGTTAATTCCTTTTTCAGCAACTGAAAACTCTTCTTCCTTTCCTCGGACCATACAAATTCCAACTCTTTTCTGGTCAATCTAGTAAAAAAGTATAGCAATAATAGAAATTTTTTGAACAAATCTTCTATAATAACCAGCCAACCCTAAAAAGCTTCTGATCCCAGTCACATATGTTGGTCTCTCGCAACTCAACACCGCATTTACCTTCTATAGATTAACTGCTATATCATTTCCAAACACTACATGTCCCAAGAAAGTAACTTCGTTAAGCCAAAATTCACATTTAGAAAATTTGACATATATTCTCTTTCCTCAAAATCTCCAACACAATCTCTAAATGTTTTATATGCTCATCCTTATTCTTAGAATACATTAGTATATCATAAATGAATACCACCATAAACTTATTAAGAAATGGTTTAGACACTCTATTCATCAAGTTCATAAATGCTGCTAAATACTTAGTCAACCAAATGGCATCACAAAAAACTCATAGTGACCATAACATGTCCTAAAGGAAATCGTAGGCACGTCCCCCTCCTTTATTCTCAACTAGTGATAACTTAATTTTAGGTTTATCTTAGAAAACACTCTCATTCCCCACAACTTCTCAAACAAATCCTTTATCCCTGGAAAATTTTTTCTTAGTGGTTATTTTATTCAGCAGTCTGTAATCTATATACAACCTTATCGGTCCATCTTTCTTCTTCACAAACACTACTGGGTCTCCCCATGGTGACACACAAAGTCGAATAAATTGTTTGTCTCACAACTCTTGAACTTTCAACTCCCTTAACTCAGTGGGTGTCATTCTGTAACGTGCTATTGATATAGGTATTGAACTCAAAATCACATAAATAGAAATTTCAATCTCCTTACTAGAAGGAAAATGAGACAACTCATCAGGAAATAAATCAGAAAAATCTTTCATCATGAAAACTTCTTCTAACTTTCTATCATTCTTTCTAGAATTCACCACATATGCCAAAATCCCCTCACAACCCTTCTTCAACCATCTACTAGTAGTCAAGACAGAAATAATACAATTCGCAAGTATCTTACATTCTCCCTAAAAGTTAAACTCATCTTGTCCTATTATCTTGAACACCACAATTTTCTTAATACAATCAACCCAGACATGATACGCTGACAACCAATTCATCCCCAACATCAAATCAAAATCAACCATATTTAAAGAAAAAAAAATCAACCTCAAACTCTCTATCATCCATACGAATTTCATAACCCTAATAAATAGTTTAAATCATAATCTGTCTTCAGTAGTAATTTCAACACTAAGATTATGCATCAAAGGACTAATATAAACATCACTAGACTACATAAATCCACTGGATGCAAAAGAATGAGTTGCCCAGGATCAACCAACATCGATATGTCCACCTTTTCTATATACAAAATACCTCAAATTAGGATAATTCTGGGATAAATATTTTATCTGATTACATCTATAACACGTTCTAGTTTTTCTATCACATTACCATATCCCCTAGGTAGTACACTCCTACCTCTATCATAACTTTCAGTTCCCACAGACTGTCTCCCAAATCTAGGGGTCCTACCAACATTACTTTGAATTATAAAAGCAACAGATCCTGCTTGCCTCTGACTCTATACTACAATTCCCCGTGATAAGGAACACCCCCCCTCTAGGGTGGTCTCCCACCCTGCACACTCATACTACCATTATCTCTAAAACCTTTATGTCTAAGCCTCTTCAACCACTCTCTCTCCCTTAAACTGTATCACATCTTTCTCAATCTAAAGTGTTATATCCACCAACTTAGCATAATTCATATACCTCATGTAAGATAGTTTCAATTTAATCTCAAAATATAATCCATCTAGGAACCTCTTACACTTTTTCTCCTTTATGTCTACAATTTTCGATACAAACCTTGTTAAGGTCACAAATATGCTATCATACTGAGCCAAAGTCAACATATTTTACCTCAAATAAATGAAATATCTCTTCTGTTGGGCTTTGAAAGTATATGCACAATATTTATAAAAGAAAAAACCTCCTTAAACTTATTCCAAGTTAAGGATTTATCAACATATGCACCTACTATGGGAAGAGTATCCTTCCACCATTCTAAAGCTTCTCTTTCTAATTTAAACAAAGCAAAGGCAACCCTTTGCCTGTCAGTCACTAGTAAAATACTAAATAATCTCTCTACATGTTTCACCCATAGCTCAGGCCCAAAAGGATTCATAGATCCTTTAAACAACAAAGTATTCAACTTAATATATCCAAGAAAACAATCTCCCTGCATCTCGTACATAAACTCACCTTTCCCCTTTTGAACATCTACCATTATTGGATTTACAACAACCTTAGGCACTGCTCTAGCCTGTTCATCAAGTATATGCTATAGACTATCAACTCTATCATTTGTTACATTCGTTTTCTCAAGAGCATGAGCAAGAACTTCTCTTAGCTCATATTTCCCTTCTAAGAAACTCACTCTAACTCAGCCTCCATCTCAACCTTAGCTCATCTAAAAATTGGGGCCTACCACACCCTCTTTGGTCTGCAACTCTAACTATAGGTCTCCCATGTCCACACGACATCCTCAGACTATGCATTAAAATATAGTTTATTTTAAACTTCCATTTTCTTTTTTTTATGCAGTCTACAGAATCATAAAACCTAATGCTCTGATACCAATGACCCATCCCGAGTTAGCCACCCTCGAGACAATGTTGTCATGTTTTGAAATACCAGCACGACACATATATGTAACAATTTAAAAACATTTACTGAAATTATATATATCTATACATCAATCCTCAACCTTCAACAGGGGAGTTACATTATTAAAATTTCAACTGAAATAATATATACAACATATGATGCATAAATATTTATAAATATTTTTTATTTATTTTGTGTTTCTTTCTATTAGTCTGAGGATGTGGACCACGAGGCTTACAGATAATCATTTAATCTGAATCATAGCTCAACAATCTACCTGTCTTGCCTGCTACCAGAAATTATTTAACAATGAAGAGTGAGCTTCATAAACTCAGTGAAATAAATTTACTAGAAGTATTCAATTTGTATAATTTCAGTCACATCTTATAATTCTATTACTCAAATAGTCTTCCAATA
Source organism: Bretschneidera sinensis (assembly GCA_023935145.1). Taxonomy (NCBI): domain Eukaryota; kingdom Viridiplantae; phylum Streptophyta; class Magnoliopsida; order Brassicales; family Akaniaceae; genus Bretschneidera; species Bretschneidera sinensis. Next base: position 52,595,454 of record CM043703.1, on the reverse strand, counting down.
TTTATTCATCTATATCTCATATAATTCGATAATAGCATTCTATTATCACTACTCATATCATAAGCCTCATAATTTATCAATCTCTTCTTAAGTTAATAATCAAATATATCAATCTTTCTTCCCATATATTTAATCATCTTGAGATTATCAATATAACCTCATTATTTACCTCGTTATGAGGTTCACAGCATATAATCAATCACTCAGATAATTCTTATCATATCATACTTTCATATTTCTTTCTCATCATATCTATCTCTCTGTGAGACTCATTTATCTATCAATAAATCCATAATAAAGAATGACACTTTAGCATCTCAAGCAATAATAATCAATATTTAAAACAAATGCAATGCATGAATTTAAATTATCAGATCATTTCATAGTATCACTTGGGAACGTTTTCCCACATCTCGACATGTTTTAGCTTTGACCGACTGCCTTCCTGGTTCTTTTATTTTTAGCTATACCGGTTGTCACGGTTCTTTCATTTTCATTTAGATCGACTATCTTCCCGGTTCTTTTATTTTCAGCTATACCAGTTGCCACGGTTCTTTTATTTTCATTTAAACCGGCTGCCTTCCCGGTCCTTTTATTTTTCAGCTATATCGGTGGCCACTGTTATTTTATTTTCATTTAGACCGACTGCCTTCTTGGTTCTTTTATTTTCATCTATATCGACTACCATGGCCACGATTCTTTTATTTTCATTTAGACCGGTTGCTTTCACTGTTCTTTTATTTTCAGCTAGACTGGTTGCCTTCCCGGTTCTTTTATTTCATGCATATGAACAATAATATGAAATATATATATATGAGCAATAAATAAAACAATCATACATTCAAGCATTCAATTTAGCTATCGAGCTCTTTCTCAAAATTATTATTTTTATCATATTCATTAAATTATCTCCTCATATATCATACCAAATTATCAATCATGGCTTGTCGAGAATTTCATTTATCCTTTCATTATATATTTCATCAACACATTATTTCATTAATATTACTTGTCATATAATAAATTTTGAACATATCGATTATTCATATAATATCAATCAATCAACTTTCATATATCACCCTATCATTATAGTTCAATAATTAATTCAAATATCATAACTTTATATTTCATATTTACCTCGATTACTAAAAGCTACCAGTGGATCACCTCCTTGCCTTTTCTGCTCTTTTCAGCAATTTCACCTGATTTTCGGTCATCAACACCTGACATAATAATTATATTAAAGTTCATAATTTGTTCTTCAATTCTTACATAATTCATACCTTTTAAATTTTCACATCCAATTCCGGATAATTTCATGTATGTATAATTTCAAAAATAAAATACACATTATTACCGTTTGTTTCTTAAAGCTTTCCTTGAATCTCTTTTAAAATTCTTCCATAAACTTCTTCAAAATTTCAATCTTTCAACCTTTCTTTGAGTCCCCAAGTATTTAAAGAAATATAGTTATTTGAATTGAAGAAAGAAGAAAACCAAACGGGATTTGGTAGGAATTGATAAAAAAAAACAAAAAAATTGTTTTTATATCAAAATCGTAACACCAGCAACCATTTCTCCAAGTTTCTTTTTGCTTTTGTGTCAAACATGCATTTTACATGTTTTGTGGACAACATGTGGACGTCCAGGTGTTGTCCCCTCCTTTTTTTTTTCCTTCTTAACCATGCTACACATCTTCTCTTTTTTTTATTTTCTTTTTCTTTTTCATTTTCTTTCTTTCTCCTTTATAACCAAACCTGAACACTTCCAAGTTTTTTTTTTTCAAAAGAATCCTTTTTTCAATAATAAATCTTTCATGTATATGTTATTTTAATTCCATGTAATATCTATCAACTTACTTCTTTACCCTTACTTTAAGAACACGGGTATTACAATTCCTCATCCCATTTTCTATCTCGAAGTTGAGTCAAGCTATGGTAGCATTGAAGGATTGGTCTACATACAACAGGCTCAAGAAACTTGCATCCGGTACTTTGAGGTTTTAATTTTGTAAACCTTGTATCAAAGTTGCTCGAGATATAATTATACTAAGTTTTTTGTTATTGCAAAGTTGTTATCTATTTCAAACACTAATTGCTAAATTAAATTTGTTTTCTTGAATTTATAATGACATATCATTCAAGTCTTTTAGTTGAGGCAAAACCAAACCCATCTAGAGAAGTATTATTCCAATTGAGTCAGCCTCAATTGTCACATAATTATTTCTTATGCAAACAAGATTTTTACGAATATATTAGGTGAGAGTCTACTATATTCTAGTTACTAGATCAATGACAAATCCATCAAATCTAGAGGTAACTCTTACTTTCATTATATTTGCAAGTTTCTTAAAGAAATTGGACCAGGACATGGGAAAATTAAACTCCCAAATGGACATATCGGTGGCTAACCAACATCAAACTAAGGAGGAAATAACCCATACAATTAGACAAGTGATTGAGTTATAGAGCCAATATCAACAGCAGATGGCTCAGCAACAAACTCAGAGCCAACAACAAATAGCTTAGGTTTTGGAAAAACTTAACATGTTAATGGATTTAAAACCACACTATATGGATACTTATCCTAGAAACAACAATGATAAAAGAGGTTTTGTGCAATATAAAGTAGAATTCTCAAGGGTATTCCTAGGGGAAAGGACTCTGACATACCTATATCCTATCATCGAGTTTTACCTAGTAATACAGAGACTCTCACTAGAGATTTGAATGTTACATAGGTATTTGGTGCAAGGACTAAAGCACAAATGGAACCTCAGGTTGTGCATGCTCCACCAATTGAAGGGCAACTGCCCCTTAGAGTCCAACTACCTATTGGAGTATAGATGCCACCTAGATTGTGAATCGAACGCAAGGCTATCCTCTTGTCACGATGAATCACATGGGATTTCCTAATATTCCAGCCATTCGGTAGGTCCCCTATGGACAACCAAACATCCAGCAGGGACAAGATTGAGCCAAGGTTGCAATAGTCTAATGCAATGTACCAATGGTACAAAAAAATATCATAGGACAGGTTGGAGTTCAACCTCAACAAATACAACCTAAAGACCATGAGGCTTATCAAGTCCCTCCCCCCCAGTTCCACTAGTTCCTAATTTAGAGGACTTCGTGCATGGGAACTAACCTCACATCCCATACCAAATACCACCTAGATGGCTCGAGTAGTTTGAGCACCTATATAGGTATGAGATCCATAGGGTACAGAGGCTCGTTTATAGGAAGCCTTACCCTGATTATATAGACCAATATTTTTAGTTTTCCTAAAACTACAAAATTCATAATTTCACGACCTTTTCTGGGGATGACGAGAAAAAACCTTAGAACACATTGGACATTTCACTATTCAATGTGGAGAATACTCTAATCACGACTTTATGAAACTTCATTTGTTTCCTAACTCGTTGACAGGATAGGCATTCACATGGTACATTAACCTCCCTCAAAACTTGATCATGAATTGGAAAGATATACAAGAAAGGTTTTTGACCTAGTTTGCTCAAACGAATCTAAGCACTCCCATGGCTGACCTATTCAGACTGAAACAACAACCAGATGAGAGTGTTCAAGATTAATTGAATCGCTTCAAGCGGGGTCGAGCCAAGTGTAATGTTGGTTTGCCTAAAATTGAGTATGTGAGGCTAGTTCAGGACGAGTTGAGCTTCGAACTCCATAAGAAGTTCAAGGAAATGGTCTTCCATGGCTTGTTTGAGCTAGAAGAAAGGGTTGCTCGATACAAGTACATACTGAAGGAAGAACATAAAAAAGAGGACTTCTTCTTATAGGACATACTACAGTGATCCCAACTTCGAGGTGGATGTAGCCGAGTTTATAAGCTGAAAGCCCTTCATGTGTGATGCTCTTACAAAGAAACAAACTTAGATACAGGAGTCCAACAAACCCATTGACCCAATAAGGTTGTATTCCTTCGACATAAGTAAAGCAAATCAATTTTTTTATTTGTTGTTGCATATTAAGAAACTTAGATTGGCGGGGCGACATAAGATGCTCTCGAGTGAAGAGCTTCAAGGCATAAATTTTTGCAAGTGACATAATTCTTTTACTCACTCAACCAACAAATGCATCATGTTTAGAAACCTAATTTAGGATAAGATAGATTGAAGGATACTAAATTCCCAGAGAAAGAAACAGAAACAATGCAAGTTGACACTAACCTATTCCTTGATTTGGTTGATGTTAACATGCTTGTTATAAATGTTTCTCAATTGCCTCAAGACAATAAGGAGTTTATTAATCCTTGTTGTCTACTTTCAAGAATAAGCATGAGTACTTCGTGAAGAAAGACTCAACAAATTTTTTTGAAGGAATGGTATGAGACTGGGATCCTGAAGTCGGACTACTAGGAGAACCCTCGGGCAAGCTCGATTTTTATGTCACGTACTCCAAAGTAGTGGACCTCATGTCGTTCAATGAGATTAAACTCACAATATGGGGAGATAAAGATGATGACCTAATAACAATGGTTAAAGATGAAGTTCTGAAGCCAAAAGTTGCTGAAACCTTGAAACCAACAATGGTTGACATAGGAATTCAATAATCGATTTTCCCAGTGACCTTACCTCATTCTGAGAATATCTTATGTGTTTCTTATCAAGAGAAATTGGCTAAGTTGTTCAATGAATAGGTGATGATAAAAGACCAAGAAAAGGCAAAAAGAAATAAACTAGCTCAAGCAAAAGGACCACCAACTACTCCTTGACCAACATCAGGCCCGTGAGTGACCAATTCTTGAGGAAGAATGAATAATTATCTGCAAAGGAGAGGTTAAGCTACTATGAAGATTAGTCATTCTATACAATAGGTTTTCAGTTAGCAAAAAGGAGAATCAACACAAGTCATGTTGAGGAAACTAAGAACCTTAAAAGTGTTACTCATGGAATCAGGAAAGTGGTACCACCTCCATACAAACATGAAGGATCATTTGAAGCCGAAATACAAATACAGCTATAACCCAAACTTCTCCAACATGATTTAAACCCAACACTAGCAGGCTACTAAACAAAGACAAGACATGAGAGAAAAACAACCAAAAGCATCCTAAATAGTAGAGTTGAGACTCCCAGCTTAGAGGAAGAAGAGGAAATCACTCGAGTTCAGGGGGAACGAGGAAAAAAAAGAGTCACTAACTTTATGGACATAAAGGAAATAATAGTCACTTTGTCAAATGAAAATGATAATAAGGAAGAAGTGTAAATAGGTGGAACCCTGACCAAATATGAGGAATTCATCCCAATTCTAAAAGGAGGGTTCTACATCGACCCTATCATAGGAGAGATCAAGGATGAGTGGTTAGAGTCCATGGGAATCATAGGTTCTATACACATCCTGAATGCAAAACAGCAAACCAATAAAGATAGTTATCAGAGACCCAGGAGAGTTTAGAAGAGAGATAAACCTTCGAGGGAGACTACAACTAAAATAGTGGTAAGGATAATCCCATCGAATACAAAGAGGACTAAGATAAACAAGACTAGAGCAATGACCCCGAGAATGAAGACTCATAGGAATAAGCTATGACCGTGGACTAAAACTTAGTCATTCTCCTACCCTTTTCTTTTTGAATAGTGCCTAGTCAAACACTCGAGGTTGAGCTATAAGACATGGGGACAATCAAAGAATAACCACAAAAGCCAGTGTGAATGTGAAGAGAGGAGCCAGGGACAGAGCAGTTGAAGATGGGAGAAATAACTCCCATGATCTTCAAAAAACCTCTTTGTAGTATGGCTCAACACCTTAAACCTCTGTATGTTAAGTTTCACATTGAAGGTAAACCTGTGAACCGTGTATTAGTTGACAATGGTGCAATAGAAAACATACTATCACGTACCATGCTCAGTAAATTGAAGAAAACAGAAGAGGACTTAATCTCTTTTGAGGTCTCCATTTATTGTTTTTCAGGGAATACAATCAAAACACAAGAAATGATCCTCTCGAGTTACAAGTTAGAAGTCGAGTTGTAGTAGTTGCATTTTTTATGGATAACTTAACTTTAAGTTGCAACATCTTACCAGGGAGAGATTGAATTCATTCTAATTATTGTGTACTATCATCATTACATCAGTTACTTTTCTTCTGGAATGATAACAACCAGGTTGAAACTATGTATACAGATGATAAACCATTCATGGCTTCCTCAAATAACATCGAGGCAACATTTAACAAGAAAAATATTGGTTGTTTAAAGATGTTGGAAAGAAAAAAAAAATGGGAAGCCCACTAAGATAACTTCAGTGAAGGAAGAGCTAGAGGAAGTGGCTCTCGAGCAGGTCTATAAGGAGCTTTCAAGGCCACGCTTGTTAGAAATGAGGTCAAAGACACCCTTTGATTGAATACAGGGTGGACGATGAGTAATTAACTATACGAAAACAAGAGAAAGGCCATAGAATTATCCCATTTGAGGTTGGTCATATAAATAACTTAACAAAAATTAATATACTAGCACAATATTGAGAGTTTGGAAGACTTCGACGAAATTGAGCTAAAGGATCTTTAACCTGCCTTTGTCAAGCTCGAAGACATGAAGTCAAAAGCACAATATCCCCTAGAGGAAGTTTATCTAGGTGATGGAGTGGAATTAAAACCAATATACATCAACAAGTTGTTTTCCCAAAAGCTTGAAAAGAAACTCACGTTTCTCTTAAGGTAGTACAAGGATTGCTTTGCTTGGGACTATAACGAGATGCCTGGACTAAGTCGAAGCATGGTAGAACATCAACTACCCATTAGGAAATGCTACAAGCTGTTCCAACAAGCAACCAAAAAGATGCTCGCAAAAGTTATCCTCTAAGTCAAGAAGGAGATCGAGCACTTGATGAAAGCTGGGTTCATTCGAATAGCGAGGTGTGTAGAGTGGCTTTCTAATATAGTCCCAATAATAAAGAAAAATGGAAAACTTAGAGTGTGTACTGACTTTAAGAACTTAAGCAGTACTACTCCTAACGATGAATACTCTATGCCAGTAACTGATCTATTAGTAAATAATGCATCCAGTAATCGAGTTCTTTCCTTAATGGATGGGTACTCAAGATACAATCAAATATTTATAGCTCCAAAAGATATAAGTAAGACTTCCTTCCACTGCCGCAGTAATCCTAAGGACATTCGAATGGATAGTGATGCCCTTTGGTTTAAAAAACATTGGAATAACTTACTAGTTTTCTATGAATTTCATTTTCCATAACATGATTGGAAAAACTATAGAAGTCTATATTGATGACAGAGTGGTGAAATCAAAAGAATTTACCTCATACCTCTAGGATCTCGAGAAAAGATTTAAAAGAATAAGGGTTCACCAATTAAAACTAAATCTTTTGAAGTGTGCGTTTTGCATGAATGCATGAAACTTCTTAGGATTTCTTATTCATAGTCAAGGAATTGAAGTTGACTATAGCAAAGCCAAAGCAATAATTCAAGCTAAACCCATTTCTAATTAGAAACAACTTCAAAGGTTCCTGGGGTAATGGAATTTTCTAAAGTACTTTATTGCAAATGATGCAGGTAAAACTAAAGTGTTCTCTCCATTATTGACGCTCAAGGGAGAAGAAACTTTCATATAGGAAGAACACCACCAAAATTATTTTGAGGAGATAAAGAAATGTCTTTCAAACCCTCTAGTCTTGATCCCTCCTCAACGAGGGAACCTGTTGAAGCTATACATATCGATTACAGAAGATTCAATAGGAATTTTCTTAGCTCAGGACAATGAATGTAACCTTGAGAAAGTTATTTTCTATGTAAGTAATGTATTAAATTTAACGGTATGTAATTATTCTTCAATAGAAAAGCTATGTTTAGCACTATATTTTGTTGTAACCAAGTTACGTCATTACTTTTAAGTTTTGTGATTTATGTTATTGCTCAAACTTATTTAGTTAAGTATATGTTATCACGACCCATACTTAGTGGTAAAATGGCTAAATAGAATCTAGCCATTATTGAATTTGACTTAATTTAGATTCCTCAAAAAGTAGTTAAGTGATAAGCATTAGTAGAATTAGAAATCATAGCGAAAATCTTTTTATAAGTTTGACTCCATGAAAAGTAAATTTAAATGGATCTAAAACAATAGAAGAAAGTGGGATTGGTATCTCAATTCAGTCCCCTGTTGGAATACAAACAAATTTAGATTTTAACCTCGAGGGGAACTATTAACAAAAACAAGCCTGAGTATGAAGTTTTGATTATTAGACTTGAGTTACTTAAGGAAATGGGACTAACTTTAATAGAAATTGAAGGAGACTTGATAACAAGTAGTTAATAGGAGAGTACAAATTTATGAGTGACATGTTGACACTATATTTAGTAGTGGTGCAACAATTTCTCAAAATATTTGATAATGTAACCTTATGTCGTGTTCCTCAAGAGGAAAATTCAAGAGCAAATATGTTGGCTCAAATGGATACGGGGCTTCGAGTCTTAAGTAATTAGGGAAGTAAGTTAGCTAGACTAAGTCAAGGAATGCTCCCTCTTATCACTGACAAGAAACTTGCAACAGGTATTTTTATTGTCCAACTGTATTAGGACAGTGATTGGAAACCAAATTATAAAATTCGTAAGGAATCCAAATACAAAAGCAAGTAACTCTTTCAAGTTAAAAGCTCGACATTATGTTCTTCGGGGAGAGAATGAAGAGTTATAAAAACAAGACACTGAAGGATTACTTCTGAAGTGTCTAGGAACAGAAAAGTCACTACAGATCATGATCGAGGTGCTGGAAAGAATTTGTAGTCTTCATCAGCTAGGACTAAAAATGCAGTGGCTAATACGAAGGTATGGGTATTATTGGCCTTCAATCTTAAAAGATACCTCGAATACTCTAAGGGATGTCAGACATGTCAATGATATGAGAACATGCCTTGAGTTCTTGTTAGCCCTTTACATTCAATAATTAAACCATAACCATTCAGAAGATAGGCCATTGACATAATTAGGAAGATCTACCCTACTTCAAGTAAAGGACACGTATTTTTTCTATTGAATATAGATTATTTTACTAAATGGGTAAAAGCTAAATCCTATAACGAGATTAATGAAGCTTAATTCATTAAAATTGTCAAAGAGATGATTATTCATCAATTTGGAATTCTAGAGTCTTTAACTGCGAATAATGCATTAGTTTTTAATGGGCAACGGGTTCAAGAATTCTTACAGGATTATGGGATTAAGTTAATTTATTCTAGTCCATATTATGCCCAAGCTAATGGGCAGGCTAAATAAACTAATAAGATTATCAAAAATAATTTGAAAAAAAGGTAATAGATCAGAATCCCAAAAAATAGGATGATCTACTATCTGAAGTCTTATGGGCCTATCAATCCCCAAAAAGATCAAATATTGGAACTACCCCATTTTCCTTATTGTTTGGTCACGATGCAGTTTTGCCTATGAAAATTATTGTTAAATCATTAAGGGTTACCATGCAAAATGAGTTAAGTGATATAGATTATCATGATGCTATATTGGTCGAGCTCGATGATCTTGAGGAAGCCCAAGCCAAAGCATTGGATTATATAATGCAACAAAAGCTAAATGTTGCTAAAGCTTACAATCAAAGGGTTAAAATAAAAGTCTTTAAAGAACGAGACTTAGTTTGGAAATTAATTTTTCTACCTGGACTAAAAGATCGAGAGTTAGGCAAATGGTTTTCTAATCTGGAAGGATCATTTTAGTGGTTAAGGTTTTAAGTAGGAACGCGTACAAGCTCATGACAATTGTTGGTATTTGTCTAAGGTTCACACATGTCCAAGCATGGTTCGAAGATGGTTAAAGTCTAAACCAAAGTTGGAGGATTAAAGTTCAATAAGTTAGAAGACTGCACATATGTGTGTGCATCACTTTGGAGCAAGGTAAGGAGAGACGCACTGGTGTGCACTCTTCTGCACACAAGTAGAAGGGTGTGCGCACAGCTGGGAGAAAGGGGCAGCATCAGTGTGCACCACACCCCTCCTTCTCCAACACTGCACCTCGCAGAATGAAGGCTCCAGCAATGCACCAGCACCTCACTGCCCATCTGCCAGCACCACACCGTCCAGTAGGTGTGCTGCTTGAAACGCTCTAGCACCTCACCGCTCACCCATCAGCGGCGCACCGCCCAGAAGGTGTACAAAGGCACTCTGCCCAGCACCGCACCTTGCCCTGTTGAGCGCCTAGGTGCTAGGAAAAGTCAAGTACACATAGGCAGCATGTATAAGGACTCTCTTAGGTGCGTGTGTGCAAGTTCGAAACGCACAGCACCACTTAGGAAAGTGATAAAGAGCCATGATTAAGTGATGATCTTGATCAAAGGGTGAGGATTGAATCTCAAGAATGTCCAAGTGGATGGCTGGGTTTCCTAGCCTCATTTTCACATATGAAATAACAAGAGAATAGAGAATACATTGTAACATTGTGAGATCAATTGTAAACACATAGAGAGAATTGTGTAAGAGTGACAAACACAAGAGGGACTCTTTGTAGTAAGGCTGGGTGTAAAAGATAGATAAGTCTACATTAGAAAGAGAGCATTGTTAGTTCTCATTTTCTTCCTTTCTTCTCTTCTTGGTTTCTTCAAGAACTTGGTTTCTTTAAGGGGATTGTTGTAACTTGTAAGAACCATTTGATTTAGTGCAGAGAGTTCGGAGGAACTCACGGGGACGTAGGCACATTGTTGAACCTCAATAAAAATTGCTTGTCTTCTTTCTTTCTTTGATTTTCTGTTCCTGTTTTCGATTCCAAATCTTTACAAGTCATTCTAGACTTGGGTGTTTGGAAGATCACCACCTAGGCATCTTGTCAAGGTGATTTCCAACAATTGTATTAGAGCTGCACAGCTGGGTATCGGAGCAAGAACAAGAAGTGATGGACCCAAAACTCTAAGAATCAAAGATCAACTTCTTGGGTGATTAAAGAACGGTGTGAAGATCAAGATCTGATCGTGTTCTTGAAGGTGATTCAAGAACAGTGTTAAGATCCATCTTTGATCTGTGTTCTTAAGGTTGAAGAAAGCATTTGTGGGTAGTGCATAAATCAGGGATCTTGTCCGCAAAAGATAGCTTCAAATTTTTGTGTTGAGAAGTTTGATGGAAATGAAGACTTTGCCCTTTGGTAGCGGAAGATCAAGGCGGTTCTAATGCAACAAAAAGTGGACTTGGCTATTGGAGAAGATGATGTTTTTCCAGCAAGTGTCACGGAGGACCAGCAGACCGAGATGAAGAAGATGGCTTATAGCACCATTTTCTTGCACATGTCAGATAGTGTCACAAGGGAGTGTGGAGACTCGGAGGATCCGACTATCATATGGAAGAAACTAGATGAGTTGTTTCTTACCAAAACTCTCCCTAACAAGATTTATCTTCTTAAAAGAATCTTTGCTTTTAAAATAGATCCTAGTAAAGAGTTGCAAGAGAATCTTGATGTCTTTAATAAGCTAGTTCAAGATTTGAATAGCTGTAGCATTATATTTTCGGATGAACAATTGGCTATTATCTTGTTAAATTCTCTTCCTGATTGCTTTGATAACTTGATTAATGCCATTGAGTATGGAAGGGATACTTTGACAAAGGAGATTGTGATTAATGCCATAAGGGCACATGATTTCAAAGCCAAGATGAAAGAGACATCAAGTGGAGATGGGTTGTTCGTAACAGGAAGGCCAGTAACTCGAAATGGCAGTAACAACCATGGCAACTACCGGGAGAAATCAAAAGGTAGAGGGCAGAACCATGGGAGATCTCATTCCAAGAAAGACTTAGAGGAGGAAGGAAATGCTTCTACTGTAATAAGGAGGCCCATTTCAAAAAAGATTGCAAGAAGAGGATGTGGGATGAGAGGAGAAGCCACACCAACAATGGAGAGGCTTCGGTTGCCAAAGGAGAATAGCAAGATGATGTGCTTATTGTGTGCTCGAATGTGAGCAGGAGGCAAGGCAGCGGAAAGTGGATTCTTGATTCCGGGTGCACTTATCACATGTGCTCTCACAAGGAATGGTTCAAGAATTTCATGAAGATCAATGATGGAAGGGTCTTCTTGGGGAATGATAATTCTTGCCAAGTGAGAGGGATTGGAGACATCCAATTAAGGATGTTTGATGGAGTCACAAGGCTGCTGCGAAATGTGAGGTATCTTCCAGATTTGAAGAGAAATTTAATCTCATTGGGGCAGCTGGATTCTATGGGGTATACATGCAAAGTAGAGGGAGGAAAGATCAAGGTGGCCAAGGGATCTTTGGTAGTGATCAAGGCAGCAAGAAACGATGGACTCTATGAGATGATCGGAGAGACATAAATCAATGATCAAGCAGCAACACCGGATTTGGGTACTAAAGTTCTACCTCTAAGTAAGTTCAATCATTGTCTTGGACTACTTAGGATTGAAGTTGGTTAATTGATGACTCAAGATGAGTTTGGATCCCGAAGCTCTCTACACAATGGTTCAGGTTTTTGAACACTTAGACAAAGGTAGAGATTGTTGGTATTTGTCTAAGGTTCAAACATGTCCAAGCATGGTTCAAAGATGGTTAAAGTCTAAACCAAAGTTGTAGGATTAAAGATCAGCAAGTTAGAAGACTGCACACATATGTGTGCATCACTTTGGAGCAAGATAAGGCTAGGCGCACTAGTGTGCACACTTCTGCACACAAGTAGAAGGGTGTGAGCACAGCTGGGAGAAGGGGGCAGCATCAGTGTGCACCGCGCCCTTCCTTCTCCAGTACTGTGCCTCATAGAATGGAGGCTCTAGTAACGCACCAGCACCTCACTACCCATCCGCTAGCACTGCACTGTCCAGTAGGTATGCTACTTGAAACGCACAAGCACCTCACCGCTCACCCATCAGCGGCGCACCGCCCAGAAAGTGTGCAAAGGCACTCTGGCCAGCACCGCACCTTGCCCTATTGAGCACCTAGGTGCTAGGCAAAGTTAAGCACACATAGGCAGCATGCATAAGGACTCTCTTAGGTGCATGTGTGCAAGGTCAAAACGCACAGCACCACTTAGGAAAGTGATGAAGAGCCATGATTAAGTGATGATCTTGATCAAAGGGTGAGGATTGAATCTCAAGAATGTCCAAGAAGTGGATGGCTATAAAAGGGGTTTCCTAGCCTCATTTTCACACATGAAATAACAAGAGAATAGAGAATACATTGTGGCATTCTGATATCAATTGTAAACACATAGAGAGAATTGTGTAAGAGTGACAAACACAAAAGGGACTCTTTGTAGTAAGGCTGGGTGTAAAAGATAGAGAAGTCTAGATTAGAAAGAGAGCATTATTAGTTCTCATCTTCTTCCTTTCTTCTCTTCTTGGTTTCTTCAAGAACTTGGTTTCTTGAAAGGGATTACTGTAACTTGTAAGAACCATTTGATTTAGTGCGGAGAGTTCGGAGGAACTCACGGGGACGTAGGCACATTGCCGAACCTCGATAATAATTGTTTGTCTTCTTTCTTTCTTTGATTTTCTATTCCTGTTTTCGATTCCAAATCTTTACAAGTTATTCTAGACTTGGGTGTTTGGAAGATCACCACCTGGGCATCTTGTTAAGGTGATTTCCAACAACAATTGATAGAGGTGAGCATAAACTATCTATCAATGGAATATATTTGAAACTATACATGGAAAAAAATTTCTACCATGTTAAATATTAAACCTAGTATAGGAGAGAAAAAGAGAAAAATTTGAAATAAAATCGATATATATAAAACAATGCAGTGAAAGAAGTCAACCACAATCGCCCATTTTGAGTAAATGTAATCCGCTGAGATAGCCATATCATTATGAATTTCCATGATGGTATGATAAAGAGAGCTAGCTTTCCTGTGGTGAGTTATAATGGTAGAATACTCCTGCTCGAGAGTCTTCATCTTACTTGACAGGGCCCTCAGATAAGCATTGACTTACTCGAGCTTCCGTTCAAGATCGCTTATTCGAGCTTTAGTCCGTTTAACCTTTGTCAAAGTGCTTTCGAGCTCTTTATGAAGGTTCTTAAACTCACCCTATGAACGCTCGAATTCTTAATAGTATTGCTTCAATTACTATTGCTTAGTTTGATTCTCATTAGCTAGAAGCAGTAACTTATCAAAATTTTCATGCAAAAGGCATATAGTACGGAGTCGATGCTGAGGGAGTTGAGATTTTCTTTACAATAGCCAAGACACTGGCTGACATATATGTGCCTGTGCCTTTGTATCTTCACAAAGGGATTCCCACCTCTGATCCACAAGCTTCTCAAGCCAAAGCATTTGGCCTATCACTTTAGGAGTGGTATATTGGATTCGAGCATCAGTTACAGGGAGGCTAGGAAATCTATTCAGAATTTCTTTGAGTTCAGCCTCTGGTGGAGAGGCTTTTTTCCCTTCATCTTTTTTCAATTCCTCCTTAGCAGCTAAAAGAAGGAAAAAATGGTTAATTTGTCACCAAGAAGGGAGGCGGCTCACTACTCTTTAGAAGTAGAAGTTTCCTTCAGCCTCCTCAAGATCAACTTCCACCTCAATGGAAGCCTACACAAAAAAAAAAAAAAAAAAAAAAACACACACACACACACACATACACAAAAAGTTATAACACCAACACCAAAAAATAATCATACTGACATTAAAAAGAACAATAATCAGTTATCATACTTCGAGTGTTGGAGGTTCAACAACCAATGATATACTATCAACCACTATAGATTAAACCACCAAGTTAAGAAAGACTCATCCCTCCACCACCATCTTCATAGCCTCATCCTCCACCAAGTTATCATCACCTGCCTCAACCATAGTCAAAGTCAAGTCTCCATGGCTGGAGAGCTCTTCCATGAGTTCCCTTGCTTTTTATTCTTCTTTCTTTTTTTCTTTCTTTTTTTCTTTCTTCTAATTCTCTTATTCTTTCTTTTTCCTCTTCTTTTAGTTTCTTTTCCTCCTAAACTTTTTTTTTTTTTCAATTTCTTATTTTTTTTCCTTTCTTTCTGTTCTTTGAGCATCTTCTCTATTCTTTTATTCTTTTCACCCCTTCCTTTACAAACATTCTCATTTCGTATTCTCTTCTCTTCTATCTACCTCTCTCTTATCTTTCTTTATTTTTTTTGGACAAATCCATTGGTGCTTGGTTTTTCAGTGATCATTGCCACTTCAGAGATTGATTTTCCTCTTTAAGATCAGACTGATGAGAGCTAGTGCCAGTTTTTAGCTTCAGAGACGAACTAGATAATCATTTGGCTTTTTAACCTGAAAATGTAAAACAAAAAAATGTATCAGCATAAGCTTTATAAATATCAAAGTAAAATGAGGCAAACGAGAACATATTCCTTGAAGCGAGAGTCTCAGTGCCTTCTTCTATTGAATTCATTTTTCTTCTCTTACCCACTCTATCTCTTATAGTTGCTTGATAAAAACAGTTGAAAAGATCAACGTATCTCGATTGAATTGATCCAGACATACACTATGAGACATAAGCTTTCCACCACTAATAGTACAGATTAGTGTGAGATGAATTTTTAATGAATCGAGGGCATTTGAAGGAGTGTTCAACCCTGCTTGTGGAACGGGCAATGTAATACCCGTCTTCTTAAAGTAAGGGTAAAGAAATAACTTGATAGATATTACATGGAATTAAAATATTATATATATATATATATGAACGATTTATTATTGAAAAAAATAATTCTTTTGAAGAAAAAAAAGCCCTGGACGTTTGGGGCCAAAAGAAGAAAAAAAAATAGGTCAACACCTGGATGCCCACGTGTAGCCTCCACCTTGTATGCAAAGTGCATGCAAGACACATAAGGTGAAAAGGTGTGTGCTGAAACACTGGGAGCTTATTAATATAATTTTCTTTTTTGTTTTGTTTATTTATTTCTTACCAAATCCTATTTGGTTTCCCTTCTTTCTTCAATTCAAATTAATTTTTTTCTTTAAACACCTAGGGACTTAAAGAAATGTTGAAAGATTGAAAATTTGAAAAGTTTACTAGAGAATTTTTAAGAGATTCAAGGGATGCTTTAAGAAAAACAAAATGTGATAATGTGAATTTCATTTTTGAAATTATGCATATAGGAAATTACCTGGAATTTGATGTAGAAATTTAAAGGATATGAATTATAGAAGAATTGAAGAATAAATAAAAAAATTTAATATAAGTATTATGTCAAGTGTTGACAATCAGCAATTGGGTGAATTTGCTTAAAGGAGTATGAAAGGCAAGGAGGTGATCCACGCATAGCTTTAAGTGCTACTTGGTGAGTTAGATTTGCTTTTAGTAATCGAGATAAATATGAAATATAAATTGATTATATTTGAATTAATTATTGAACTACAATGATTGGATGATATATGAAAGTTCGTTGATTGATATTATATGAATAATTGATATGTTAAAATTTTATTATATGAGGAGTAAAATTAGTGAAATAATGAGTTGATGAAATATATAATGAAAGGATAAATGAAATTCTTGACAAGCTATGATTGATAATTTGATATGATATATGAGGAGATAATTTAATGAATATGATAAAAATAATTATTTTGAGAAAGAGTTGGATAGCTAAATTGAATGCTTGAATGTATGTTTGTTTAAATATTATTGCTCATATGCATAAAATAAAAGATCAGGAAGGTAACTGGTCTATTTGTTTTCATATTATTGTTCATATGCATGAAATAAAAAGAACCGGGAAGGTAGCCGGTCTAAATGAAAATAAAAGAACTGGGAAGCCAGTTGGTCTAAATGAAAATAAAAGAACAGGGAAAACAGATGGTCTAAATAAAAATAAAAGAACTGGGAAGGCAGCCGGTCTTAATGAAAATAAAATAACCAGAAAAACAGCTAGTCTAGCTGAAAATAAAAGAATCGGGAATGTAGTTGGTCTAGCTAAAAAAAAAGAACCTGGAAGGCAGCCGGTCTAAATGAAAATAAAAGAACCGGTAAGGAAATCAATCTAGCTGAAAACAAAAGTACCAGGAAGACAGCCGGTTTAACTGAAAATAAAAGAACCGAGAAGGCAACCGGTCTAAGTTAAAACATGTCGACATGTGGGAAGACGTTCCCAAATAATAATATGAAATGATCTAATAATTTAAATTCATGCATCGCATTTGTTTTAAATATTGATTATTATTGCTTGAGATGCTAAAGCATCATTCTTGATTATGAATTTATTGATAGACAAATAAGCCTCATAAAGAGACAAATATGATGAGAAAGAAATATGACAATATGATATGATAAAAATTTATTTGATTGATTGATTATATGCTGTGAACCTCATAACGAGGTAAATAATAATGTTAAATTGGAAATCTCAAGATGATTAAATATATGAGAAGAAAAATTGATATATTTGATGATTAATTTAAGATGAGATCGATAAATGGTTGAAATTATAATAGGATGTTATTATTGATTTATATGAGATAATAGATGAATGAATATGGGAAGATTATGATTGAAATATTGAATCATTATCTTTGAAGAAATAGATGATTTATATTGGTAAATTAGAAACGAATGAATTATAAGATGTGACTGGAAGTATATAATCTAGTACTTCTAGTAAATTTAATTTACTGAGCTTGTGAAGCTCACTCCTCATTATTAAATAATTTCAGGAAGCGAGATGGATAAATAGATTGGTGAACTGAGATTCAGACTGAGTCATTATTTATAAGCCACATGGTTCACATCCTTAGACTAATGGAAAAAAATATTTGTAAATATTCGTGCATCATATGCTGTATATACTATTTCAGTTGAAATTTTAATAATGTAACTCCCTTGTTGAGGGTTAAGGATTGATGTATACACACACACACACACACATTTAATTGATGATGTTTTTATATTGTTGCATATATGTATCATGCTGAAATTTCAAAATGTGACGACACTGTCTCGGGGGTGGCCAACCCGGGATGGGTCGTTACAATTTTGGTATAAGAGCATTAGGTTTTATGATTCTGTAGGCTATATAAATAGATGAAAAGTGAAAGATTAAAATAAATTATATTTTAATGCATAGTATGAGGATGAGATGTGGACGTGCTAGAGCTAGAGTTAGAGTTGTTAACCTGAGAAGGCGTGGTAGGCCCCTAATTTTTAGACGAGTTGAGGTTGAGATGGAGGCTGAGTTAGAGTGAGTTTCCTAGAAGGGAAAGTGTTGATAGTATAATTGATAGAGTTTATAGTCTATAGCATTTGTAAATCCAATAATGGTAGATGTTAAAAAGGGGAAATGTGAGTTTATGCATGAGATGCAAGAAGATTGTTTTATGAGATATATTAAGTTGAATGCTTTGTTGTTTAAAGGATTTATGAATCTTTGAGCCTAAGCTATAGGTGAAATATGTAGAGAGATTATTTGGTATTTTACCAGTGACTAACAGGCAGAGGGTCACATTTGCTTCGTTTAAGTTAGAATGAGAAGCTTTAGAATGGTGAGAGGATACTTTTCCCAGGGTAAGTGTATATCCTGATGGACCCTTAACCTGGAATAGGTTTAAGGAGGTTTTCCTTGATAAATGTTTTCCTTATACCTTTAGAGCCCAACAAGAGAGAGATTTTATTTATTTGAGGCAAATGTATTGACTATGACTCAGTATGATAGGAGATTTGTGACCTTGTCAAGGTTTGTACTAGAAATAGTAGACCTAGAGGAGAAGAACTGTAATAGGTTCATAGATGGACTACATTTTGAGATTAAATTGAAACTATCTTATATGAGGCATATGAATTATTCAAGGTTGGTGGATATAGCACTACATATTGAGAAGAGTGTGATGGAGTTTAGAGGTAGGAGGGATTGGCTTAAGAGGTTTAGATTTGAGGAACCTAGATGTGGTAGTAGTATGAGTGTGCAGGGTAGGAAACCACCCCAGAAGAGGCTTTCCTTGTCATAGGGAACTGTCATACAAAGTCAGAGGTAAGTAGGATCTGTTACTTCTGTAGCTTAGAGAAATATTGGTGGGACCCCTAGATTTAGGAGACAGCCTGTGGGAACTGGAAGTTATGGTAGAGGCGGGAGTGTACTACCTAGAGGATGTGGTAAAGTGATAGAAAGACTAGAATGTGTTATTGATGTAATCAAATAAGATATTTATCCCAGAATTGTCCTGATTTGAGGTGCTTTGTATGTAGAAAATATGGACATATCAATGTTGATTGATCCTAGTGCAACTCATTCTTTTGCATCCAGTGTGTTTATGAAGTCTATTGATTTTTATATGTCATAGCTATGAAAACAAATCAACATTTTTTTTGTTTTGTTTATTTATTTCTTACCAAATCCTGTTTGGTTTCCCTTCTTTCTTAAATTCAAATTATTCTTTTTATTTAAACATCTGGGGACTTAAAGAAATGTTGAAAGATTGAAATTTTGAAGAAGTTTACGGGAGAATTTTTAAGACATTCGAGGGAAGCTTTAAGAAAAACAAAAGGTAATAATGTGAATTTTATTTTCGAAATTATGCATACATGAAATTACTTGGAATTTGATGTAGAAATTTAAAGGGTACAAATTATAGAAGAATGGAAGAATAAACAAGAAATTTTAATATAAGTATTATGTAAGGTGTTGACGATCAGATGGGTGAAATTACTGAAAGGAGCATGAAAGGCAATGAGGTAATCCAGAGGTAGCTTTAAGTGCTACATGGTGAGTTAGATTATCTTTAGTAATCGAGATAAATATGAAATATAAAGTATGATATTTGAATTAATTATTGAACTAAAATGATTGGATAATATATGAAAGTTGGTTGATTGGTATTATATAAATAATTAATATGTTAAAAATTTATTAAATGAGGAGTAAAATTAGTGAAATAATGAGTTGATGAAATATATGATGAAAGGATAAATGAAATTCTTGACAAGCTATAATTTAATAAATATGATAAAAATAATAATTTTAAGAAAGAGTTGGATAGCTAAATTGAATGCTTGAATGTATGCTTGTTTGGATATTATTGCTCATATGCATAAAATAAAAGACCAGGAAGGCAGCTGGTCTGTTTATTTTCATATTATTGTTTATATGCATGAAATAAAAAGAACTGAGAAGGCAACCGGTCTAAATGAAAATAAAAGAATCAGAAGGCAGCCGATCTAAATGAAAATAAAAAAACTGGGAAGACAGCTAGTCTAAATGAAAATAAAAGAACTATGAAGCCAGTCAGTCTAAATGAAAATAATAGAACAGGGAAGACAGCTGGTCTAGCTGAAAATAAAATAACTGGGAAGGCACTCGATCTAGCTGGAAAAAAAAGAACCGGGAAGGTAGCCGGTTTAAATGAAAATTAAAGAGCCGGTAAGGTAGCCGGTCTAGCTGAAAATAAAAGAATCAAGAAGGCAGCCGGTTTAACTGAAAATAAAAGAAACGGAAAGGCAGCCGATCTAAGCTAAAACATTTCATCGTGTGGGAAGACGTTCCCAAATGATAATATGAAATGATCTGATAATTTAAATTCATGCATTGTATTTGTTTTAAATATTGATTATTATTGCTTGAGATGCTAAAGAATCATTTCTTATTGTGAATTTATTGATAGACAAATGAGTTTCACATAGAAACATATATGATGAGAAAGAAATCTGACAATATGATATGATAAAAATTTATTTGATTGGTTAATTATATAATGTGAACCTCATAACGAGGTAAATAATTATGTTAAATTGAAAATCTCAAGATGATTAAATATATGAGAAGAAAAATTGATATGTTTGATGATTAATTGAATATGAGATTGATAAATGTTTGAAATTATAATAAGATGTTATTATTGATTTATATGAGATAATAGATAAATGAATAAGAAAAGATTATGATTGAAAGATTGAATGATTATCTATGAAGAAATAGATGATTTATTTTGGTAAATTAGAAATGATTGAATTATAAGATGTGACTGGAAGTACATAATTTAGTACTTCTAGTAAATTTAATTCACTGAGCTTGTGAAGTTCACTCCTCATTGTTAAATAATTTTAGGAAGCGAGTAGACAAATAGATTGGTGAACTGAGATTTAGACTGAGTCATTATCTGTAAGCCACGTGGTCCACATCCTTAAACTAATGAAAAAAAATATTTATGAATATTCAAGCATTATATGTTGTATATATTATTTCAGTTGAAATTTTAATAATATAACTCCCCTGTTGAGGGTTGAGGATTAATGTGTATATTTATACACACACATTCAGTTGATGATGTTTTTATATTGTTGCATATATGTGTCATGCATGGATTTCAAAATGTGACGACACCGTTTCGGGGGTGGCCAACCCGGGATGGGTTGTTACAGGTAATGTCTCCCAATTCAGCATAGACAAATCTCTTACTTCAAGAAGAACCTCTAACATAATAGTGTGGAAACGGAATAGTCTAGACCATACCAAATTGCCTAGCCACTTAAGCAAGAGAGTAGGCTTCGAAGCCACTCTTTTGGACAGCAGAAAAGAAAGTAACCAGCTCCCTAGGAAGATAGAAGTTGGCCAGAGAAAATTGTGCCCAATTGTTATTCTCTTCATTCGAGGAGTCTAAGGTCTTGAGAGCCTCGAGCCATATAGCTTACTCCTTAAAGGCATGTGCTCGATTTCTATAAGGGAAAGCTTGAGCAAGCCTTTGAGGCAATCCTTAAATGAGGGTTGGGGATGCTAAAAGTTATATATTCTTCAAAGGAAGAATTCTGTGTAGTAGAAGAATTGATTGGCATTCCTGCTAGCTCAAGTAAATGGGGCGAACGTTGGAAAATAGGTATGGGACCAAACCTAGAGAAGCCATAAAGGTCCATCTAGAGAAGAAAAGAATCCCTTTCTATATATCCCATATAAACACTTATACAGATTAGACACTAAAAATTGCACTAAGACTGCTGGTTTACCAAGAGCCAGCGCATATGCAATTGCCAAAAATTGTTTGGTAACTTGTTTGGCAAAAACACACACTAGGTATTTGCAAATAAAATAAAAATATAATGCAATTAACTCTGTTCAAGAAATGTGCTTCTGTTTCATTCTTCTGTTTTTCTTCACGCATTCTCTCTGCAAACCCTAACATTCTTAAATTTCTTTAGTACATTCAATCTTTTACTTTAACTATTTTCTTCCAAATTACTTCAATCTCTTAATGGCTTCCAAAGGAAAGAGCATTCACATCAATAATATTTCCCTTGAATAGTCACCTTGCCATATCGTCGAACCTTCATCTGGTAAGGGAATGGAACCTGCAACTGCTAAGGTTATTAAGAAAGTGTCCAAATTTGGTTTTCTTGCTCATGCAAAAGTCCTCTTTCAGGCTTCTCGTGATCTGGGTTAGCTATATGAAGATCCAATCAATCTTATTTCTAGGGATTTTCTTGTTAGTGTTTGATCCATCTTTACTAAGAGTCTTCCTTCCTCTGTGGGTTTTGTTGTGGCTTGACTTTTATTCACTAGTGAAGCACAAATGGCTTTAAGGATTGCTTACCTGTATGACCCTGTAGAATGCTCTTTGTTTCAGAAAGGGCCCTAGGCTCTCTCATAGAATTCCTGGTGTACTAAAACTCCTAATGCTTCTTGGTACCATGTTAGTGATAAGTGACGTGCCTAGGTAGAAAGAATTACTGCTCACTATGCTCAGGGGTTGCAGAAGGTGTGCATGCTCGAGGCGATTCAATACTCAATGTGTAATATGTCTTTGAGTCACCCTTTGCTAAATGCTTTATTACTCTTTTGGTCTCTTGTGCCAAACACTTTCCACCTCTCTACTAGGTAACTCACTATAATGATTGAGGATGTATTTATGCTTTTGAATGTCTCACTAATGGGTACGGCTGTACATCCTCAAATGTCGACAAGCGAGGTAGAGTTCGACTATCTAGTGGAAAGCCGCCTGAGCTTCAGTGTTATCCTTTCTGACCATTTGGGTCATACAGGTCAATTTCAATCCCTAAATGGTAAAAGATTCAGTATAATCACGCTCAATGGTTCTCATCTTCGAACCAATCCCGTGCAAGGGGCAATTCTTTGTACCAAAAATTAAAAAAAAAAAAGAGGAAATTATCTTGATTAGGCCACGTGTAAAAATCCAAGCAAGCAAGAGAGAAGATGGCTAGAAAAGAAGAGGCATGATAAAATATTATTTAGCCATAAAAAAGCCTGCGAAACAAGAACTTTCAAAAATGAGAATTTTAAGGGGCAACATCGAGTTAGGAAGAATAACTCGAGGACTTAAGGTTGTGAGCTCAAGTATAAAAGAGATTTTGGTGGTAAACCTTAAACATCTCAACTTCGAGCATAACAGATGAGTCATAACTACCAATCCAACTATTCAAGGATCGGGAATCACCTAAGAGCCATGCATTTAACTGGATAAGGTAAAATTAGCCATGATTAAATACAACCCACATAATGAAATTAAAGAATTTGACACGTGGCACGTTCAATATATTTAATCAAAAATACATGAGGAAATGGAAACGTGGGAGACGTTTGAGAATTATCAACACAATTGTCTTAGTTAGAAGAAATATAAATAGCAGTAGAATCAATCATAAAGATGACAAACAATCATCCAACACTTATTATTTTTCTTGCATTTACGTTTTTTACTTTCCAATAGTGTAGTTGTAGCTGTAATCGTAGTGGTAGTCTACATTCTTCACCCCATTTTCTCTCTCAAAGTTGAGTCAAGCCAGGGAAGCATTGAAGGCCTGGTCTACATATAGTAAACTCTAGAAACTTGCATCTGGTACTTCAAGGTTTTAATCCTATAAACACTTGTATCACAATTTCTTAAGATATAAATATATTCAGTTTGTTTTTATTGCAAAGTTGCTATCGATTTCAATCATTAATTCTTTTTTGATCTGTAAATAAACTTGTATAAATGATCAAAAATGTACAAAAATTCACTGGGCATACCCAGGAGATTTACAATAAAGCATATACAAAAACAAGGGGCATACAAAGAAGCCTTTAATTTTGGCTTAAAAGCCTAACATATACACTGGGCATACCCAGGAGAACAACAAGTAGCCATACAAAAATAAGTACACAAAACCAAAAGAGCCTTATATCAGCAACCGAAATTCAGGGCAGGAAGCATAGACACTTCTGTATATACCAATCAGGATCTTCTTCACTATACCAGCTGGAAGGGCAGGAACTTTGTCAAAAAGTTTGGCATTTCTGGCTAACCAGAGAGAGTAGACTGTGCTTGTAAGAGCTGTCCTCTTGGCCACTGCAAGAGGGCCTGTGCCTTTGACTTTGAGTGTCCACTTAATGGCACTCTCAATTGATTTCATTTGCCTCCTGCAGCCAAGCCATTTGTTGATGGATTCCCAGACTTCCTTGCTAACTCTACAAGAGAAGAATAGGTGTTCCTTGTTTTCTTCCTGGTCAGAGCATAGTGGGCACAGCTTATCATTCCCTTCTAGATGGAGCTTATCTTTTGTGAGAAGTCTGTTCTTTATAGCCAACCAAAGTATGAATGATTGTTTAGGGGAGCAGTGACCATTCCAGACCAGGGAAGCCCATCTGACCTCACTACCTTTCTGCCTCATTGCATTATATACCTTCTTAATACTTAGCTCATCATGCAGCCTCCATTCCATAAGCCTGTTACCAGCTTGCTGAGGAGAGGGGGGCTGACCAACCATCTCATCTATGATTTCAAGGATCCTCTTCCAGAGGGGGAAGTCTTCCTTACATGCCTTGATCTCCCATATAGATTTATTCAAAAGATAGTAGTGTTGGACCCATTGGATCCATAAGGAGTCCTTCTTCATATAAATGTTCCACAAGACTCTTGTGAGGAGAGCCTTGTTCCATATTTTAAGATCCACCAGCCCAAGACCTCCCTCAGATTTGGGCCTACAAATATCAGCCCATGCAACTAGTGCTTTTCTCATGCCACCATTCTTACCATTCCACAGAAAAGGACCTACATAATTTGACAATTTTTTCAAGGATGTTGCCAGGGATGGGAAAAATTATAAGCCAAAAGCACTCCACTCCTTGGAGTACTGATTTTATAAGTTCAGTTCTCCCTGCATAGGAAAGTGAGGAACCAGCCCAGACATTAATGTAGCTAGAGATTTTCTTAATAAGGGGAGCATAATGTGTAGCATTTAACCTTGCAGAAGCCAGAGGGACCCCTAAGTATTTGAATGGGAGGCTGCTATCCTCCATTCCAGTGCATCTTCTGATTTCCATCAGCTCCTCAGGCTTAACTCCAGCATGAAAAATGTTCGACTTGGTTAGACTAGCCTTTAGCCCTAAACAATCACTAAAGGAGTTGACATATTTCATAAGTAGACCAACTGATTTTTCCTCCCCTCTAGCAAACAGTATAAGATCATCTGCAAAGGCCAGGTGAGTAATCTTGAGCTTATCACATTTGGGGTGGTATCTGAAACCATCTTTCTCATTCAGTCTTCTAAGCAGCCTTGACAAGTACTCCATTATCAAAACAAAAAGGTATGGAGAAAGTGGATCACCTTGTATGATTCCTATTTTGCCTTTAAAGAACCCATGCAAGCTACCATTGATTGATAGAGAGAATGTTGTTGTTGATACACATTCCATGGTCCATGCTCTAAACTTTTTAGGGACCCCAAGCCCCTCTAAAAGGCTGTTTAAGAACTCCCATTCTACAGTGTCATATGCTTTCCTGAGGTCAATCTTGATCATGCATCTAGGAGGGATCCTCTTCCTACAATATTTCCTAAGTAATTCCTGAACCAAGTAGATGTTTTCAGCCATACTCCTAGCCTTAATGAAAGCAGCCTGAGCAGGATTGACGATTTTATTCAAGCAAGGAGCCAATCTTGTTTCCAGAATCTTGGAGATGGCCTTATAGATCACATTGCAGCAGGCAATGGGTCTGAAGTCCTCAACTCTAGAGGCTTGCTTACATTTATGGATTAGGGCTAAAGAGGAATGGTTGAGCTGCTTAAGTAGCCTTCCATTCAGAAAAAATTCTTGCACTGCCTCAATAATCTCTATGTGGATAACTTCCTATGCTTTCTTGTAGAATTTGGATGAGTAACCATCTGGTTCAGGGGATTTATCCTCCCCTATACTCCACAAAGCAGCCTTGATCTCTTCCTCAGTTACATTCTTGATCAACTCTTCAGCTTGGTTCTCATGAAGAATAGGCCCCTCTCTAATAACCTCTATCTCAATGGGGGTACAGCTGCCAGAAGAGCCCAGGAGCTCCTTGTAGAATCTAGTGAATTCCATAACCATTTCAGCTTCAGAAGTTGTTTGACAACCATTGGCTAACCTTATAGAAGTTATAGGGTTTTTGGTAGACTTTCTCTTAACCAGAGCATGGAATAGTTTGGTCCCCCTATCACTGTTGAGTAAGTACTTGCATTTAGCCTGTTGGGATAGGAAGCTTCAATCACTAATTCTTGAATTTATAACAGCATGCCATTAAAGTCCTCTTAGTTGAGGCAATACCAAACCCATCTCAACAATTATTGTTCCAATCAAGTCATCCTCGATTGACACATAATTATTTCTTATGCAAACAAATGGTGAAGAAAAATGCAGAAACATATAAATTCTCTATGGCAAAGAGCAGTTGTCCTTCAAATTATCCAAAATCATTTTGCTATGGGAACATACACAGTGATATATACAGCAATGGTTTTGAATCTTTGACTCTAGATGAAGCTTTTGCTTTGAAGAGAGAGAAAGAGAGAGAGAGAGAGAGAGAGAGAAAGATAAGTGAAAAAGATAGAAGTTTTATAATTTTAAAGGTGAGATGTGATTTAATGTATTTTAACTTTTAAGGGTAAATTAGTCAACCTCTATAAAATTGTTGTGGCTAGAATAATGTTAGCTATGCCAATATGTTACGAACTAGATTTGGGCGGAAGATAATTTTTGGTGGTAATGGAGATGACAATGGATTTTGATGGTGAATTGTAAGGAAAAAATGATATTTGGTACTAGCCATTAAATAGTACCAAAAATGACAAAGAGAGAGAGAGTAGAGAGAAAAACTTGAATTTCTTCAATACTAGCAATACCTGAACTAAGCCGCACCATTTCTTTTTATTGTTATAGTAATGTAGGATCATGATTGTCAAAATCAAAAGTATCCAAATCAATACTTTGGATCCTTTCTATCTCTTTGGAAATTTCTTCTTAAATTTGTGGGATCATTTGATCATTTAGATTTTTTGGTTCCATTACATATAGGAGAAAAACCAATGTGTTGTATTTGTGGAATAGTCTTTCCATGGATTTAAATTGAGAAAGTTTTAAGAATGTAAGGAATTAAGAGAGATCATTAAATTGATTCAAGAACGATAGAAGTTCAAGAATTGGGTACAATGAAAGCACCAAATGTTATGAACTAGATTTGGATGGAAGGTAATTTTTTGTGGTAATGGAGACACCAATGGATTTTGATGGTGAATTGTAAGGAAAAAGATGATAATTGGTACTAATTAATGGATAATGATCAAACCCCTAAGAAAGATTGAGAGAGAAGAGAGAAATTGCAAAAGTAAAAGGTTTCTAGTTTATTGCTGGATTCTAGAAATGGGTGTACAATGCATTATATAGGCTACGAAGTATGAATACAAGGAGTAACCAACTACAATTCTAACTACCTAACTAATTAACAAACTATTAACTAACTACTAATAAACTAATTAGTTTCTTATTCACTTAACATGCTCTCTAACTAAAATTCTTCTTGTATCATAATAATCCAACCTTTTCAGTAATTATATACTCCATTAAGGGTGCATAGGGTTGGGTTGGGTTAGTTAGTGGTCAACCCTAACTCAATCTATGAATTTATATTCCCAACTCTAATTTAACCCAACCCATGACAGATTAAAAAATTCTCAACCCTAACCCAACCCCTTGAAAAATTGGTTGGGTTTGGGATGGCTTGTGAAATCAAAATCAATACTCAATGAATTGGTTTGGATCAAGTTGAGTAGGGTTGGTTCAAGCCGAGTTAGATTTTTTAATATTGAAATATATATATTGTTGGAAATCACCTTCAAGATGCCCAGGTGGTGATCTTCCAAACACCCAAGTCTAGAATGACTTGTAATAACACCGAAACAAAACAGAAATCAAACCAATCAAAGAAAGAACACAACAAATGTTATCGAGGTTCGGCAATGTGCCTACGTCCCCGTGAGCTCCTTCGAGCCCTCTGCACTAAATCAATGGAGTTCTTACAATTATAGCAACACCTCTTCAAGAACATGATCTAATCTTGATCCTAACACCATTCTTGAACAAAAGAAGAGAAAAAGAAAGTGATAAGAACTTGAGTTACCCTGAAATTTTTCCCAAGAAAATTCCACTTACAAGGCCCTTGAATCCCCAATCTATACTACTCTCTCTCTAAACAACCATCCTCTCTTAAATAAGTCTCTCTTGTGTGCTTTGTGTCTTTGCACTCTCACACACCATGTGTTCTATTTCACACACATTCACATGTTCTATTTCACACATGTTCAGCACATTCACATCATGTGGATGCTCACCTCACATCATCCTTGAATGGCTCCTAGATGACCCTTTATATAGGGAAATGACTTCCTCATCCAATCATGGAGATCAATCTCCACCCTTAGATCTCAAGAACCAAATATCCATGGCTCTTTAAGAGTCTAAGTAATCCTGTGTGTTTTGATCAAGCCTCACACATTAATCCAAAGTGCTGATCAAGAAGCATCAAGTGTGCCTGGCGCCGTGCCCCAGAACAGGGCTGGCCGCGGCGTACAACAGGGCCACACTTGTCCAGGTTCTAGGCGCCGTGGCGCAGCCTCTCTCAGGTGCGGCGCACACATGTGCTTGAACCACTCTTCTTTCTATGGGGTGAGGCGCGAACTGCTTGAGGTGCAGCGCACACCTCCAAACCTGATGCTGAACTTCAACTCGTTTAATCCTTGGATAAAATACCAACAATCTCTACCTTTGTCTAAGCGATTAAACCCGAACCCATTATGCAGAGAACTCAGGATCCAAACTCAACTTGAGTCACCATATCATCCTACTCCAATCCTAAGAAATCCAAGGCAATGATTGAACTTACTTAGAGGTAGAACTTTAGTACCTAAATCTGCAGAATTTTCTTCCATTGTGACTTTGTCCACATGAATGCATCCTTCTGTAACATTTTCCCAAATAAAATGATACCGAACATCCATATGCTTAGTCCTCTCATGAAACACCTGGTTCCTACGTAAGTGCCACACACTTTGGCTATCCGAAGACACCACCACCTACTCTTTTAGGACCTTCCACTCGTCCAACAACCCTTTACACCACATAGCCTCCTTTATGGCTTCCGTAGCCGCTATATACTCTGCCTCAGTTATTGAGAGTGCTACCACTGGCTGCCACTAAGCCTTCAAATACCTCAGCAACCACTTCATCCCAAGCCAAAGCTCATTTCCGAGATTACTCACAAATCTGCTGAGAATTCTATTTAAATGAGAATGTCGGGTCTAGTGCTTATCATCATGGACATGACTGATCCAACCATACTAGAGTAAGTGACCTTTTCCATTTCCTTCTTCTCCTCATCCATTCCAGGACATTGTTCGCTGGAGAACTTGAAATGACCAACAAGGGGAATCTTCACTAGTTTACCATCTTCCATAGAAAACTTGTATAACACCTTTTTTATGTTGGAAGACTGAGAAACCTTCAACTTGTTTCGTTCCTTTTCCCGAATTCTTCTCATCCCAAGGATCTTCTATGTAAGGCCAATATCCTTCTTCTCGAACTCTTCACTGAGTTGAGATGTCAACCTTTCTATCCTCTCCCTGCTATTCCCAACCAACAGCATATTATAGACATAGATGAGGATACTCACCCTTTCCTTCACCTTGTGTCCAGGTGAAAAAGTTTATGTGAAATCTATGTCATCTCTTTGCGTGAACCCCTTCGCCACCAGCCTAGCCTTATACCAGACTTTATCCCCTGGAGGGTTCCCTTCTTTGATCTTGTAAGTGCACTTACAATCCAAAACTCTCTATTTTCCTAGAATGTGCACAAATTCCCAAGAGTTGTTCTTCCTCAAAGAATGCATTTCTTCCTCCATAGCTAGCTTCTATCTTGATGAATCCTTATATACCATGGCATCAATGTAAGTTTCTTGTTCACTTATCCCTCCTTCTGTCCAAGGAGCTACTGCATTCGTAGCCGCAAAACTATATCTCAAAGGTGGTCTGACCAACCTTCTTTCTCGATCCCTTGTGAGCTGATAGTTATTCTGACTTGCTGCATCATCCCCTTCTAGTTCAGCCTTCTCTCGAGTGTCATGTGCTTGGCATTCATCAATGGGCTCTACCTGGTCCAAAGCCTCTTGCCTTCCTTGTTCTACCTGAACTTAATTTTCCTTGATGCTATGCTCCACAAATACCGAACTGGTTTGCTAACTATCTCCTGCAGGGTTAGTTTTCTCCAAATAGGGAAATAAATGCTCATTAAAAAAATATATCCCTACTTATTATGAGTTTAAATCCTTTTTGCTCTAAGAACCATAACCTATACCCCTTAGCCCCTTCCCCATATCCTAGAAACACACATTTTCTAGACCTTGGGCTAAGCTTATCATCCTTTTGATGTGCATACGTAGCACACCTAAAAGTCCTAAGGTTGTTCAACTCAGGGGCTTTTCCACTCCACATCTCCTTGGGAGCCTTGAGTTCTAAAGCTCTAGAGGACGATCTATTAACCAAATACGCAGCAGTAGACACCACTTCCCCCCAAAAACATTTGGGTAATCCGGATCCATTTAACATGCACCTAACTTTTTCCCTAAGGGTCTTATTCATCCTCTCAGCAACTCCATTTTACTGAAGGGTTTTCACAACCGTTCTATGTCTTAGAATCCCATTTAACTTACAAAATTGAACAAGTTCCTTGTTAAAAACTTCTAAGCCATTATCGGTTCTTAACACCTTAACTACACTGCCCGTTTGAGTTTCCTCCAACTTTTTCCACACCACTGATTTATTCAAAGCATCTATTTTTATTTTAAGCAAATAAACCCAAAACTTTCTTGAATAATCATTAATTAAAGACAGAAAGTAAAGATTACCTCCCTGTGTTGGTGTTCTTGCTAGTCCCCAAAGATCCGCATGAATGTAGTCAAGAATGCCCTTAGACTTGTGCACTCCGGTGTTGAAGCTGACCCGATGTTACTTCCCAAGAACACAACATTTACAGAAATCAAGTTCATCTACTTTGTCACCATTAAATAGACTATTCTCACTAAGAACTTACAAGCCCTTTTCACTTATGTATCCCAAGTGATTGTGCCAAAGAGATGCCTTATCCATCTCAGCCATCAAGCTTGCTGCTTGACCCTTGATCTCCGTGTCTTCGATCATCTCATAGAGACCATCCTTCATTGCTGCTTTGACCACTATCAAAGATTCCTTGGTTACCTTGATCTTTCCTCCCTCTGCTTTGTATGTGTACCCCATGGAATCTAGCTGCCCCAATGAGATCAAATTTCTTCTCAACTCCGGAAGATATCTCACATTCCTCAGCAGCCTTATCATTCCATCAAACATCCTCAACTGGATGTCTCTTGTGCCCCTCACTAGGTAAAAAGTATCATTCCCCCGAAAAATGTTTCTATCATCGGTTTTCTTGAAATTCTTGAACCAATCCCTGTGAGGACACATATGATGAGTGCACCCGGTATCCAAGATCCATTTCCTGCTGCCTTTATGCCCCTTGCTCACACTTGAGCACACAATAAGAACAT
This sequence comes from Bretschneidera sinensis, assembly GCA_023935145.1. Lineage (NCBI taxonomy): Eukaryota > Viridiplantae > Streptophyta > Magnoliopsida > Brassicales > Akaniaceae > Bretschneidera > Bretschneidera sinensis. The sequence continues at coordinate 52,563,710 of CM043703.1, read as the reverse complement.
CATCATCTTGTTGTTCTCCCTTGGCAACCGAAGCCTCTCCATTCTTAGTATGGCTTATTCCCTCATTCTTCATCATCTTCTTGCAATCTTTCTTGAAATGACCCTCTTTATGGTAGTAGAAGCATCTCTTCCCTCCAAATCTCAATTTAGAGTGAACTTTCCCATGGCTTTCTCCTCTACCTCTATCCCAGTAGTAGCCATGTATGTTACTGTACGCTCTCCTATGGCTTTCTCCTCTACCTCTATCCCAGTAATAGCCATGTATATTACTGTGCGCTCTCCCATGGCTTTCTCATCTACCTCTGTCCCGGTAGTAGCCATGTATGTTACTGCCATACCGAGTTGCTGACCTTCCTCTAACGAACAACCCTTCTCCACTTGATACTCCCCTTATCTTGGCATCAAGATTATCTTGCAACTCTTTATCAGGATCCAAAGTAAAGATTCATTTACGAAGATACCTCTTATGAGGGAGAGTCTTGGTAAGAAACAACTCATCTGGTTTCTTCCAAATTGCAGCTGGATCTTCCAAGTCTCCGCACTCTCTTGTGACATTATCCGATATGTGCAGAAAGATGGTGTTGTACGCCATCTTCTTCATCTCATTTCGCTGGACCTACGTGATACTTGTTGCAAAAGTGTCATCTTCTCCAATCACCAAGTCCACCTTTTGTTACATAAGAACAACTTTAATCTTCTGCTTCCAAAGGGCAAAGTCTCTCTTTCCATCAAACTTCTCAACAATGAAGTTCGAACCTATCTTGCGGAGAAAATCCCAAGATTTATATAGCACCCACAATTTCTTTCCAGCTTCTTCTAAATCTCAAGAACACGATCAAAGATTGATCTCAATACCGTTCTTGAATCACCCTCAAGAACATGATCAGATCTTGATCTCTACTCCGTTCTTAAATCAGATCAAGAACATGATCAGATATTGATCTCTACTCCGTTCTTGAATCACCTCAAGAACACAATCAAATATTGATCTCTACTCCATTCTTGAATCACCCAATAAGTTGACCTTTGATTCTTGGAGTCTTGCTCTGATACCTTCTGTTCCAGCTCCGATACCTGCTCACCAAAGCTCTGATACCACTGTTGGTGGTATCTCTTCTAGCTCTGATACCACTATTGGAAATCACCTTCAAGATGCCCAGGTGGTGATCTTCTAAACACCCAAGTCTAGAATGACTTGTAATAATACCGAAACAAAACAGGAATCAAACTAATCAAAGAAAGAACACAACAATTGTTATCGAGGTTCGGCAATGTACCTACGTCCCCGTGAGCTCCTTTGAGCCCTCTGCAATAAATCAATGGAGTTCTTACAATTGCAGCAACACCTCTTCAAGAACACGATCTAATCTTGATCTTAATACCGTTCTTGAAGAATGAAAGAAGAGAAAAAGAAAGTGATAAGGACTTGAGTTACCCTGGAATTTTCCCCAAGAAAATTCCACTTACAAGGCCCTTGAATCCCCAATCTATACTACTCTCTCTCTAAACAACCAGCCTCTCTTGAATGAGTCTCTTCTGTATGTTTTGTGTCTTTGCACTCTCACACGCCATGCGTTCTATTTCACACACATTCACATGTTCTGCACATTCACATCACATGGATGCTCACCTCACATGATCCTTGAATGGCTACTAGATGACCCTTTATATAGGGCAATGACTTCCTCATCCAATCTTGGAGATCAATCTCCACCCTTAGATCTCAAGAACCAAAGACCCATGGCTCTCTAAGAGTCTAAGTAATCTTGTGTGTTTTGATCAAGCCTCACGCATCAATCCAAAGTGCTGATCGGGAAGCATCAGGTGTGCCTTGTGCCGTGCCGCAGAACAAGGCTGGCCGCGGTGCACAACAGGGCCACACTTCTCTAGGTTCTGGGCGCCACGGCGTACCCTCTTTGAGGTACGGTGCACACCTCCAAACCTGATCCTGAACTTCAACCCGTTTAATCCTTGGACAAATACCAACATATATATATATATATATATATATATATATATATATATATATATCAAATGTTAACATTGCAAATAGAATTTTAATATTATCAAATTAACATATTTAAATTGAAACATCTCCTAAATATTCAAATTCCAAAGGCTCAAACATCTTATAGAAATTCAAATGAGTACTAAACTACTAGTAATCAAACCATTTATTTCTAAACTAAATCAAAAGAATAAAACTGCTTCATGTTTATTTTAGTTAAGTTGAAACTAATAAAGTAAATAGTTAAATTATTATAATAAAATCCATATATATTATAAATTTATATATAATTTTTTATATAATTATATATGGGTCCATAGGTTAAGGGTTTGGTTAGGGTTGCCCTAACCCAACCCAAATTTAATCTGAGTTTAAATTTTTCAACCCTAACCTAATCTAACCCAACCTAAAAAATCTTAATCATAACTTGCCTAAAATCTGGGTTAGGCTAACGTTGAGTCGAGCTAGCTAATTTACCCATATAATAGGATTTCTCCATTGCACTACCGATGTGGGATGTGAGTCATCACAAACCAGTGTTTCTAACCGATGGTTATCAAGTGTGGGACCACACAACGAGGATGCTATGCCAAAAAGAGGAAAAATTATTATGCCCCAAGATAGGGGTCAAGTTTTGGTATCCTACATCGATAAGAGAGAGAGTGATTTGGCTATTTATAAGTAATTGTCACCTCCACTTGGACAACACATTTTAAATTCGTAAGGTTTGAGGTTCCAAAATAGACAATATTATGCAAAGCGGGAGGTCGGGTCGTTATGGTGATATCAGAGCCGACTCACGAAAGTTCTACTGACAATGAGTTTTAAAGTTGTGAGGCCTGGAGTGCCAAAGTGGACAATATTATGCCAAGCAGGAGGTCGAGTCGTTATAGCTCTCTACTTCTAAATTTATTCTTCCAATCTGTCTTGCTGGTGCATGGTTATTAAGAGGTGCCTTAATGCTTGGTTCTGGACAACTTGAGAATCCTGATTTTTTTTATAGCAATCAGCCACCTTATGGCCATACTGTCCATAATAAAAAATGAGCACTGAATATCCACCTGCAATCATTATCTTTATTATTACCATTACAATTTTGGAAGCATAATTATTATTCCCATTACAATGTTAGCACCTGATGCTCTCATGTCCACTTGAGTTATGGTCTTTCTAAAAGCTTACCAATCTTTACCTTTTTCTCTAGCTTTCTTCTAATCCATTATGTACTCCTATCATTCCAAGCTCCATAAATCAATCTTTGCCCAACACCTATGCATAGATTTTCAACTTAAAGGATATAACATATTTTCTTGATCTAACCCCTCAACCTTGATAAGAATCGCTTAGTCCGTTCTTTGTCTGTGACTGCCAAATGAAGTGAATATTTTGTAAGTCTCTCAATTTCAACTTGGTACTTTATTACTATAATATTTTCCCCTTGGTTACTCTTCTTCCTTTTCCATTTGAACACTGCTAGGAAAATACTGTTGATAGAAGGCTCTTCTAAACATATCCCAAGTGACGATCACTTGATTTTCCTTATCATCCTTCTTGAGTATAGTCTTCTCTATCTTCCACCACTCATGTGCACTACTCGATAACTGCAAAGCAACGAATCAAACCTTCTCACCATCGCTGCACTAAAGAGTCTCAAATCGTTTCTCAATGCTATCAATTCAATCCTATACTTCTAAAGGATCCATAGCTCCTTTAAACTTTGAAGGTTTCAACCATGTGAATTACATTAATCTACCATGCTTCTTGGAAGGTGCCTCAACATTTTTCTGTAATTCTTGATCACTTGTTGTGGTTGCACTTGTTGTTGCATCTGTTGTTGCACGAGTTGTTGACTTTGTAACATGCCCATAAAATTTGTATCATTTGCATCATAAAATGTTAATTCACCTGTTCACCACCTCGTTTAGGGTTCTGATGATCCCCAATAGCACTATAAGTCTTCTCATGTGATTCATGTTCCTGACAAGCATTATCTTGTAGTTCAACATGAATCTCATTCTCAATTCTATTAAAAAAAAATCGTTAAGCTGCTTCCTTTTAGGTGGCATAACAACCTGAAGCATGGAGTTAATCAAAGCTTACATCAATATATAAACCAAATAAGAAAACAAATGCGTTGATGGACAATCAACACAATATCGCGTTCTATGACCCTCTTATAATTTGATACAAAACCTCAAATATAATACTATAGATAATTGATTATAAAACCTTCAGCTTTAAACATGTAATTTTGATTATAAAAACAAATTCATAAGAAATAAATTTTTAAAAAATGACGTATTTAATTGCAACAATTCTTAATATCTATAACTTTTTATTTTCTCTTCTAATACAATATATAGTTTTAATAATTGTAGTTATGTGGGATATATAAAATCTAATCTATAACCCTATAAAAGTCCCTTTATTATGTTTCTTTTCAATTTTATTTTTAATAAACCGATAGGGGTCCATGCCAAACCTCTTCCATTTCAAGGATGCTTTTTCCAAAAAAAAAAAAAAACCTATAAAAGTCTAAAGTCATGAAATACAATTTATATTAGACTAAATTAAAGAATACAACCCCTTTAAAAAAAATTAAAGAATACAATCAAGTTATGGACTAAACTAATCTAATTTATATATATAAAAAAATTGAATATCAAAAACTATTTCACCAAAGAGTGTTTCATCATAAATTGTACACATATTTTTGTCTTCATATTTTTTTATTAAAAAAATTGGATATATTAAGTCATCATAAAATATTTTTGCTCTTTTGCATAAGGATTTAAGTATCTATATCATTTTTCTTACAATGGTTTTTTCTTAGTCTCACTTATTTGATAAAAAAATCTAACGTACAATATCATAAGCACTAACTGAAATACTTTAGATTGAATTTTTTTTTTATAAAAAAAACCAACCAAATTTCATAAGATTTTTTTAAACAAATTAATATTCAATTGCAACAATCCTTAGCATAAAATTAACTAAATGAGATTGTAGATGTACATATATCCAATGAAATCAATTAACCATGTAACTATAAAACTATAATTATACAAATACCAAACTGTCAATACCCCCAAAAAGGTTTTTAAAACTAGGTTTAAAAACAACTTTTTTTTTTATAGGAAATCAACTTAAAAAATGGAATTTCCTTCAACCGTTCTAAGGTTTATTGAACACTTTACTTAGTGTTCTTTGTGTGCTTGGAGTTAGTAATTCACTAACATTGAAGAATTGGTCTACAAAACTAAAGTATAAGTTCAAGAGGTCTATTATGCGAAGGGAAGGTGTTAGGCACCTTCCAACATTCACCTGAAAACGATTACCATTTGCTTTTTATCCTTGTTCGGTGTTTCTATTAAAAAAAATGTAAAATGGTGTCTCGATTTGGTGGTTAAGGTAAAAACATTTCTTTATTTTTTACATGTCTTAAACGGGTCAACATGCACACTAACACTTGAAGTTCAATGTGTTTAGAGACTTGTGATGGAAGTTAGGTCTAAAATAAAGATAATAAAGGTGATGACGTGCACTTGTTTTGTAACACATGACCCATTAGAAGTCACATGTACATTCTATTTATTATATATTATGAGATTTTGACATCCTCGCATCAATGACTAATAATCCTACGTTGGGATACTTTCCTCGATCTTAGTGAGTGATTCAATTTATTTATCTTATTAAATCCTTCAACATATATTCTATATGTGGATAAAAACTAAAGGTAAGTCACGCATATAAAAGTATCATGATGCATAAAAAACATTTTTATTTTCTAAATAGGAAAGTAGTGCCTAATATTAAATGACATGCGAGATTATGATGCTCCAATCAAGCAATCAATTAATCATTTTGTCAATCAAACATTATAGGCAAGCCAATTAAAAATACTATAATAGGTATTTAACATACTATTTTTTATATTATATACTTTAGCATAAAGAATGGGTTAGGATATATCTTGTGGGCTTATGGTATGCCCACTTACCTATCCCATGGCAATGGGTTACAAATCACTCATACCTCACCACTTATGCCTTTATGGCCCTTTACAATTTACAAAATGAAGAAGTACAAAAGCCATCTAAAAGTAAAATTTATAGTAAATAGTCAAGAGCCTAGCACACTTCAAGAAAAGATCATTGTTGATCATAGTCAATGCATCAAAGAAACATACATGGCAGAAAATTAACTTAGGCCATCAATCAACCCTCTAATCATGGCAAAACAGTTCAGTAAATAATCAGTTCCCCTACCTAGAAATGATGCTACTCATGCATGATTCTAAACCTTTTTTGTTTCATAACAATATAGTGTTATGAATTAAAAGGGGTCCCCACTAATGCATTTGATGAATGAAGTGATATGCAAATTTGAAACTCTATCAAAATAACAAGTAAACAGTGCAATTTACACATGCTAGCAACAAACCATACTGAGAGAAGAATACATGCTATTGACAGTCAAATTACTGTAACTTGGATGAATCTAATGAAATGGTTAATCCCTCTCAAATTATGCGCCATTTGAGCCATGGAAAAAAGGCTCAATGATCTGAGAGTGATCAACAAACCCACCCTATAAGTTATACATTTGAGTCATCCATTTAATTGAAATATTAAACTAGGCTAATAAACATGCTTTATGGGTGTAATGTGATAGATCAGTAAACACAAAAGCATGATAGAGAGTTCATAAAGCACATATTTCTCATTCGTTAACAAGTACAAATGATTTTGAATTTTCTATATATACACATATAGAACTCAAAGAATATAGTGACAACATCCCAAAAATCCTACAGTCACTTTTAAGAACTAGTATTACCACTAAATTTATCACAAAAGATACATAGCAACATTTGAACACAAATAATCAAGTTAATTCCCTAGCATCAAAGGATTGTAATTTCTCCTGCCTAAAAAAACTAGTAAAAGAGAGATCCCACACAATTCCTCATCTTTAAGCATATAGTTTATTGTTAGGATGGGATTGAAAGAAGAAAAAAAAACATAAGTGAAATCAAGAATGGAAGAACATAAGGAATGGAAAGAAAAAGGAAAAATGATTTGGGTTTGTAATCTGAAAAAGGAAAACACTTTTTGAACAAGTAGAAAGCTCCTATATCATTTCAAAGAAATGCCTTAAAGGATTCTTATTCATTGTCTTTACAGAAACATGAATACAAGAAGTTATACAAGTTGTCCTTAAGCTGGTCAGTTAGTTACAACTCTAACTAACTGTAACAGAATTCTAACAACCCTCTAACTGTTTGTTACCCTACTGGACTTAAGTTCTTTCATCTATGCACTTATCCTAAGTGTAGGAACTCTTCTAGTAACAGTGTGAACATGTTCTGCGTTGTGCTCAGCAGTGTGCACTTCATCCATGTTGTGCTTAACAACGTGCAACTGATTATGCTATGCTTAGTAGTGTACACTAGTTCCTAGTCTACATTATTCCCACCCATCTGGAAATCAACCTTGCCTTCAAGGTTCAAGGAAGAATAGGTCATTAGTAAAGCAGCTAAGTGATCCAAAATGTTTCTTCAGGTAGAAGTCCCTCCTATTTAACTAGAGTTTGGGGAATTATCTAACCTTTAAAATAGATCTGTCTTATAGCTATAATAGATTTAGGGACAATGAAAGGTTGGTTGTTGATGCTACCAGTGGGTAGGGAGTGTGCTATTGAAGTTGTGGAGGGTCCTGTGTATGATTTCAATTTGGAGATGTGGAAAATTGGATGTATCTTACTGCCTTGTGGAAGCTGAAGCTTGTAAGCTACTTTACCTATCTTTTATAGGACTTTGAAGGGACCAAAGTACTTATGACTCATTTTTTTATTAGTCATATATGCCATAGATGTCTATCTATAGGGGTAACTCAATCATCAACTACAAATGACCACTCTCTTTTATGTTTATCTATTTGTGCCTTCATCCTTGCTTGGGCTTGTAGTAGGTTGCTTTTGAGTTGGTGTAGTAACTGAGTTCTGGTTGTTAATTGATGCTCCACTACTTCAATGTTGGTGGACTGCATGATGTAGTCAGGGACAGTAGGAGGGATTCTGCCATATATGGCTTGAAAAAGGATTATGCCTGCAACTGAGTGATGGCTAGTGTTGTACCAAAACTCTGCCCAAGGAAGGCAAGCATGCCAGAGCTTGGGTTGGTCATGAAAAAAGCTCAAAAGTACTATTCTAAGCACCTATTTAACACTTCTATTTGCCCATATTCTCTGGATGGTAGAAGGAGCTCATACTGAGAGTGGTGCCACTAAGAATGAATAAATGCTATCAGAAGTTGCTAAGGAAGATGATATCTCTGTCAGAGATGATAGACTTAGGAAAACCATGGTGCTTAATCACTATGTTGAGAAAAAGTTATGCCACTATACTAGTTGTATGGGATGTAGGTAGGGCTCCAAAACGTACTGTTTTGGAGAGCCTATCAACCACTACTAAGATCATTGTGTATCCCCTAGATATAAGCAGTCATGTGATGAAATCTATAGACACTTTTTTTTTTCCATATTTGATCAAGAATAAAGAGTGGCTAGAGGAGGTCTACAAGGTCAGCCTTCTTTGCATGACTAATCTAGTTGTAAGATGAGGGTTATCTTGAAGGCCTTTATGGATTCTGACTAACTCAGGTTCAGTAATATTTTACTATTTTGAATCAACAAGAATGGACAGATAAATAGTAGACATGGCTAACAAGTGTCCTTTTGGTGGTGCAATAGAGGCTTCTAGATATTCTCGAACTCTAGAGAGTGCATAAGCTGCATCATTATCTTTTGCTCTGTAGACAAGGGTGTAGTCAAACCCAAGCAATTTGCTTAAGTAGTGATGCTACTCAGGTGTTTGAATCACCTGATTCATGAGGTTTTTTAAGCTTATGTGGTCTGTTTTGATAATGAACCTCCTGCCCAATAAGTATTGCCTAAATTTTATGATAACCTCGATAATGGAATGCAACTCCTTAACATAAGTAGAGGAAGCTTTCATCTTAGGGCCCATTTTCTTGTTGAAAAAAGCCAATGGTTGACAAACTTGTGTCAACACAGCTCCAATGCCCACATTAGAAGCATCTGTCTCTACTTTAAATTGCTTGATGAAGTCAAGCAGTGCTAGGACAAGGACTTAAATCATGGCTATCTTCAGGGTAATGAAATACTGTAATGTTTTAGGAGTCCAATGAAAGGCATCCTTATTCAAAAGATTAATGAAAGGGGCAATAATGGTGGCATAATGATTCACAAATTTTCTATAATATCTAGTAAGACCCAAGAAGTCTCTCAATTATTCGATGGATATGGGAACAGGCCAATCAGTCATTGCTTGTATCTTACTGTTATTAGGTTGGACACCTTGATATGACACCAGATAGCCTAAATATTTAATAGATTCTTTGCAGAACTCACACTTCTTCTTATTTGCAAAGAGTTTATTAGTGGATAGGCAGTCCAAAACTAATTATAAGTGATGTGATGGTCTTCTGAGGAGGCACTATAGATGAGTATATCATCAAAGAAGACAGTAACAAACTTCCTTAAGAAGGGCTTAAAAAGCATGTTCATTGTTGCTTGAAAGGTTGAGGGGGCATTGGTGAGGCCAAATGGCATAACTAGGAACTTATAGTTCTCTTCATATGTTTTGAATGCAATCTTAAGAATGTCCTTTTCTTCTGCTTTAATCTCATGGTAATCAGCTTTTAAATCTAACTTGAAAAACACCTTTGCACCAGTCAACTTATCTAATAGCTCATCAATTATGGGTATAGGGAACATATCCATGATAGTGACAATATTAAGAGCCTTATAATCAACACGGAATCTCTATGACCAATCTTTCTTCTTGACCAACAGCACTGGAGATTAAAAAAAAAAAAATGGCTCTGACTGTTCCTTATGATCCCACTGTTGAGCATTTTCTGAATCAGTTTTTCTATTTCTCCTTTTTGGAAGTGAGTATATCTATAGGGCTTGACATTAACAGGTGTACAACCAAAAGTAAGGTGTAGATGGTGGTTCAGAGGTTTAGAGGGAGGTAATGTAGTAGGGGTTTCAAAAGACATAATAGAATTTTTGTAACATATTATTGATATTATTGTGAATGTGGTTATCAACTATTTGTGGGGTAAGGTCTTCAATTGTCAAATAGAAGTAGGAGATTATGCCATTATAGGCAACTAGTTTTTGGAGCTGTTTGGGCTCGATAAGTTGGAGATAGAGGCAAGAATCTCATTGAAGTTGTACTGTCTACCTATGCCAGTCAAACTGCATGGTGAGGTCTTTGTAATTGGTTAGGATATGACCTAGCTGTTCTAACCATTGAATGCCAAGCACTATATCTGCCCCTTGGATAGAGAGCACAAATAGATCGAACACAAAATCATGGTGTTGTAGTGTTAAAGCCACTGAAGAACATATCTTGTCACAATATAGATAATAACCATTACCTGCATAAACCTTGAAGAGTCTTGATAGAAAGGTAGGTAACCTCAATCTGAATGCTACTTCTTCTTATATAAAATTGTAATGTAAAAGGCCCATGATGTCCAGACAGTCTAACTATCCTAGGACTTAGTTTGACAGCAATAGCATATAGGCTAATTTCTAAGAGTAACTGAGAGTCATCATCCATGCACTGAGGTGTGGTGTAATCTACACTATCATGGCATACATCATCATCTTGATAACCTATGGAAGTCTAACAAAGGCCTTTCTCCCTTCTACTATTGATTTCAATAAGGCACATTTTCTTGAAAGAGAATTGTCTGTTGGGTTATGATGACACATCTTATTGGTGGTGGTTTAATGGTGTTTAGAGAAGTGAAACTTTTTTCTAGAAAAATAAAGAGAGGGGTTCTTGAAGTCACCTGGAGTAAAGCTGGTTGTTGGAATAGTGTACTAAGAAGGTTTGAATGACTTCTTGATGTTATTGTATTTGCTTTCTTGCAACCATGCCATTACCGTTTCTTAAATGACAGAAGAAGGTTGAAGATGCAGTAATTCTATTTTAAGTTTTTGTTTGAATCCAAATATGAAAAGGCTGACAAGAAAAGAATCAAACAAGCATTGTATTATTGTTGCAAAGGCCTCAAACTGTGCTTGGTAATCAGCAATAGTGGTGGTCTAATGTAGGCCAATGTACCTTCAGGGTCTTCATATGTTGCAGGATTAAACTGCAACTTGAGGGCTTCAAGAAATGTTGTTCAAGAATGAAGTAGGCCTCCTTTATGAACCCACTGGAACCAAGAAAGGGTAGGGCCTTCAATGTGAAAGGAAGAAATGAGTATTCTTTGATCAGAAGGTGCAGTGTGGTAATCAAAGAACTACTCTACCTTGAAGATCCACCATTCTACTTCTGACCTATCAAACTTTGGGAACTCTAGTTTGAAATTCATAGAAGGCAAAGTACAATAAGTACTTTCTTGATGCTGAGTGAAACCAACAAGTTCTTGTATAAACTGAGAGTATGCATGATGATTGTTCTGGATTTGATTGTCCCATCTCTGATCCAAGGAGGCTATAAAAGCCTTTAGTGTTTGGTTTAGTTTTGTAAACTGAGAATCTAAACTCTTCCTTAGGTCAGAAATTTCTTGATACTAAGAAGTCTGGAACTATTAAAAATTATCCATTTTGGTTTGGAGAGTCTTCACCTCTTCCTCTATTTTGTTGTAATTTTTAGTGCTCTTTGCCATAACAATGGTACTGGTTGTATAATGAAATAAATGAGGGGTTCTTCGAAGAAAGAAAATTAAAAAGGGAAAATGAAAGCACCAATGTTAGGATGGGACTAAAAGAAAAAGAGAAAACATAATTAAAATCAAGAAAGGAAGAATATAAAGAATGGAAAGAAAAATGAAGAATGATTTGGGTTTGAAATCTGAAAAGGGAAGCCACATTTTGAGCAAGTGAAAAGCTCATAAATCATTTCAAAGAAATGCTTCAAAGGATTCTTATTCAATGTATTTACAAAAACATGAATACAAGTTGTCCTTAAGCTGGTCAGTTAGTTACGCTCTAACTAACTTAGCAGAATTCTAACAACCCTTTAACTATTTGTTACATTGCTAGACTTAAGTACTTTGATCTGTGCATTTCTCTTAAGTGTAAGCACTCCTCTAGGAACAATGTGCACGTGATCTGTGTTGTACTCAGCAGTGTGCACTTGATCTGTGTTATGCTCAGCAGTGCACATTGGTTTCTAGCCTGTATCATTTATCTACACTAAGCTTCTCTACAAAAATTTCATCATTATCTCCCAACTAATCTTTAACATGCCTCTGCCCAAAATAATATTTGTAGACCTTGAAATTGTGCCCCTTATAGTCTACAATGACACTATCATATTCACCCTCCTCCCTAGCCACCCCCATTTTTGCTAACTTATGCATGTGCACCAAATATTCCATAGCTTCTTCCCCTCTAAATGACAGTTTTAAGAGCTTTCTCACACAAGGCACAATTAACTGTGTTGCTTGCTCTACAGAGAACAAAAATGTTCATCCTCGATTAAGGAATGTAGAGAACAAAAATGTTCGTAGAAATTTATATATTATATTTTTGAAAGAACAATTTTATTAAGTTATGAAAAAACAATGGAGCAGGACAAAGAAGAAACCCCAGCTGTTGTAAAAAAAATGCTACAACACAACTATCACACCATCATCCTCATTTCAAAATGTTCATCAATACACTACAAGAAAAATGGTTATCAGTGACGCATTAATTCGTCGTTAAAATTAGCATTTCTGTTGCATTTACTTATTTGTGAAAGAAATCTGTCGCACTAAATGCAATCATTGATATTATTAATTGCGACCGAAAAAAAAAATTCGTCACAACAAAATATTTTTTGCGACGGAAATATCGTCGGTGATATCTAGTCGCATTTACTCAAAGAATTTCAAAAATAATAAATTAATACAAAAATCTTATATTATTTGTAGTAAAAGCGATAGGAATAAATCGCAGACGTCCCTCGTATATAGTATTTATGACGGATGTGAATCCGTCGCAAATAATAATTTCCAATTTTTATTTGATTATTTACGACAAATGATTCGTTGTAGATAATATTTATTTTTTTTAATTATTCTTCTAAAAATATCCTTTATTAATTTAGATATATAAAAAAAAACTTTAAAATTACATATTTAAATAGAGCAATTTTACAATTCTGCTCAAATTTTATCAAAATTAGTAAAATTAAATCATCAATAATAATATAAAATCTAAAAATTCAATTTCTAAAAATAATATTCATAACATTACAACAAAATAAATAAAAATTATCAGGAAAATAGAGATAGGCACTCATCATTAGCCACTCAGGTCTAGGTAGTATGCGTTGTCATCGTCGCTCGGATCCTGTGCTCTTCCAGCATTCTCCAAAAGAAGTTAAAATCAAATTATAAGATGTATGGTAAAGTAAGATATATGATATTAACTAATTACGGAAAATTAATAAACATAATTGTTGAACATAATAACTGAAGAAACTCTCTCTGTCTTATTGAATGATTAAAACAAATACAATTGACCCAATATATAGACTTATGAATACTAAGCCTAATCGGACTTAGACAAAAGAATTTAGATAACATACACATGATCCAAGTCTACTAGGACACTTGTTAAGAATCCTAATAGGATTCTCAACACTCCCTCTCGAGTTGGAGCATAAATATCACATGCACCAAACTTGTTACAAATAAATTAAACTCGAGAACCATCCAATGGTTTAGTAAATAAATCTACTAACTGATCGGTCGACTGTACATGTTTTGTACTAATCAGATTTTGTAGAAGCTTTTCTCGAACAACATGACGATCAACTTCAATATGTTTAGTTTTCTCATAAAAACACTGGATTATTTGCAATATGAATATCTACTTGATTGTTACACACCAAGTTCATAGAACTTGACTGGTTAATCCCAAGTTCCGCTAACAACTGCTTTAGCCAAACTATCTCACGAGTAGTATCCGTCATTGCTTTATATTCGAACTCAGCACTTGACCTAGAAATCACAGTTTGCTTTTTTACTTTTTCACGGTACTAAATTACCTCCAACAAACACACAATATCCAGTAAAAGACCTTCTATTAGATGGAGAGCCGGCCCAATCTGCATCAGTTAACCTTCAATTTGAGCAGGACCATGATTTTGATAAAGTAAACCATGGCTAGGAGCACGCTTAAGAAATCTCACGAATAACAGCATCCCAATGACTAGTTCGTGGAGCATCGAGAAATTGACTAACCATACTGATTGCAAATGAAATATCAGGTCTAGTAACAATCAAATAATTCAATTTTCCAACCAAATGCCTATATCGCCTTGGATCAAATAATAAGTCACCTTAATCAATTGTAAGTTTTGTGTTGGGATCCATAAATCTATAAGCTTACACCCTAACATTTCAGTATCAGTCAACAAATCAAGAATATATTTACGTTGGGATAAAGAAACACTATGACGAGATCTAGCAACCTCACCCGAGAAGTATCTCAATTCCCCTAAAACTTTTGTCTGAAATTTAGTACTCAAGAACTGTTTAGTGTTAGAATGCCTTCTTTGTCATCTCTTGTGATCACAATATCATCCATCAATAACCTTTCTGTGTATGAGAATAAACTAAGAAAGTACACTTTATAGAGCGGGGATCAAGTTTGTCAACTCTTGGACGGAGCTAATGAACAAAACAAACGAATCCAAAAACACGAAGAGGTAAGTGGAAGGTAATGTCTTTAGGAAAGAGCACAGAATGAGGGTTTTTCCATTAAGAATAGTGGATGGCATATAGTTTATTAAGTAACATGTAGTCATAACTGCCTCACTCCAAAATAATTTGGAGGCAGGCATATGAAAAAAAAGAGTACGAGTAGTATCCATAAGATGCTGATTTTTCCACTCTGCAATCCCATTTTGTTGGGATGTATGAGATCAAAATAACTGATGAATAATGCCAGACTTATGCATAAAATTTGTAAAAAGCTCAAAAAAATATTCACGAGTATTGTCACTACGAAGAATCTTAATAGATAAGTAAAATTGAGTTTTTTTATCTCAGCAAAAAAAATAGAAAACAACTCAGAACGGTCTTTCATTATAGAAAACCAAGTAAGCCTGGAATAATCATTCACAGATGTAACGAAATACCGAAATCCAAGTTTGGAAGTTACACGACTTGGACCCCAAATATCATAATGTACTAATATAAAAAGACTGGACACACATTTATTAATTCGGGAAGCAAATGAAATACGATGATGGTTACCTAATTGACATGACTCACACTCTAAAGTTGAAACTTGACTCAAAGTAAGAAATAACTTCTTCTGCTTTTCTAAGGATGGATAACAAAAAGGGCAATGGATCTGGAGTGGAGACACGTCAATTAAGCAAGTAATGGGTGATGGGATAGGATCAAAGTAATACAGGCCATCCGATTTATGCCCACCATCAATCCTTTTCCTTGTTTTCAAATCCTAGATAAAAACAGAATCAGGAAGAAATGTAACAGAACAATTAAGACGTTTTGTAAGCTTACTGACAGATATCAAATTATACTGATTATTGAACAAAATAACTAAAGAAACTCTCTCTATCTTATTGAATTATTAGAATGAATACAATTAACCCAATATATAGACTTATGAATACTAAGCCTAATATGACTAGGATATAACAATTTAGATAAGATGCACATGATCCGATCCACTAGGACACTAGGACACTTAGAATGCAAGATCATCTCCACAGGGATTGGTAAAGTTCAATTTAGAATTATATTCGCAATATAAAAAGATAGAAATAATAAAAGCATTGAGAAATAATAAAGATAAAATACTAAGGATAAAGGCGTAGGGACTTGATATCCACCACTAATTATGCTACCACAATATAACAGTATGCCAATGCTTTATTCATGCCATGTCTACCTACTGGTTGCCAACCTAAGGGCATGGTATCTACTCCTTAAGCTATTGATTTCCCTAAGCAACGAGTTAGGCATGGTATCTACTCTAACTCTTTTCTTCCTTAAGGGATTCAGCATGGTATCTGCTTGAGTTGTTCCTTAAGAAAACATAAGTACTATGGAAATCGACAACCACATGAGACCTAGGGCATGGTATCTACTCCCGGTTTCCCATGTTGATTAACCCGGGTATCCGGATAAGATATCCCTTGTTACTAATGTTAGACCCAGGACTCGGTCATCCAAATTGATCTAACTAACAAGTCCATACCACATGCACATATTGATCAGACATATACATATGAGGAATTTAAATAAAAGCAGGTATTAATCAAGTTTAAGCAACACAACATAAATATCGCAAAAGCGCCAATACTAAATTTATTGAGTAAACATAATTAGGGCTTCAACCAATCCCTACTAAGAATTTAATTACACATAATAAAATAAAAAGGAAAGAAGAAACCCGAGAGAAGAGTCGTCAATTCCGCTCCCAAGCTCTCCACTCCAAGTAAAAGAAAAGAGAAAAGTGTTTTCTATCTAAGGTTGTGTTTTTTGTGTGTGAGTTACAAGTGTATTTATAGGTCTTTGAGAAGTCCTAATAGACTCATGAGTTTCTAAACTTTCCTAAAATACAAAACTCCTTTATTTCCAAAATAGAGTTATTTCCAAAATAGGGTTATTTCCAAAATAGAGTTCTGCAGTTTACTATTCACGTTTGTACATTTGCGCTCGATCGCATGTGTCCTTGCGCTCGATCGCAGTGTGCGCTCGATCCTACAAGTGTGCGCACGACCGTATGTGCGCTCGATCGCACTGCATGTGCGCTCGATCGCACTTTGTCCAGAAAGTGCTCCAGGGCTTCTAGATTTCTTCCTTAAAGAGCCAAAACTGCTTTTTTTTCTCCATGACCCTATAAAAACATGTAAAACACACAAATGGAGTAAAAGATACCAAATTAATGTAATAAAGGATCTAACAAGTGTAAATAAGGGGGCTTAAATATGTATATTTAAGCGTCTATCACACCCCCAAACTTACATATTGCTAGTCCCTTAGCAATACTAAATTAAAAACTAAAACGAAAATATAGATAAATCCAATGTTCATAGTGTCAATCAAAAATATAGATTTTACACAAAACTATGATGCGCTTCATGAGCAAGCTTAACAAGTGTAAACATATATCTGCAATGAATAAGAGTTTTGAACGTAAATCATATTCACGAGGTATTTTAAGATATCACAAGTTTGACTTTAGTGTGTGGTGGCTAGCACATAAAAGATTGAGTTTCCAAGATATTCAAATGGGTAGTGTTTCGATGACTCAAGATTCACCAAACTTCCTATTAGAGTCAACAGATATGGCATAGTCTTTTATTTGCGAGATTTTTGCCAGGTTAGTTCCCTTAAGCTTTCTTGTTGACTCGTGTAACGAGTGTTTAGCCAATGACTCCCAAACCAGATGGTTTTAGGGCATTAGGTGTAAAGACACCCCTAAGGACTTACTGGCTCGAGTCAACAAGGCTACGAAACTAATTGATTTTTATGCTACCATTTAGAATTTTCCACCTTTTGACGTGACACTCAATGCTTACTGAGGCAAGAGGGCCAGTTACTCAGCGGAAAATTCCTTTTTAATGATCACTTAAGATTTTCCACCTTTTGACGTGACACTCAATGCTTACTGAGGCAAGAGGGCCAGTTATTCAGCGGAATATTTGTTTTTATTGATCATTAGGAGCATTTTTTTATTTTTTTGAGCACGAATCAATCTTTTCTATTTTTATATGCCAAAATGTCAATCTAATAGGTCATCTAGTTCACAGTCAAGCAAAAGAAACATACCAATCCAAATAACATGTCATACCCCACACAGCTATGTGCTAATGTGCTCGTGATAGTTCAAGTTAAACTTGTGAATTCTTAAATGCCAAAAGGGCAGTGATCTAGGTTCAAAACTTGTTTATTGACCTATATGTTCAAAGTGTTAAGCTCACTGATGAAGACAAATCATAACTTTTTGTTTAGATCATAAAAAGTTTATTGGACATAATGAACAAGCATTTATCTATGAAAATAATAACAAAACAACAAAAAAATGTGGGACATAGTGAGTGTGTGAATGGGTCCCCATACCCCAAAACTTAAATTGCACATTGTCCCCAATGTGTGAATAGCATGGAAGGAGCTGACCTGGGAGATGGAGAACTGATGGCTGACATGGCTCGTAGCACACCCCCAAACTTGAACGGATGCACACATTGTCCCTAAAAAAGAAAAACTAACGTAATATGGGAAAACAAGAAGTAATAACAATAAATACGTAAAATAATAAAAATAAAAGGATAAGCTGTGGGGTGCCTCCCATGAGCGCTAAGTTTAACGTCTTCAGCCGGACCAAACTTTATTTTTCCCCAAAACTGAGAGTGGTAGCAGCTAGCATAGGAAGTGTCTTATTCTCTCCCATATAGGCATAAGATAAGTGCTCGGGTAACTGCTTGAATTCCAAGTTAGGTGCCTGTACAATAAAAGGGGGAAGAATAGTATTAGTAGGCCCAAGAATTTCAAATGGATCAGTGTACTTACTTGGAGGCTTTGGAAAGGCTTTTAGAAGGTGCATAGTTTCAATGATGTCATCAGTAACATCCTTGCATTTGGGCTCAATATCCGATCTTGGGACACTATAGTTAAGAGCAGGTTCTATTGGATCAACGTGATGGACCTGAAAAGCTTCCTCAACAACACTTTGCGTCATGCATACATTAAAACATTTTATATTATCTGGGGGTAATTTTAATGCATTATATCTTTTGAGTTCAACCTTCTCACTATTTACCTTCTCCATCTCACTTACCTTGGATGTGGATGCTTTTGTAGGCTCATCAGTTTCAATGATCTTACCATTCGTTAGAGTTGTCACGGCATTTAGTTGCTGATGTCCTCTTGGATGTGGTAGTGTTTGTGCAGGAAGTTCTCCTTGCTGTCTTCCACTTAACTCCTTAGCCATATGCCTCATTTGTACTTCCAGCCTTTGGATGGTTTGCTCATGCTTTGCAATTGTTTGTCTTTGCTGATCTTGTGAAGTTATCAATGTTGCCATTAGTTGTTGTTGCTGAGTGGCCAATTGTTTTACAAGACTTTCTAGATCATCCTTCTTGGGTTCTGGAACTGGTTGGGCTGCTTTATGACAGTTCCCTTGTTTCTCTTGAAGGTTCAAGTTGCTTTGATTGTTGCTCCATGAGAGGTTGGGGTGGTGCTTCCATCTAGGATTGTAGGTATTTATATATGCATTGTGCGGTCCCTCATAATTTGCTTGCTCTTGACCTGCATATGAATACAAAGGGCAAGTGTTAGTAATGTGATCAAAACGAGAACATATAGCACATACCTGGAGTGGTTTGCCTCGCGGACTAGGTGATATGTTTTGACTAGTCATGGCATATATGAGCATATCTAGCTTCCTCTCCATAGCATCTAGACAAGTATATTGAGCTTCTGTCATTGGTGCTTCTCCCTTTGAATGAATTAGTTGAACCGCTTCAGTGCAACAGTTTCAGTACTGCTGCTCGGGTACTCTCTGGACCTTTTGCGCTCGATCGCAGCTCCTCTACGCTCGATCGCAGACTTGCGCTCGATCGCACAAGGCACTGCGCTCGATCGCAATAAGGACAGAAACTCCTCCTCTGCACACCAGAACAGAAAACGAAAAGAAGGAATAAATCTGATTTTTGATAAAAATAAAACAGAACAGAATAAAATAGAATAATAATAAAAAAAAAACTAACGAAAATAATTCCAAAAAGAAATTTAGCACAATCCCCGGCAACGGCGCCAAAAACTTGTTGTGCGATAATATACCTAAATAAATAGGTGAATAATCGTACTTTGTTTTACTTGCAAGTGCACAAGGTCAACAGTGTAGTATAGTGTGCGAATGCAAGATCATCTCCACAGGGATTGGTAAAGTTCAATTTAGAATTATATTCGCAATATAAAAAGATAGAAATAATAAAAGCATTGAGAAATAATAAAGATAAAATACTAAGGATAAAGGCGTAGGGACTTGATATCCACCACTAATTATGCTACCACAATATAACAGTATGCCAATGCTTTATTCATGCCATGTCTACCTACTGGTTGCCAACCTAAGGGCATGGTATCTACTCCTTAAGCTATTGATTTCCCTAAGCAACGAGTTAGGCATGGTATCTACTCTAACTCTTTTCTTCCTTAAGGGATTCAGCATGGTATCTGCTTGAGTTGTTCCTTAAGAAAACATAAGTACTATGGAAATCGACAACCACATGAGACCTAGGGCATGGTATCTACTCCCGGTTTCCCATGTTGATTAACCCGGGTATCCGGATAAGATATCCCTTGTTACTAATGTTAGACCCAGGACTCGGTCATCCAAATTGATCTAACTAACAAGTCCATACCACATGCACATATTGATCAGACATATACATATGAGGAATTTAAATAAAAGCAGGTATTAATCAAGTTTAAGCAACACAATATAAATATCGCAAAAGCGCCAATACTAAATTTATTGAGTAAACATAATTAGGGCTTCAACCAATCCCTACTAAGAATTTAATTACACATAATAAAATAAAAAGGAAAGAAGAAACCCGAGAGAAGAGTCGTCAATTCCGCTCCCAAGCTCTCCACTCCAAGTAAAAGAAAAGAGAAAAGTGTTTTCTATCTAAGGTTGTGTTTTTTGTGTGTGAGTTACAAGTGTATTTATAGGTCTTTGAGAAGTCCTAATAGACTCATGAGTTTCTAAACTTTCCTAAAATACAAAACTCCTTTATTTCCAAAATAGAGTTATTTCCAAAATAGGGTTATTTCCAAAATAGAGTTCTGCAGTTTACTATTCACGTCTGTACATTTGCGCTCGATCGCAGTGTGCGCTCGATCCTACAAGTGTGCGCACGACTGTATGTGCGCTCGATCGCACTGCATGTGCGCTCGATCGCACTTTGTCCAGAAAGTGCTCCAGGGCTTCTAGATTTCTTCCTTAAAGAGCCAAAACTGCTTCTTTTTCTCCACGACCCTATAAAAACATGTAAAACACACAAATGGAGTAAAAGATGCCAAATTAATGTAATAAAGGATCTAACAAGTGTAAATAAGGGGGCTTAAATATGTATATTTAAGCGTCTATCAGTTTACGAGAGAATTTTAAAGAGAGTCGAGGAAAGCTCTAAGAAAAACAAAGGTAATAATGTGAATTTTATTTTTGAAATTTAGCATACATGAAATTACTAGGAATTCAACGTGGAAATTTTAAAGGGTATGAATTCTAGAAGAATTGAAGAATAAATTAAAAAATTTAATATAAATATTACGTCAGGTGCTGACGATCAGCAATCAGGTGAAATTGCTGAAAAGAGCAAGAATGGCAAAGAGGTGATCCACAGGCAGCTCTAGGTGCTACGTGGTGAATTAGATTTACTTTTAGCAATCAAGATAAAAATGAAATATAAAGTGATGATATTTGAATTAATTATTAAGCTATGATTGATAATTTGATATGATATATAAGGAAATAATTTAATGAATATGATAAAAATAATAATTTTGAGAAAGAGTTTGATAGTTAAATTGAATGTCTGAATGTATACTTGTTTTTATATTATTGTTTATATGTATATTTTATATTATTGTTCATATGCATATTTATGAAATAAAAAAAAACCGAGAAAGCTTCCAGTCTAAATGAAATAAAAGAATCGTAACAGTCGGTATATACTGGAAATAAAAGAACCGGGAAAGCAGCCAGTCTAAATGAAATAAAAGAACCGTGACAACCAGTATATGTTGGAAATAAAAGAATCGGGAAGGCAGCTGATCTAAATAAAACTGTGACAGCCGATATATGCTAGAAATAAAATAACCAGGAAGGCAATCAGTCTAAATCAAATAAAAGAACTGTGACAGCTGGTATATGCTAGAAATAAAAGAACTGGGAAGGCAGCTGGTCTAAATGAAACTGTGACAGACGGTATATGCTAGAAATAAAAGTACCGAGAAGGTAGCCGGTCTAAGCTAAAACATGTCAACATGTGGGAAGACATTCCCAAATAATACTATAATTTAAATTCATGCATTGCATTTGTTTAAATATTGATTATTATTGCTTAATATTTTAAAGTGTTATTCTTGATTGTAAATTTATTAATAGTTGAATGAATCTCACAAAGAGACAGATATGATAAGAAAGAAATATGAAAGTATGATATGATAAGAATTATCTGAGTGATTGATTATATGTTGTGAACCTCAAAATGAAGCAATTGTGAGGAAGAATTGATAGTCTCAAGATGATTAAACATATGAGAAGAAAAGATTGATAAATGATGAGGATTATGATACGAATAGTGATAATAGCATGCTATTATCGAATTTTATGAGATTTAGATGAATAAATATTGGAAGACTAATTGAACAATTGGATACTTCTAGTAAATTTAATTCATTGAGCTTGTGAAGCTCACTCCTCATTGTTAAATAATTTCATGTAGCAGGCAAGACAAATAGATTGGTGAGCTGAGATTCAGACTGAGTCATTATTTGTAAGTCACGTGATCCACATCCTCAGACTAATGGAAAAAAATATTTGTAAATATTCATGCATAATATGTTGTATATAATGTTTCAGTTGGGATCTTAATAATGTAACTCCCCTGTTGAGAGTTGAGGATTTATATATGTAGATAATTTCAGTTACTATTTTTATATTGTTGTATATATGTGTTGTGCTGAGATTTCAAAACGTGATGACACCGTCTCAGGGGTGGTCAACCCGGGATGGATCGTTACACGGTACTCCCAACTCGTCCACGGGATGAGTGTCTCACATTTTTGCTCCTAAAACTACCAAGAGTTAACAATGTGAACCTAAAACTCTTAATTTCTCTCCTAAATCCAAACCAGTGATCTGAATCTGACTTTCTATGTTACGGACATGTTGGTACTCTCGACTCATCCACAGGACAAGTTTCTCACATTTTTCCCCTAAAACCCAAAGCGTTAATGGTTTGGACCTAAAATGGCTACTTTCTCTCTTAAAATCCAAATCAGTGATCCAAATCCAATTTGATTTGTTCTCATAACTCACTTTCTATGTCATGGACATGTTGGTACCCTCGAATCATCCATAAGATGAGTATTTCACATTTAAGTCCCTAAATCCACTAAGTGTTACATGTTCGAACATAAAAGCACCTAAAAGCACTAAGTGTTAACATTATATGGAAATTACTCATGCACATTATGGTAATAAAGTTTTAAAAGTGTTTAGTACTTACATTTGAGGGTAGAGATGGAGGTGGAGGTGGAGGTACATGTGGAGGTGGAATGCCATATGTCTGATAGATGGCAACCACAACATGTTGTATACCCTCATTCATCTGTTACCGCACCCATTGGTTCGCCTCTATTTTGATATGTTGTTGTTATATATTGTTAGGATATGAATGTGGAACCCTAGATGAGGTAAAAGTGGAGAATGAACAGCAACTGTGTGACTTTTTGAGCACAGTATCAGGGTCCACCATGTCACCCAAGCCATATAAATGGCTCTTATTTGCTCCCCTTAATGCTGCATGCCATAGTTCGGTGTCCAACTCCTATTGGGCGGACAAATCATCACCATATTTGGAGGTGATAGTCTGATTATAGGAATTTTGTGATCCAAATCAATACATTAGTTTGATAAATTAGAAATTAAATGAAAGGACTCTAGTAATTAAGCTGGTTGGCATAAAGTTCATATAGTTATAGATAAACAGACACTTATACTTAGGCTTACTACCCTGAACTTCCGATCAACGTAGTCTCTAGTTTTCTTGGCTATGTGGGTCTCACTGAAAACCTCTAATACAGTACGTTTTCTACCTAATTCTCTCTCCTACACATTGTAATGAAATTTGCATATATAAAACTAACATTATAATCATGTACAGTATCAGAAAACTAACATCAAGTATATCAGTTTGTTTACCATCCGTTCTGTGTGTTCTTGCATGCTGATAGACCCCCTAATATGGTGGACAAACTCATCTTTTGTCTGCCTATTAGATGAAACAACCTATTGGCGCCTCTCCCAACCATCTACACTCAAAGGTCACAAATTTTAGCCCAATCTCACTGCATCATCCAATGTTTTGTCCACCCTTTCCACTCTAATTTCTTTGGCCCTAGTTCGCGTTCAGCTCTAGCTTGGGCTTTGTTGAAGTGGTTTGAAAAGCACCTCTATGTAATATAATCAAAGACAATCATGGCACACTGGGTGTCCTCTAGTGTCTAAAAGCAATAATGTTACAGAAATGACAAGAAGACAAAGGATTAATTGAAACATACAAAAAAAACATAAAAGAAATGTTTAAACTAAATAACATCAAATCGTTCATACCGAGTACATATAATCAACATACAAAAAAAAAAAAAAAAAAAAAAAAAAAAAAACTTATACTAGAAAGGCGTTGAAACACATGCCCTGGACATGTGGCTCAAACTCTCTATATGAATTACAAAGGGCATCAAGATGATTCTTTGTTATCAATGTGATGGTTTTCACAATGCGAGCCCCATAGAATGCACTACAAGTATAGGAACATTATATTCAAATGCAAAATTTGGTTTCTAAGGTACAAACACATAATGGTTGTCACTAAAAGTATATTACCTCTTGCTTCTTATGTGTTGTAATGGTCTATCAGTTGCATTTTTAGGAGCAGAGGGCTATTATGCCTCTCCCTCTATGAAAAACATCCTCATAGTCATCTTCCCCATCCAAGTTGACATCCTCCTCAATATCGCCCACATTCATATCCACGGGCTCTACAATTTAAACAAAAAGATCTTATAAGCAAAAACGAAAACATAGAGGGAAAAAGGCTTTATGTACAATATAAAAGTATATACATAGTTACCTAGAGGTGGAGGATATGAAGTCGAGGCATCATCTACTTTACTGGGGTTGTGCCCCCTTCCCTTGTTTACCTTGTGCTCTACCCCTCAACGGTATCCTGTTTTGCAAAAAAAAATATATAAAGAAAACATATACACAATACATTCTAAGTCATATAAGATACAAAAAGGAATAAGAATGTGAAAAGACCAAATATAATTAACAAGAAAGAGAAATATACTCTCAAGTTAATTTTAATTTTCTTACAATGATGATACTGAAGTATTAACGGAATTAATTTTCACTAATTAGCAAAATAATAAGAAAGAGAAATACGCTTACAAGTTAATAAACATTCATGCTATGATCATCATCATCTTTTTCTTCTTCTACTCTTTTTTCTTCAACACCACCTACATTCGGTTGATCTACTTCTTCCATTATACCAATGGGATCACGAAGGATACTTAACATATCAAGTTCGTTGTCCTCATTGACTAGGATTGGACAGAGAGTTTCATCCTTTTGAAAGTACTTTGGAAAGATAGGCACTATATCATGATTTTCATATTCGAATGAAGGAACATAGACATTCTCCCTTGACCGAACTTTACAAACTGCCCGCTCATCTAGTCTTTCTTTCTTTTTTGACAGGTATGGTGTGTAGTACACTTATGTTGCTTGTTCCGCCAACACAAAGGGCTCATCTGAGCTTAGACAAGATTTATGTTTTATATCTTTAAGATCGTGTTTCAGGTGTACAATAAGTCCTCTCTCAGAATCGTACCAGTGGCATTTGAACAATACAACCTTATTATCTTTCCATACATATTTTAGCTCTATAATTTCTATTAACATATTGTAGAAGTTACGTTCATATACGTCATAACAACTACCTTTCACACATACACCACTATTCGTTGTTTTCTTTAATTTTTCATACTCCTCATTGTGAAATTTGAATATGTTGACATTGTAATCGCTATAACAGGTCATAAGTTTACTCAGACCAAGTCCTAGCTCTTATATGTGAATGTCAATAGTGTCGTCTTTACTCACAATGTTATTTAGCCATTTCATGAAATCCTTTTCACGGAGCTTTTCTATTAATTCATCGGTGAAACTAGGCTGCTCGCACCGCAACATTTCGCCATACTGCATATAATAATGAACGAAATGACATTTTAATAGACATCCACATAATTATAAATATTAGTTTTAACAGAGGGGATAAGGACTCACTCCATATATGGCTCGATCTCCATACAATTTAAGAGAGCATATATCTTTGCAGCCTTGATCTCATTTTCATCCAAATCTCTACTAGTCTGATAGCCAAATGCATGACTTGTCACCCATTTTAATCGATATCCCCCCATTGTCGTTTTGACTAAATCGATCCACCTTATCTGAGCATTGGGTTCAAAATAGTATGAGCAAAAGTTTGAAGTTTCTTCTATGATGTACACCTCAACAATGGAACCTTCAACACATGCTTCATTACAAGCCTTTTTTTTCTTCTTTATGTTGTGTATACACCTATTTTGCATACATATATATATATATATATATTCATAATAAATTAGATAATGTTCTTCAAAAAACAGTTTAATATAAAGCAAGCTGATAAAAGATCACCTTTTAAAGGGATAAATCCATCGGTACTGCACATATTCACCAACTTTAGCTTCATAAGGTAAATGGATAGGCAAATATTCCCTAGAATCAAAGAATGATAGTGGAAATATTTTTTTCAGCTTGCATAAGGTCACAACAATGTTTCTCTCAAGAAAATCCATATGCTCAACTCGTAGCTCAATTGCGCATGTCTTTAAAAAAGTTGCTCAGTTATACTAACGGATCTCATATGGCATATGGCAAGAAGTCACGGAAAACCAATGGTGATATTAATCTCTCAATGAACATGTGACAATCGTGACTCTTCATCCCATTGAATTTTCATTCGTTCACATTAACACAACGAGCTATATTCGAGGCATACCTGTCTAGGAACTTCAACTTGTTTACCTATTGGCACACAACCTTTATCTGAGACCGTGACAATATGTAGGACGCTTTAGGCTTCTGAGGCTTCCCATTTACCAGAACTAACTCTAACTTCCAGAAGCTTACATAAGTTATTAAATTTTGGCAACGACTCCCTTTAGTTCTCCAAGTACAAGACTTAAATTCGGTGCTATCATCCGTAGAAGATAGCCCCAAATTTAGTATGTAACTAGAGAACAATGAGAGATACTACCGAAACTTTATCGAAACAAAACAACCAAAGAATTATTAACTTCAATATGGATCACACATTCCTAAACTGTCCACACTGGACAATCTAACGATTATTTGAATACAAGCACTCTTATTGCAAACATATGAATTTGTAAGCAACAAGCGTATTTGTGTCACTCAATAATCCTTTTACGGGCAATCTAAGGTAAGATGCAATGTATGATATATACAAATAAAGAATATACAAGACAAATAAGGAAATATGAACTACAAGCAAAAGTAATGCTCACAAACAACAAGATTACAACAGAAAGAGAAATAAGGATGTGTTAATTCTCCAATTCCCCCCGTTAGACAAGCTCATCACAAGGGAAGACTTCTAGTTTTAGCTAGAAAAGTGAAACCCTTTCCATTTTTTTTAGCGCTTTGTTTATTTGTCTTTCAATAATTTATTTTACTTTAAGGTAAATTACACCATCATCCTTAAGGTTTAATCAAAATTACAATGATACACCAAGTTTTCATGAAGTGATGTTCTCCCCCAAAACTTCTAATGAACATTATAAATATATCTAAGATTTGATAAAATCCAATATGAGGCTGATATGGCACCATTCGATTGTTATTTAATATAAAAAAAATACCCCTAAAGCATAAGTTTTTCATCAAGAACAGTTATTGTTCATCTTTTTATGGGTACAATGAAAAAAACATCATCAATCAAATGCCCATTAAGGCTTAATTAACATTATTTAAGTTACATTAAGGACAACCTATTTCAATCAAATCTATTATATTAAGATAATATGTTAGTATATTTTTATAGAAAAACAAAACTTTCTATTTTTTTTTCATACTATAAAGTTCACTTATTGTTAAGTGGAATGTAACTCTCCTATGGGACTCATGCATTTTCTCATATATATGGAATAATATATAAAGCTAAAACTCATTTTTGGTATGTATTCATAAGGCAAAATCTTTCAACAAGGTAGAATTACTGTTAAGTTTTTGTCTAAGAATTAAAGGTTGAGGAGTTCTTGAGAAGAGATGGCCTTGCTGCAGAATTTCAGCTTCAGCAACATTTCTTTCCGTGCCTAGGCATAAGCTTTGTGTACCTAGGCGTGGACCTCTGTGCGGAGGCACGACTACCTGCACCTCGCCTGCCCGCATGTCTGGAAGTCCACGTTTTTGGAGCTCGCCTAGGCACACCTTGTTGAAGTCTACCTGAAACCAGATTTCATGCTCCTTCAGCTGGTGTGTTGTTTTGGTTAAAATGCACAGGTTCACTTAAACCACTTTGAGGGCGATGATTGGTTGGTTCTTAAGATCTAAGGGCTGAAATTGGTTTCAAGATTAGTTATGGTAGTTATTGCTCTATATAAAGGGTTATATAGCAACAATATCTCAGAGATCTCATAATTTGTATCAAATACACAAGTGTTCATCTTGTTCTTGAAGAGTTGTGGTTGTAATTGTAAGAACTCCATTGATTTAGTGCAGAGAGCTCAGAGGAATTCACGGGGACGTAGGCAATTTGCCGAACCTCGATAACAATTGCTTGTGTTTTCTCTTTTGTTGTTTGATTCTTGTCTTGATCTAAATCATTCTGGATTTAGGGTGTTTGAAGGTCACAACCTGGGATTTGAAGGTGATTTTTAACAGTGGTATCAGAGTAAGGTTTCAACAGTGGTATCAAAGCAAGATTTCGAGAATCAAAAGAAACTTCTTAGGTTATTCAAGAACGGTGTTGGGATCAAGATTTGCTCGGGTTCTTGAAGTTTAGAAGTTGGAGAAAAAGGTTTGGAAAGTAATTGTGGGTACTGCATAAATCTTGAGATTTTTTCCTACAAGAAGGGTTCAAACTTCACTGTTGAGAAGTTTGATGGAAATGGAGACTTTGCCCTTTAGAAGCGGAAAATCAAGGCAATTCTTATGCAACAACAGGTGCACTTGGCGATTGGAGAAGAAAATGATTTTCCAGCAAGTATCACGGAGCTCCGGCGGAAAGAGGGTCATTTCAAGAAAGATTGTAAGAAGATGTTAAAGGATGAGAAAGAAAGAAGCCATACCAAAAATGAAGAGGTTTCAATTGCCAAAGGAAAACAACAAGAAGGTGATATTCTTGTTGTGTGCTCAAATGTAAGCGAAAGGCAAAGCAGCAAGAAACAAATTTTGGATTTCGGGTGCACTTATCATATGTGTCCTCACCGTGATTGGTTCAAGAATTTTAAGGAAACCAATGGAGGAGAGGTTTTATTAGGGAACAATACTTCTTGCCAAGTTAAGGGCATAGGAGACATCCAATCGAGGATGTTTGATGGAGTTACAAGGCTACTGTGGAATGTGAGATATCTTCTGGATTTGAGAATAAATTTGATCTCTTTGGGAAAACTAGATTCCATGGGGTACACATACAAGGTAGAATGAGGAAAGATCAAGATAACCAATGAAGCTTTGGTGGTAATCAAAGCAGCGTTAAAGGATGGTCTCTATGAGATGATTGGAGAGATGGATATCAAGGATCAAGCAGCAAGTTTGATGGTTGAGATTGATAAGGCGGTTCTTTGGCACAATCGTTTGGGACATATGAGCGAAAAGGGGCAGCAAGTTCTCAGTAATGATGGTTTACTTGATGGTGACAAGGTAGAAAAACTTGATTTCTGCAAGAGTTATGTTCTTGGGAAGCAACATCGCCTTAGCTTCAACACCGGAGTGCATAAATCAAAGGGTGTTCTTAACTACATTAATGCCGATCTTTGGGGGCCAGTAAGAACACTAACACAAGGAGGTAATCTTTACTTTCTTTCTTTTATTGATGACTATTCTAGAAAGGTTTGGGTTTATTTGCTTAAAAATAAATTGGATGCTTTGAATAAGTTTGTGGTCTGGAAAAAGTTAGTAGAAACTCAAACGGGAAAGGTAGTTAGGGTTTTGAGAACCGATAATGGCTTAGAATTTTGTAATAAGGAATTTGACAAATTTTGTGAGTTAAATGGGATTCTAAGACATAGAACGGTTGTGTATACCCGTCAGCAAAATGGAGTTACTGAAAGGATGAATAGGACCCTTTCGAACAAGGTTAGGTGCATGATTGTTAGCTCCGGTTTACCTAAGTGTTTTTAGAGGGAAGCTGTGTCTACTGCTGCGTATATGGTTAATAGATCACCCTCTAAAGCTTTAGACCTTAAGACTCCCGAGGAGATGTGGAGTGGAAAACCCCTTGAGTTAAGTAACCTTAGGACTTTTGGATGTGCTGCGTTTGCACATCAAAATGATGATAAACTTAGCCCAAGGTCTAGAAAGTGTGTGTTTCTAGGATATGCTGAAGGGGTTATGGGGTATAGGTTGTGGTCCTTAAAGCCAAATGGAACTAAACTCATAATAAGTAGGGATGTCATGTTTAATGAACTATTATTTCCCTATTTGGAGAAAACTAACCCTACAGGAGAAAGTGAGCAAACTAGCCCAGTTTATGTGGAGCATAACATCAAAGAAAATTCGGTTCAAGTAAAGCAAGGAAGGCAAGAGGGTTTAGATCAGGTAGAGCCCATTAATGAAGGCCAAGCTCAAGACACTCAAGAGGAGACTGAACTAGAAAAAGATGATGCAGCAAATCAGAATGATTATCAACTCACAAGAGACCGGAAAAACAGGCAGATCAGACCACATTTGAGATATGGTTTTGCAAATGTTATTGCAGCAGCTCTTTATTCGGAATGAGGGATAATCAACTGTGAACCAGAAACTTAAAGTGATGCCTTGAGAAGTAAGGATTCGTCAAGATAGAAGCTAGCTATGGAGGAGGAAATGCATTCTTTGAGGAAGAACAACACTTGGGAATTGGTGTCTAAACCAGAAAAACAGAGAGTTGTGGATTGTAAGTGGATTTACAAGATCAAATAAGGAAAACTCTAAGGATAAAGTCCGGTATAAGGCTAGGCTAGTGGCGAAGGGGTTCACAGAAAGAGAATGCATAAATTTCATAGAAATTTTCCCACCGGTTGTGAAATACAAGACGATAAGGATGGTATTAGCTACGGTGGTCCAATTTAATTGGGAGATTGAGCAAATGAATGTGAAGGCAGCGTTCTTACATGGAGAACTTGATGAGACCATCTACATGAGACAATCCGAAGGTTATGAGGAAAGAAAGCAAGGGGATTTGGTGTATAATTTGAAAAAATCTCTCTATAGCTTGAAGCAATCACCTCGACAGTGGAATAAGAGGTTTGATTCTTTTGTAATTAGCTTGGGTTTCATGAGGAGCTACTATGATTCGTGCTTGTACTACAAAGGTGACAAGGTGGAGGAAATGGTGATTATTCTCATCTATGTTAATGATATACTATTGGTTGGTAGAACCAAGGAGATGATAGAAAGGTTGAAGTCTCAACTCAGTTCGGAGTTTGAGATGAAGGATCTTGGTTATCCTCAAAATATCTTTGGTATGTGTATAATCCGGGATAGGGAGAGAAACAGATTGAAGGTTTCTCAGACTTCTTACATAGAAAAGATGGTGTCTAAATTCTCTATAAAAGATAGTAAACCAGTAAAAATTCCTCTTACTGGTCATTTCAAGTTCTCCAGCGATCAATGTTCTAATTCGGATGAGAAGAAAAAAGAAATGGAAAAGGTCTATTACTCTAGTGCAATTGGATCAGTCATGTTCACTATGGTAAGCACTAGACTTGACATTTCTCATACCATTAGTGTTCTCGGCAGGTTTATGAGTAATCCCAGAAAGGAGCATTGACTTGGGATGAAGTGGTTGTTGAGGTATTTGAAGGGAAGCTCAGATGTGGGGCTTATTTACGAGAAGAATGGTAAGTCCATCTGGTTAGAAGGTTATGCGGATTCAGACTATGGAGTAGACCGGGATAAGAGAAGATCGATTACTTCATACTTCTTTAACTTAAACGGATCTTGTATAAGTTGTAAGGCTCAGTTACAGCCGGTGGTAGCACTCTCAACAACCGAAGCAGAGTATATAGTAGCAACGAAAGCTATTAAGGAGGCTCTATGGTGGAAAGGGTTATTGGAAGAGTTAAAGGTTCTAAAAGAGCAGGTGGTGGTCTATACGGATAGCCAAAGTGCGTTGCATTTGTGTAAGAATCTGGTGTTCCATGAGAGTACTAAGTATCTGGATGTTTGGTATCATTTCATTCAAGAAAAGGTTACAAAAGGAAGCATTCATGTGGACAAAGTGGCAACAGAAGAAAATCCTGCAGATTTAGGCACTAAAGTTCTAACTCTAAGCAAGTAATTGCCTTGAACTTCTTTGAGTTGGAACCGGATGATGTGGTGACTTATGTTGAGTTTGGTTCCTGAATTCTCTGCACAATTGGTTCGGTTTTAATTGCTTAAATAAAGGTAGAGATTGTTGAGTTTTTGTCTAAGAATTAAAGATTGAGGAGTTCTTGAGAAGAGATGGCCTTGCTGCAGATTTTCAGCTTCAACAGCATTTGGCACCTAGGCACAAGCTTTGCGAGCCTAGGCGCGAACCTCTATGTCGAGGCACGACCACCCACATGTCTGGAAGTCCACGTTTTTGGAGCTCGCTTAGGCACACCTTGTTCCGCGTCGCGACGCGAAGTCTACCTGAAACCAAATTTCAGGCTCTTTCAGCTGGTGTGTTGTTTTGGTTAAAACACATAGGTTCACTTAAACCACTTAGAGGGCTATGATTGGTTGGTTCTCAAGATCTAAGGGCTGAGATTGGTTTCAAGATTAGTTATGGTGGTTATTGCTCTTTATAAAGGGTTATATAACAACAATATCTCAAAGATCTCATAACTTGTATCAAATACACAAGTGTTCATCTTGTTCTTGAAGAGTTGTGGTTATAATTGTAAGAACTCCGTTGATTTAGTGCAGAGAGCTCAGAGGAGCTCAAGAAGATGTAGGCAATTTGTCGAACCTCGATAACGATTGCTTGTGTTTTCTCTTTTGTGGTTTGATTTTTGTCTTGATCCAAATTATTCTAGATTTGGGGTGTTTGAAGGTCATAACCTGGGATTTGAAGGTGATTTTCAACAATTACTATGTGATTCCAACAAAACAAAAAAAAACCTAATCATTCAATAAAGCTATTGACGAATCATTAATCAACCACACCCACATATAAAATATATCGACCTCTTGTGAAAGAAGCTTCCTTAGTATCAAAATTCTAAAATAACTTTGATTTAAAGTAAGAGATTGATCACCAATTTTTTGCACTCATTTTGTGCACTCATTCACTGGGGACAAACATGATATTATATTACTTAGTGTGTTTGTTATATATGATGCAAGAAATAAGCGTAAAAATGCATACAATTATTTTTTCTGTAAGTGTAATAAAACAATACTTAGAAATATAAATTAGCTAATCTAAGTTAATTTCCTATTGTGTAAGCTTGGACTGACAAATTAATATAATATTCTTTAAATTGCATCCATTTAGAGTATGGAAATCAAACGTTCGATGAACTAAATGATTCAACCACAAGAAGGAATGCAACTTAAATTTCATACTTTAGATGTATTCCGATTCAAAAAATTATGTAAATGTTGTGCTTATATCTCATATGAGATTAGGGCTAATGAAAAAGATTACACCATAAAATTATACTTACATAAGCATTTTTAATCAATTAATATAATTAGACTTTATAAATGGTCAGATTTTAGCTTCATTGCCAATTGGGTTTGTAGTGTTCTTGGTGCATTTGGCTACAATTCTAATCACAAGGACTAGTATTAACCCAACTAACAATTCCAATCAATTAACAATTTATTGATATAATCATAGTAAACTAAATACAAATATGTATATGCATTACTCCAAAAATAGCAAATCGATACAAACATAATATGTATATGAATTAAACAAAAAATTATTGTAAATTCGGAAAATAGCAAAAGGGAGAAACTGGCTTGAAAGTTATGCGAGGCTAACCTTGAGGGTTTCAAGGCTGGTGCAGTGCAGAGAGAGGTAGTCGCGATGGAGGTCACAACTGGCGTGATAGAGGTTACATCTAGCAGTGACAGGAAGTGAGAAGGAATAGGAAAAAGGGAGAAAGAGAAGAAAAAAAAAAGGGTTTATGCGACAGTGGAGAGGAAAAAAGGAGAAGAAGAAAAGGCAGTGGAGAGAAAGAGACAAAAAGAAGCAGTCGCGCGACATGGGAGGAAGAAGGATGAGAAGAAAGAAAAAATGGGGGAACAAGATGCTTTCGTGAATTTGGGGTTCTCATCTGCGACGAATTGTCCGTCGCAAATAAGTAAATAATTTTTCACAGATAAGGTTTTTTATTTTATTTTTCATTTAAATTATTTAAAAAAATTATATTAATAAATATTAAATAAATAAAAATTTAATTTTAATTTAAAAAACAATCAAAATGAAATTTGTATATGTTCGACAGATTTTGCCATCGCAAATATTATTTGCAATAGAATTTTCTGCCCGTCGCAGATAATGTCACAAAAACTGAATTTTCTTGTGTGTGTGTGTGTGTGTGTGTGTATATATATATATATATTTATGTCTCTGTGTGTGTACAATTTGAAAGAATAATTTTATTAAACATCAAAGTATCAAAACAATGGAGCAGAACAAAGAACCAACAACCATGGGCAAATCTATGTTATGATGAGGGCGTGCAATTGAACTATCTCAATTTCTCAAAATTTCTTTATAGTATATACTATTTTAAGAGTTTAAAATTTTTATATTATAATTGCACCCTTAAAATAAAATAAAATATGAGATCAAAGAGAAACTTACTCCACATATTTTCTAAAACTTCATGTACTTACTAAGACTATTATTTTTTACTCTCAAGTTTCAAGACAAAAATAAATGAAATGTTATTTTTCAATTGTAAAAAGGTAGCAAAAAGACAAAACAAGTCACATATCACTCACTCAAAGATACGGATGGATCTATACTGTGTTGAGTGCGAGATATTTCCCCCATTCAAATTCCCAAAAAAAAAATAGATTTCTTATTCTTTTAAGATGTTTTAAAATATATTAGAATTGTTCACACTCAAATAAAAAATATGGGACCCATTTAAAATAAAAAATACTTGACCCTTTAAAAATGGATAACTTTTGTATTAAAAAAAAGAGTTTATCGTCAAACCAAGCTTGTATCTTTAATTCTTCTCACATTTTTATTGGGTTACTTTCAATATTAATTTTATGCCACCAAAGCTTTTAAATCTTGTGGTAAAAGTAAAATTTAAGTTAAGTTAAGGTTCAATCTAATAGTGTCATTTACATTTGATTTTCTTGTAATTTGATGTAAAAAAAATTTAAATATTCTATTTGCATTGTTCATAACATGACTTTGAATATTTTGTTTTATCAAACTTGATAAGTCTTTGGAAGTTTAAAAAATAAAACAACCAAAAACAAAAATAAAATAAAATTGTTGGGCTTAAATAAAAAAAGAAGATAATAACTCAGTTATAGATAACTTGAGTTTAGTTAAAATAGGTGACTTTATTGGATATTCAATGAGTTGTTAGATTGTAAATTTCAAGGGATTTTTTAGGCAAAACATTCATTTTCCAAGCTAAATTTAGGCCTTAATTAGAATGCGGTATAACAATAACAAAAGACCGATAAATCAATTTTTTTTTTAGTGAAGTAGAAACAGATGCAAAGTTGTGATAGATTTGCTTAATAATTTAAATATTGATCTCAACCCATTCAACTTCAATTGATGGTGTGAGCTAAAATGAATCAATCAAATTACAGATCTTACAAAAAAGCTTAACTTAAGATAAAATATGTTTTGATCAAGTGATAAGAGAGAATAAGCAGAGAAGAGTATCCCTCCAAATTATATCATTTTTATTTATTCATGTTATTTACTGTCCCTTCATTCACTAACAAGTAAATTAAGAAAGATACATTTATCCTTCTAAATTTCTTATTCTACAGTAAATAAATAACTTTCAAATGTTTGTTTTATAACCAATGTTTGTTGATCAATCTCCATCACAAGTTGATGATCTTGAGTAATATAAGTAATAGTCCTAAGGACTAAATTAAGCCAAGCAAATAGAGTAATAACACTTCAAAGAATATCTCGTGAATGTGAGTGGTATCCCAAGCCAATCTCAATGTAAATCCCTAATCTACACAACCTAAAAATTTAGTAGCCTATCTCATGTTATGCATACAAATTTTTAAAAAAAATCCTAACTTACAACTGATTACCTTCATTGACCAAAGGTTTTGGATTCGCTACTTCCAACAACATACCATCTAACATACCCTTTGATTCAAAAAAATAAATAAAAGGAATTGAATAGATCTTCAACTTGTAAACGTAATGTCAAACAAAAAGCTTAGAGAAAAACATATCACTGTTGGCATGCTCCAACATAGTCCATGTCCATCCCTATTAGGCCAACTAACAAAAGATCGGGCATTCGAGATATGATGATTAAAGAGAGACGGAGAGGGGTGAAAATGAACTTTTAAGGAATAGAAAGAGGGCTAAGGGGTTGGAGAAAGACTGAACTGAGAGAGAGGTGAAAATGAACTTTTAGGGAATAGAGAGGGTTAGGGAGTTGGATCGAAGTACTGAACAAGTATAGAATAGCATAAAAAAAGCGATTACTGATTTTGCCCATCCCATTTTAGCCAATTAAAAAAGAAATAGATTTTACCCATCTTAATACTCTCTCGTTAAATCATATAATAAGGTTAAGTTGCATTCAAATGTCCCATTGATTAACCATGATTCAAATAAACACTATTGCAATAATAAAAATAGTGAAATTATTTGAGGTAGTTTTTATATCCACAGTTAAAGAGAAAAATTATATGATGTGTCATTCTTTTAAGCATGAAAATAGTATTTCCAATAATATTTCTCACGCATTACTATTTTTTTCTTAAATGATGATATATAAATACTCTGATTAATTTGATTACAATACTATATTAAATAATCCATATAAAAGTTCAAAATAATATCATAATAATCAATACATAAATCAAAACCTCTTTGATATTTTTACGTTAGATCATGCAAAATCTCATTGACTATGTGTTACTTCTTTTATTTCATATCTATGTGGATCCACATAAAAGTATTTAATAGATCTCAAATGAATATAAGAAAAAATTGTATCAATACACTAAATAATTATTCTAGATCAAAAATTTATTCAAATTATACACTTGTATCAATACCATATATAATCGCAAGAAATTGTAAATGAGACCTACAAATTGTATTAGAAATCATGAAATGAGAATAAAAAAATTACATTTAGCCACCTATAGTATGGCCTAACTTATAGATAAAGACCTGTGATTTTAAAATATACAGATATCCCATTTGACCAGGGTTGACTATTAAGCCTTTGTTAAATATTAGCATAAATTAGTGAAATACTCAATTACCCCTGTTTATATTACCATCTCAGATCATAATTCAACATTTCATCACACACATTATTTCTTTTTCCGTCTCCTTTATGACAGAATCCTTTCATACCTATACCGACAGGGAAAAGAGCTCTCACCAATTCATCTTTCATTTTTAGAACCAAAAGAACAAAATTATCCAGTATTGAAGGCGCCTTTATTGAGATTGGGCCTGAGGTGGTTGGCCCAACGGAGCCTACAACTCTTGCCACAGCGAGCTAGCCTTATGTTCTTTTGGCCCTTTCTTCCACAACATGATTATGGCCCCACCTTTATATCCTTCACCACTGTTTGCTCCTGAGGGCCCACCACGCTCATTCTATGGTCCTTCACCGTAGTGAATCATTGTCACCACCACTGCACATAAACATCAAATTTTATACTACAGATTATATCATTTATTTTAATTTATTTTATTATTTTATCACTTATTTTTTCCTTTTTTGGGTGTTGTTTAATGGCCTCTCTCTCTCACTCTATCTAGAAAGAGAAAGTTTTTGATTTTAGGGTGTCCTTATTGAAGATGATTGTTTGCAGCTGCTTGAGTTCTTCTTCACATTTGACCTTTTACCTTTAATATATGTATTGATTGAGAAAATCTGCTGTCGAGCTGGAGGTTCCATGTCCGATGTCCTGCACGAATAACGAGGGGTAAGCTAAAGAGTCACCGGAAAAGAGGGGGTGGTGCCTCCGAAGACTCTCTTATGCCTTTGTTAGGACATGATATTGAGAACATGGAGTTGGGATATAAGTTTTTCAGTAATGAGCTTGAGATTGGAGATGATGGTAATTCACATAACTTTGGCCTTTTATAACGTTCTGGAGGTAAGTTGGCCACGTTCTCAAGATAACACGATCCTTGAGATCTCACTTTTCTGGCGAAGAGCCTTGTCGCATGTTCAGAGGTGACTTAATCCCTGCAATTAATCTTATATTTCTGCATGGAGAGTCTGCGAGTGACAACGGCTATGTCAACTGCTCATCCACGTGTCGCCCAGTCATTGGAGGGGAATTGTTCTGTGTGTCAATTAACTATTTGAAGGTGACTTATAGGCGTAGCCATGCGTCGTTTGGTTATTAGGGGATTGTTGCTCCACATGTCGTTAGGCTATCGGAGGGTGACTGTATTGACTGCAGTAGAGACCCCCCACTTCCTTAAGTACATTTATGTGTTTCGATGAAGTATAGTAGAGCTCTAGCCTGAAAGACATTTGACCGAGCATTTGAAGAGCAACCAATATACTTGGCTTTAAAGACGTTGGGTCGAGTGTTTGAGCAGTAATCAACTTGCTCGACCTTGGGGATGTTAGGCCAAGTATTTGAGTAGCAGTCAATATGCTCAGCCTCGGAGACGTTGGGCCAAGCATTTGAGCAACAGTCGATATGCTCAGCATTGGTCTGAGCATTTGAGAAGCAGACAATATGCACGGCCTTGGAGACGTTGGACCAATCATTTAAGCAGCAGTCCATATGCTCGGTCTTAGAGAAGTTGGACTAAGCATTTGAGCAGCAGTCAAGATGCTTGGCCTTCGAGACGTTGCTACGAGCATTTGAGTGACAGTCAATATGTTTGTCCTTAGAGACATTGGACAGAGCATTTCAGCAGTAGTCAATATGCTCAGCTTTGGAGAAGTTGGTCGAGCATTTGAGTAGCAGTCAATATACTCAGTCTTGGAGATGTTAGACTGAGCATTTGAACAGTTGTCAATATGTTCGACCTTGGAGAGGTTGGACCGAGCATTTGAACAACAGTCAATATGCTCAGACTTGGAGACGTTGGACCGAGCATTTGAATAACAGTGAATATGCTCGGCCTTGGAGATGTTGGTTTGAGTATTTAAAAAACAGTGAATATGCTCGGCCTTGGAGACGTTGGACTGAGCATTTGAACAGCAGTCAATATACTCGGCCTTAGAGAACCCTTGCTTTAGTTTGGGCTGTCTGCCCTTGAAGTCCCTAATGGATTCTCGGATATTTTCTTCTAGAGTCTTTAGTGGACCTTTAAGCTTCTCCTCTTGAAGCCCCTAGGAGGCTTTTAGGCTTTCTTCCTCTGGAGTTCTTAGTGGACTTTTGGGCTTCTCCCCCTGGAGCCCTTGGTGAGCCTTTGGGCTTGCACAAAGGGTTTTTTGGACCATACTCATGTTTTTAGGCCTTGGACAATTTTCTTGATCTTTTGGGGGCCTATAAAAGAACAAGTCTTTAGGCTATTTCCAGAATCTTCTATGAGGTCATTTAATGTAGGGGTGTTGGGCCATTTTTAAACGTGGAACACTGGGCCATTTAAATGTGTGCAATTACTTCGAGTGAAATAGCGACGTTCATTATTGATCGTTTGCCTTTTGTCACCTTAGGAAGAATGGTGTCTTTAGGGAATATAATGGCACCTTAGGTTCCCCAAGTGCCATTTTTTCATAGCTGAAGGGACTTTGAGGAGTACAACGATGCCTCGAGCACATAAAATATTACATTGTTGTGATTGTCAGAGCCTTTGAAGAACGTAACAGTGCCTCAGTCACACCAAACGTCACATCTTCCCAACTATAACGGAGTTAATCCTCCTCGTTTGTTATCCCATATTCCTATATAAAGGTGGCTCATTTTCATTTCTCTTCACCTCATTTCATTTGCAATCAGAGAAAAAATTTGAAAGCCCACGGAGTCGATCAAGAGTTTGAGAGTGTGAGCTTAAGAGTTCTCGAAGTTTGCTGGGAGATTGGAAGTGTTCGGAGTTGGGTGTAAATATTGAGGGTAATTTTGCTTAGAGGGAGATCAAGGTGTGGGCTGAGGAAGGGATTACTACTTTGAGTAGACGCGGATATCTAATCTTGGTGAGTCTTTCTAACTCATTTACCATGTCTTCGGTAGATAGATTTCGCGATAAGCCCAATAGTGGTAGTGAGGATAGTAGAGATTTATCTAAGGAGTTAGAGGAGGCCATGGGCCTGTGCTCCAGTGGGGGAAGTCCTCGGAGGAGATTACCACTTAGGAGGGGCCATTAGAAATGGTTCCCTACATGACTTGGGAGGAAAAGGTATAGGAGAAAGATCCATCTTCTAAGGGCGATGACAAGATGGATAGGACCTTGACCGAGCTAAGGGGTGACATGATGATTGAAGAGAGAGTTCAATGGTCGTTCATGGCTAACTCTATGTCTTGCTAAATGAAAGATGATGAACTTGAAGTCATCTGGAGGGTGTACCATATTCTTAAGGAGTACACCCTCAGGCCAGCTAGGGTTGGAGAGAGGGCATGCGATGTTCTCTTAAGCCATGTGCCTTATGAGCTGTGTGTTTACGAGCAACATATGAAGGTCGAGCTCAGGTTTTCTCTCCACCCTTTCTTCTACGCAGTGTTGAGGCTTTTTGACATAGCATTGTGCCAACTAGTGCCCAATTCGGTGCACTTGATCATGGCCTTCATTTGTGTCTTCACGGAGGTGGGGAGTTTGATAAACATCGATGTCTTCAAGGCCCATTTCCAAGTAAGCAAGCACGGCCAGACTGGATGGGTTGTGATCAGCTCAAGGGCGAAGAAGGGGCTGCTAAAGAAGAAGCCTTCTTCGATCAAGAAGTGGAAGAAGTTATTCTTCTTCGTACAGAGCGATATAAGATTCCAAGTTCCTATTTGCTAGAGTTTGGATCGCGCGGCCAAATGTAAGAAGCCCCACCTCCTGCACTGCGACCAGGAGAAGCTGAGGGCTATGGTGGTCGTGGAGGTTCTATATGACAATGAAGAATTGCTGAGGCTCGGCCTTTGCTCCGACTGCCCAAAGAAAAACCTAGAGCATGGTAATCTTGATGGTCGTGCTTTTCTTATCTTCATCTTTTTCCATTCAGCTTTATCTTTTCTTTATATTTTGTCTTTTTTATGCCTTTACCTAGCATTTATACTTGCGTTTTTATGTTTTAAGTAGAGATGAAGGCTACTACCTGGGCCAAGGAATGGGCTAGGAAGATAGCCTAAGAGAAAAAGAGGGTAGCCTTACGGGGAAGCAGCTTGCGTCGATTTAGAGCTTGAGGAAGAGGTCGCGAGCCCTCTTTCCAGTCCCAATTGATATGGAGAACCCTTCCAAGCTCTCCCTTTAGCCAAGGGTCACCTCTACCGCACCTCAGCCTAAGCCGACCTAGGCTCTGTCCTCATCGTGGGACGCTTCTTCTGTGGTTTGGGTCTTCACTCCCAATTGGGGCTTTAAGGTTAACGACTCGGTCTTCTCCCATCCTTGGGTGGCTTCAGAGTACCTTTGTCTTGGGGATCCCACCTAGAAACATGATTGAGCTCTCGCAAAAACCGATCGAAAGGCTTTACTCAGCACCCGAAGCCCCCACCTCCCAAGTAAAAGTTATCATTTTTCTGTTTCCTTAAGTTTCTTCTATCTCCTACTTAGCTAATGACTTTTTTATTTTGTTTCAGTCTAGTGTACTGCTTAGAGTGTTGTCATACTGATGCCTAGACATGGATAAGAAGTTAGGCCAGTTCCAATAAATATTAGATGAGAGCTGTAAGCTCGTCCAACAGTTGCAGGCATCCCTAGAAGGGGCCAACTAGGCTAAGGTCGAGGCCGTGTAGAAGAGAGATGCCTTACGCTTGGCTTGAGACGCCTTGCACGCAGAGAGGAACACCGCGGTTGCTTTGGAGTAGTGACTGAAAGAGGTGGCATAAGCTGTCAAGAAGGCCATGGAAGAGGCTCTGGTCTCCTTCAGAGACTCTGCCTCTTACCAGGAGGCCATCGAGGAGGAGGCCGGACAATAGTTATTCGAAGGCTTCTCGGAGGCCAAGAAGAAGGCCAAAGCCCTTTATCCCAAGGTTGATTTCTAAGGTCTTAACCTAGGCAGCTCCGAGGACGAGAAGGAAGTTGTGGCTGGTGGTGATGATGGGGAAGAGGAGGCGGTCGAGCCAGGTAATGGAACCAAAGCTGCGTCTAAAAAGGAGGTCATCCCTTGAGGACTTTATCTTTACTTATAGCTTTATTTTCTTTTTTTGTAGTTTTCTTTTCTTTTCTTGTAGACTAGGGCCGATAGCACCCCTATACAATCACATAGTCTTAATGAAATACCTAGTTTTTTAACTTGCTATTATTTTAGTTTCAATTTCATTTGGGTTTTGGTATTACAATCTTTATTAACAACTGAGGTGTTTTGTGAGATACACGGGGGCACATTACTGGTAAAATTTGGGGAGGTTATCCGCATTCCAAGTGCGGGGGATGGGCTTGCCATCTAACTCTTCGAGCTCGAAAGTCCCGGCCCGACATACTCTCTTGATGCGATACGGGCCTTCCCAGTTCGGGATGAGCTTCCCCATTTCTTAGAGATGAAATACTTCATTTTTTCCATAGAACGAGGTCGTGTAACTTGAAGCATATAGTTCGAACCTGAGAGTTGCAGTACCTAGCTGCTCTTTGCTAGTAGATAGCTAATTAGATCTAGGCCTTATCCTGAGCTTTATCGATAAGATCAGCATTTATCCGTAGGGCTTCTTCGTTATTAGCGTGCTCGAAGTTTTGTACTCGTAACCACGACACCTTGACTTCTAAGGGGATGGCTGCTTCTGAACCATATGCCATAAAGAAAGTGGTTTTCCTTGTTGGTGTCCAAGTGGTGGTTTGATAAGCCCAGAGTACATTCAGAAGGTGGTCGGTCCATTGTTTGTCAGCTTTATCAAGCATTCTCTTGATGCCTTGTTGAAGTTTCATATTGGTTACTTCGATTTTCCCGTTGGCCTGTGGATATCCAACAGACGAGAATTGATGCTCAATACAGAGCTCTTCGCAGAATGTTTTGAATAGAGCGTTGTCCAATTGTTTTATGTTGTTAGTGACTAGTACTCAAGGTATACCGAACAGGTATACGATGGACTTCCAGATGAAACTTCGGGCTTGGTGATCCGTTATGCTGGTCAGTGGCTCCACCTCCACCCACTTAGTGAAGTAGTTTATTGCTACAATAGAATGTTTTCTTTGATCGGACACCTTAGTGAAGTGACCAAGTAGATCCATTCCCCACATGGCAAAAGGAAGGGGTCTTGTGATTGAGGTAAGAGGTTTTATCGGTCAGTGGGGCACAAGGGAGTACTGTTGGCAGCTTCTGCATTTTTTGACTAATTCAATGGCATTATCCTACATTTTGGGCCAGTAATACCCCTAGCGGAGCACTTTGAAGGCTAAAACCTAGCTTCCGGGGTGATTCCCGCATACTCTTTTGCGGACATCTCGAAGAGCATAATTGGCTTTTTTGGGGCAGAGTCACTTTAGGTAAGTCATCGTAAGTCATTTCTTATACAACTGTTCATCTATAACCATGTATCGAAACGCACGGGAGATAAGCTTCCTAGCTT
This sequence comes from Bretschneidera sinensis, assembly GCA_023935145.1. Taxonomy (NCBI): domain Eukaryota; kingdom Viridiplantae; phylum Streptophyta; class Magnoliopsida; order Brassicales; family Akaniaceae; genus Bretschneidera; species Bretschneidera sinensis. The sequence goes on along the minus strand of CM043703.1, from coordinate 52,519,760 downwards.
CATTTTTCTGCTTGAAGAGCTGACCGTCATACAAATACAGGAGGATCGGATCTACCCATGTTTCTTCTTCGGCCACTAGGAGCACAGGGACCTCATCAATGCTCAGGGCGATGAGGGTCTAGAGATACATCACTTGGGTCAGCTCAGACTATCCAAAGGAAGCAAACCGAGCTAGAGCATCTACCTTGGAGTTCTCTACTCGTGGAACCTGTGTTATCCGGAACATTCTGGATCCAACGACGAGGTTTTTACCTTTTCCAAGGTAGCGAGCAATCTTATCCCCTTGAGCTTTGAACTCTCAAATCATTTGATTCATTATTAGCTATAAGTCGTTGTATGCATCAGGGGCCCCGAAGGCCATTACTTTTGCTAGCTTCATCCCGATGAGCAATGCCTTGTACTATGCTTCATTGTTGGAAGCTCTGAACCCGAACCTTAGGGTGTACTTAATGGCGAATCCATTCTGGCTGCAGAGGATAAACCCAGTTTCGCTTTCGGTACTGTTAGAAGAACCTTTAACATGGAGGGTTTACTATGGAAATTACTCGGCTACTTTCGATCCTAAGGTTTTGTCCGAACTCCCCAAAAGTGTTGTCTCTACAATGAAGTCCGTGAGGGCCTGAGCCTTGATGGCCTTTCGGAGGTGGTATCGAATGTCAAACTCCCCAAGTTCTATGGACCATTTAACTATCCTCCCAGAGACGTTCGGCTTGTTCAACACTTGTCTTAGTGGTTGATCTGTCAAGAGGACGATAGTATGCGCTTAGAAGTACGGTCAGAAGTGTATATGCTATATTTTCTTTCGGGAGGTGCTTTGCTTCTATGTCATGGAGGATTTTGCTGACTTAGTAGACAGATTTCTGAACACCTGCTTTCTCTAAGACCAGGACAAAGGCTACTACTTCTTGCTCGACCTACAGGAATAGGAAGAGTTCCTCGCCCGTGATGAGCTTGGTCAGAAGCGGAGATAAACCCAGATATTTTTTTAGCTCTTCAAATGCTTGTTAACAGTCTTCTGTCAAGACGAAGTCTTTCACCTTCTTGATGGATTTGAAGAAAGAGAGGCATTTTTTCACAGATTTTGATATGAAACAATTAAGTGCCACCACGCGCCCGGTCAATCGTTACACTTCCTTTATTGTTCTGAGGGGAGTTATGCCGATGATAGCTTCGATTTTCTTTGAGTTGGCTTCTATCCCTATCTGGGTGACTATAAAGCGGAGGAATTTTCCCCCAATGACTCCAAATGAGAACTTTGTGGGGTTCAACTTCATCTAGTGTCGGTGTAACACCTCGAACGCCTCCTCCAGGTCAGAGTTGTGGTCTTTGGCTTTAACACTCTTGAACAGCATGTCATCCACATAAACTTTCATGTTCCTCCCGATCTTCCTATGGAAGATCTTGTTTACCAGCATTTGGTAAGTTGCCCTGATGTTTTTGAGTTCGAAGAGTATAACCTTGTAGCAGTATAACCCTTGGCCTATGACGAAGGTCGTCTTTTCTCTGTCGGGCTAGTGCATAAGGATCTGGTTGTAACCGAAATACGCATCTATAAAAGTTAAGAGCTCGTGACTTGAATAGGCATCGACTAGCTAATTGATTCGAGGCAGAGGAAAGCTATCATTCATACAGACTTTGTTTATATCAATGAAGTCGATGCAGATCCGTCATTTACCATTAGGCTTCCGGATCATCACTACATTGAATACCCATCAAGGTAATCCGTTTATCGGATAAATTTGGCCTCGAGCAATTTATTTACCTTGGGGACGAATAATCTTTTCTTCTGAATGATCGGCTTATGGTCCGGGTCAACGTTTAACCAGTGTATGATGACCTCTAGGTTAATCTCGGACATATCTAATGCTGACCAAGCGAACAAATCTTGATTCTTCCTACTAAGGGAAATGAGGGAATCTTTGAGGTCGTCGGGGAGGCCGAAGCTAATTTGGACTATCCGGGAGAGATCCTCACCGAGGGGGACAACGATCAACTCCTTTATGGGTCACCCCAAAGAGGTTTTTACCTCATCTTTGAAGTCTTCTACTTCGAAGAGTAAGGTTTTTGTCATTTTCCCTTCCTTTACTACACTTAGACAGCAGGACCGAAAGATCTGTTAGTTTCTCTTGACTTTACCTACCTTATCATTGGTAGGGAACTTCATCTTCAAATGGTAGGTGGAGACAACTACTTTTAGTTTGTTAAGGGTGGGTATATGAAGGATCATATTGTAGGATGATTGCTGCTTGACTACTAGGAAGGTGATTTTCATAGTAGCTGTTTGCGGAGTCGTTTCTACAATGACATGGAGGACTATGATACCCTCGATGAACACCAGGGTGCCTATGAAACCATACAACGAGGTGGAGATTGGTTCCAACTGGATGTCTTTTAGTTGCATCCTCTAAAAAGCGTCATAGAACAAGATGTCTACCGAGGCCCCGTTGTCTACCAAGATGCGTTTGACCTCGTGGTTGGCCACAAAGAGGGAGACCACCATTGTATCATCGTGTGGGGTTTATACACCATCTAAATCATTGTCCGTGAAGGAGATCACTAGGCTTGTCTTCCTTCTTTTATGGGGGTCACTAACGGAAGCCACAGATCTTGCATATACTTTACCATTTTGTCCTGAGTTACCCTCGGTGACTGGGCCCCCACAGATTGTCTTGATAACCTTTGTCGTCGTGACTTCTTGGTCCCTTCGAAAAGGCTCTTCTCGGTTGGGCTTGGGACTTTTTAAGAGGTTTTAATGTTCCGGTCTGGACGAAAATGACATCTAAGGCTTCTCCTAGGTTGGTCGGGCACTATCCCTTGCCATGATCTAGTAAACTCTTTCAGATGCCTTCAATTGATGAGGGCCTCAATATGTTGCTTTAAGGCGTGACACTCCTTGGTGTCGTGCCCATGGTTCCTATAGAACCGACACCACTTACGCTGGTCTTCGTTGAGGTGTTGCGGTCTCGAGGGCCATTGGAGGATTGACCTATCTTGGAGGATTGACCTGTCCTAGAGTTACATCAGGATATTGGTCCTTGAACTGTTGAGAGGGGTAAAGCTCTCAAAGCGGGCCGGGGCCTTGTACTTACTCTCATAGTGGGGTCTTTTAACTGCCCCACTGTGAGGGTCGACGTCCTTCCTCTTTTTCTCCATCTCCCATTCCCTCTTTCTCTTGAAAGCTTAGTTGTCTTCTATTAGCATGTACTTCTCAGCTCAGGCCAAGATTTCGTTTATGTCCTTATGTGGCCCCCTAGTGAGCTTGGAGCTGAAGATCACGGATCTTAGTCAGTTTTTGAATACTAGCATCTGAATGTTGGGATCAAGATCAAGGATCTCCCAAGCGACGGTCTTGAACCTTGATATGTAGGCACGAAGCTTCTTCCTTGGTGCTGGATGATGTTGAATAGGCTTTCCGAAGTCTTTTTAGGTTCCTTGTTACTAAGAAAATGAGAAGCAAAGGCGTAGCTGAGTTTTCTGAAAGTGCTAATGCTTCTTGGCTTCAAGAGTGAATACCACGTATCGGTAGCTTTCTCGAGCGTCAAGGGAAAGGTTTGGCACATGATTGGATCGGAATATCGGTGCAACATCATGGTCGTCTTATAATGTTGTAGGTGGTCTACAGGATCCGTCGAACTGTCATAAAGTTTGATTTGCAGCATTCTTAAACTTGACGGGAGTCGGGCCTCGAGGACCTCCTGTGTGAACGGAAAGTCCTAGACATTGAGTTCATCCATGACGCTATGACTTCTGCATTTAAAGACTTCATTGATTTTTTCCTCCATCTCTTCGATCTGCTTGGCTAAGTTAAGGTTACCTTTAGAGAATGAGCTTCCTCTAGACCAACTAGGGTGGGATGGTGAAGGCTCGGCGGTATAAACGGTTATTGACAGGGAGTTTGTCGCCAAAAAGACTAGTTTGCCTATGAGTGTGGTGATAAGGCGGAGGTGAGAGCTGCCGGCTTCCCTTTTGGACCTCAGCAGCTAGGTCGGTTACCAACCGGGAGAGCTCTTGGAACTGGGCTTGAGTTATCGGAACAGTGGGATGCTCCGCAGCCGCCCCTCTGAGGTTAGGGGAATCCGTCCTTGAGTGATAAGGGTGTTGTTCTCTTAGGGGAGCCCGTCGGTCAGAACCAGGGGTCATGCGTTCAGATATCGCCAGAAACCTTGAACCAAATTATTGGCTGTGGGAATAGCTTTGTATGGGTGCAGAGCTAGCCCCGGTGACTCCCTTGCTAATCTTTTTGGCGGTGTTTCTAGGTGGTATGGCAACAGATGAGTTCTTTAGGCTTTTTTGTTTTTACTGTTTAGTGAGAGATTGGTCGTTCCCACAGACAACGCCAATCTGTTGATGTCAAAAATCTGCTGCTGAACTGGAGGTTCCACGTCCGATGTCCTGCACAAATAACGAGGGGTAAACTAAAGAGTCACAAGAGGAGAGAGGGTGGTGCCTTCGAAGACTCATCGATGCCTTTGTTAGGACAGGATATTGAGAAGATGGAGTTGGGATACAAGTGTTTCAGTAATGAGCTTGAGATTAGAGATGATGGTGAGTTCACATACCTTGGGCCTTTTATAGTGTTCTAGAGGTAAGTTGGCCACGTGCTCGGGATGGTGCGATCCTTGAGATCTCGTTTTTCTGGCAAAGAGCCTTGTCGCGTGTTCAGAGGCGGCTCAATCCCTGCAATTACGTTTACATTTTTGCATGGAGAGTTCACGAGTGACGACGGTTATGTCAACTGTTTGTCCACGTGTTACCCGGTCATTGGAGAGGAATTATTTTGCGTGTCAACAAGTTATTGGAGGGTGACTTATGGGCGTAAGACTATTGGAGGGTGACTGTATTGACTGCATCAATATGCTTTGCTCTTTCTTTTGAAAAATGAGTTTTGAGAGTGCAATGTGGGATGCATTTTTTTTTGGAGGGCTATGTGAAATTTTCGTGTGAGTCTCTTGTACGGAGTCTTTGAGGCTTTATGCCAATATCTATAAATATATTTATTGCTTCTAAAAAAAACAGAAACAAGTATCCAAAACCAAAACGGACAATAATTTCAGCAGAGAAAGAGAGACAGGTTTTGTGTTTTACAGTAAGTATATTTGAGAAAGAGAGACAATGGGGTAAAAGAAGTTTTGGGGTTATTTCTATTTTATTGTTGATGTGTAATAATTATTGATGGAAGGTAATAGATTTAATTAACAGTAATTTAATGGGTACGGGTATTTATTATTTTAAATTTAAATATTTATATTTTAAAAAATATTTATATATTTTAAAATTATGTGTTTTTATCTATAAATTAAACCATACTATAAGTAATTAAAAATAAATTTTCTTTAAAAAATATTATATGTGCTTTGAGTTCGCATTTGACAATTTTTTCCTAAACATTTAACTTAATCTAGGTATATAGTAATTTGTTTGAATATACCATTTATTGGATCTTAATTCCGAAATTATGATAAAAAAATCAGTCCGGGGCTCCATGCTAGGCTATTATAATCCAAAAAATTATTACGATTTACTGCTACCCACACAAAAATCTCTCAGGCTTCTCAAAAGCGCGTGGACAATAGTCTCCAGGAAACAAATATCTTGGTCGTGGGTTTGCTCTCCTTCCCCAACATCACGCGCTCTAGGGAGTGCGTGGGACCACGCCCGCACGATCTCACCTGTCTTCATCATCACGAACTATGAAAGTGCAAAGAAATGTGGGTCCCTCTCTCTCCATCTATTTATTTTTCACCTTATCATCACTTTCTATTTCCAGATTTTGTATTTTTCTCTCTACCTCTGAAGTTTTATCTCTACAATGGTGATGTATTTTGCAGAGGGTTTAAAGCTTTTCTTGTTTTTTTGGGTTCTTTAGAGAAAATTTTAAGGAAGCTCAGGAAGCAAAGCATTTGGTTCTTCATTTTCTTCGATTTTGAGATCTTCTCAGATTCGCTTTAATTTTGTCCCTTTCTTCAGGTATCTCTCTCTTTCTACTTTCTCCATTCTCCTTTCTCCTCTCTCCTTTCTCTCTGCTATAGAAAGTTGGAGATTTACACAGAAGGGAATTTTATCATATTCTTTTTTGGGATCCTTTTCTGTGTTGAGTAGTCTTTGTTTGAACCAGTCCTGGTTTTAAACTTCTAGGCTTTTTTTTTTTTTTAATAAAAATTGTTTGACTCTTGATTTTTTCAGTAGGTGGACTAGCATAAACGGGTCGTTTTTATTTATTTCTTTTATTTACTACTTTGAATTTTTAAAAATGATATGATTTGGAGTTGGTTTCATGTTAACGACTGATTTGAATCGATTTATTTTGTTCTGGGTTGTTTAGCTGTAAAGTCTTGCTTGGCCTTATATGGTTTGATTTTGGTTTTGGTTCAAGTGGGATGTTCTGTTTGACTGCAAATTGATTGAACCTCAATCGGGTTTTTGGGTATTTTAGCTGAAAAGTCTTGCTTGGACCGTGAATTATTAAATTTAGGTTTCATTTCATTTTGAATGTCTGCAATTTGACTGCCAATAGATTCAACCCTCACGTATATCTTGTGCTTATGTTTAAAAAGTCATGTTTAAGCTGTGAGTGATTGAATTTGGTTTCATTTCACTTGAATTTGTTATAAATGTTTGGTCAGTTTGTAACATATTCTTCTGAAACACGATAGCTTTAAAAGGGTGACAAATGGTATAACTGTCAAATTGCGGCTGCTCTGTGACTATTTCTGGTCTGGCTTGCAAGTCCACGACACAAAAAACCCCTAGAATTTGCGCTTCTCGTGATTATTCTCTTTGCATCTTGTGGTAATTTTATTACTTCCACTTTATCTGCTTGATAATGTTGGATGACGCTTATCATTTGGATGGTAGAGAGGGCATTTTAATATCATATCAGTGAAGTTTAAAAAGCTTTAGGGTGTAGATCAAGATATAGAAGTTTAGTATTATTGTGGAAAATATGGAGCAGAAGGAGGGAGAGAGCTGGAGGGAAATGGTGAGAAAGATGCTTCCACCAGGAGCTCCTCTTCCTGAAGATTCATCGGAGTTCGATTACTCTATAGCTATGGAGTACAGAGGTCCTCCAGTGCTTTATGAAGTCCCTAGAGTCGAACCCCTTGATGTAAATTCACGTGTAATCCCAACTGCAGAAGCCCTATCGGAATCCCAAAGATCAGTTTCCAATGGAGGTTCCCCGGTGATTGAACCAATCCCTTTGCAGGTGTCTTATATTACAGGTGTGACAAGTTCTCCTACTCAAAGTCCAAGGGTATCAGCAAGCTCAGAGTCGGTAGTGTCTGTCTTGCAAAATCCAGAGTTTTCTTCAGCTTCACCTTCTGCTTCTCCAGGGTCAGTCCACAATCCTCCGAGCAACCCTCCAAAACAAGTTGTTCATGAAGTAAAGAGAGCACCAGTTGTCACATTTAATACTATTAATAGATCAGAAAGGAAAGATGTTGGTGATGAGAAGCCAGTTTTTCCGGATTACATTGGGGTTTGCAAAGAAAAGAAAAAGAAAAAAAGCAGAGTTTGTTACAGGTGTGGAAAAGGAAAATGGGAAACTAAGGAGTCATGCCTGGTTTGTGATGCTAAGTACTGCAGCAATTGTGTGCTTAGGGCAATGGGGTCGATGCCTGAAGGTCGTAAATGCGTCACCTGTATTAGTCAGCCAATTGATGAATCAAAGCGGTTGAAATTGGGCAAACATTCAAGGGTTTTATCCCGATTGCTCAGTCCTTTGGAAGTGAAACAGATAATGAAAGCTGAGAAAGAATGTTCTGCTAATCAGCTCCGACCAGAGCAGCTGATTGTGAATGGGTTCCCTCTAAAGCCAGAAGAGATGGCAGAATTACTGGGTTGCCCTTTACCTCCACGGAAGTTGAAGCCTGGTAGATATTGGTATGACAAGGAATCTGGTCTCTGGGGCAAGGTAAGTGTGTTTTAATTTGATATGTTCCAAATGAAATTCTTTCTATTTGGCTTCCTATAATTACGCATGGCGGTGATCTTAAATTTCTTCCCTTACTAGCTGGAATCAATTTGATTTATCCTACATGTTGATCTGACAGGAGGGAGAAAAACCTGATAGAATTGTAAGTTCAAACTTAAATTTTATGGGGAAACTTATGCCTGATGCAAGCAATGGGAACACTGAAGTTTACATCAATGGTCGGGAAATTACAAAACTTGAGTTGAGGGTGCTAAAGGTAATCTCTATGACCTGTTCTAACCCCATTCCTCACCCCGGCAAAAAAAGAAAAGAATTTTGCACTATGTTGTAAGCTGCTAGTCTCATGTTTGCGTTACATGATCAACATAATGGCGTCTGGATTTTAAATTTCCTTTTTCATTGCTTTTGTCATGCCATTATGATTACATACATGCGATGCTCTTTTATTACTATAGTTTTTCTCCATGTTCAACATTTGTTGCAGAGTTGCCCTTTCTAGTTAAATCGTTTTATAGATATTTTTTTGGTAGGCATGTGAACTTATATTGCTGCATCTTGATATAATTAGAGATATACCACCTCAATAGCCCTTTGATTCTCACACAAATTTATGGAGTCATGCAATTTAGTTCAGTAGCTGCTGCCGAACGGTCATGACAAGACTCTAGCTGAGTTTTCTATTTGGTCCTAGTTTTATTGTTTATTGAATTGGACCGTGCTCGGGTTTACATATTATCTTCTTAACAATGTTGTGTTATACACTTATGCATGGAACTAGTTCATTATATCATGGTTCATCTTTCTAGAAGTGGTGGAGAAAGAAAGTCCAAAATTTTTAGGGTCTCTGAGGATGAAGTATGCAAGGTCTTATTTTGCTATTTGGCTTGCATGAAGTTGTGAGGCATAGGTTTTTTTTTTTGATAAGTCGTTGTGAAGCATAGTTGAGACATTTCTGGACACAAACTAGAGTCTGGGAGCTACTTTTTAAGTCAGAGAAGCCAGAAAAGGATGTAGTGTTGAAGCTAGGGCTGCAAATGAACTGAGGTTGGCCGAGCTTATGACATGTGTAAACTTCCAGCTGGCAGCTTGTGGCTTTGCCAGAAGTGAACTGGAGGCTTAGAGATAGTTGTTATGTTACCAAAGTGAGCAAATACTTTAGGACAGTACAAGCAACCACTGGAGTTATGATAAATTACAACCAATCTGAGAGCTGCAACTCTTCTTTCAGCTAGCTAAGGTAATGCAAAGCAGTAGTGAATGCCAGAATCTTCAAAAGGCCAGAGGTGTTGGAAGGTGTTTTGCTATTGGAGTGGTGAAGTGCCTTTGTTGCAGTATCGAGAAATTATTTGCAAAATCAAGCTAGAATCCGCTTACATTAAAATGAAGCACTAAACATTTTCTGTTTCTATAATGGGTAGTCGCAATCCTTTTGGATACCTGTCTGGCCTCTCAAGTCTTTTTAGCAGCATATTTAATCTGTTCAGGTTGACATATACAAGCTCATTGTACAATTCATACTTATACTTTGTGGCAGAGAGCTATCATCTGAAAAAGTTTGATCGTTCCTGTATAGTTAATATTCTGCTCCTAGTTCATACATCTTCTATAGATTTTTCCAGCAACAATCAGACTGAATTGCTAAGTTATTTTCTACTATTTCAATAATGTAGTTTTTATTTGATTAATATGGTATTGCTATATAGCTAATTACTTGGTTCTTCCAGTATGTGCAAAACCTTTGAACGTATCCCGGATAAATTTATTCATGGTCTTGCTGACGAAGATACTTCTGCATCATATATATATTCACATGATCATGGGAAAACATATTGGCATCTACTTAACGAGACTATATGGGCTATTTTGGTTTTGTTTTCATTTTCTATGTTTTTTATACAACATTTGAAAAAATTAATATGCTACCCACATAGCGGGGGAGGCAGAAACAGAGCTACATAAGACTTCCGCCTATTTCAAGAAATTATGTTAAAAACACTCTTATTTTCAGAGATGAAATAGGAAACAGCTTTTTCTTGTTTTTTGATTCAAAATCTTTTTAAGTATCTATAACTCCAAAACATATTAAGGAAGATGATTTTATTTTCGCTGTGTTGGATGAGCTGTCAAAGATGTGGTGTGGAGATTGTCTTGGAATCTGATCTATATGAGAGTTCATATTGTTATGAGATCATATTGTTGGATATTATGCCCAAGTCAAGTGTCAAGGCAATTTTCAACATCCTTTTTACATAATTGGGTTACAACTAATAGCTAGACTATACTTTTTAGTGGTTCATCATACTGAGAAGATATATCAAGGTTTCAAATCGTAAGTCTTTAGCCCCTTTGATAAGTATACTTTTAGCGGTTCATCATACTGAGAAGATATATCAGGGTTTAAAATCATAAGTCCTTAGCTCCTTTGATGACCTGTAGTTTACATGTCTTGGTACTTAACTTAACCCAAAGCCTTAATCCCAAGTAGTTGGGGTCGGCTACATGAATCCTTTTCCTCTATCGTGTCCTGTTTAGGGCTAAACTTTCTAGTTGGGTTGCTTTGTATGCACTTAAAATTTTAATTTAGTTTCCTAATATTTCATTTCAGCTGGCAAATGTCCAGTGTCCACGTGACACTCATTTTTGGGTCTATGATGATGGTCGTTATGAGGAGGAAGGTCAGAACAATATCAGGGGAAAAATTTGGGAGAAGGTATTTACTGGGAACCTCGTCGTTGGAAACTTCTGAGATCATATGCTTGATCATGGGCATCCCATATTAAACAGTTTGCATTTGCTCTATGCTAGACAGGCATCAACACGGTTTGTCTGTACCTTATTCTCTTTGCCTGTTCCCCATGGTCAACCTCATAATGGAACAAGAGACGAGGCTAGCAATTATACAACTGTTCCAAATTATCTGGAGCAGAAAAGGAGTCAGAAGCTTCTTTTATTGGGTCTTCAGGGCTCTGGAACTAGTACTATCTTTAAGCAGGTATGCGCTTTTCTGGTCTGAATGTTTTTTTTTTCCTTTTAACTAACAGTGATAGTTATTGCTATTATCACGGTTAATTCTGAACTATTGGTTAAACAACAGCATCTGAGAGGAAAATCTAAATTGCTCAGAGACATTATTTAATATTTAAATTATACTCTCTCTGTCTCATATTTTTAGTCCACTTTCTATTTGCACAAAGTTTAATGAAAATGTTCTTTTGTCCAAAACACCCTTCAAAAGTGAAGTTATACTTGTGGGTCCCATGATTAATCTGCTCTTGCATCTATATTCCATGAATTTGTCACAAAATCAAATTATTTCATAAAATATGTATGATAGCTGTTCTCCATCATTGTTTATGCATCAATAATACCTCTTCTAGAGTCTAGACCAAGAGGGAGATACAGGGCACATTGGTGGTGTTGAAGAACCAATTAGCTTAAGCTAATATGAATTTGCCTCATAACGTACATCAACCACTTATACATCTCTTCTTGTGCAAGGTCTGATCTGACTGGTAGGTCTACACATGGACCCAGCAGAGGTTGGGCCTAACTCTGGGAAAGAATTTAAATGATGGGAATAAGGGATTACAAAATTTGAATGTCCAACAGTCTGGTTAAACAGGCTCTAATTCATGTAGGAGAACCAGTTTTCAAGAAGCTTAAGCTAATAAGAAATAGGCAATTTTTGGTTAAATGATCAGCTTTTTGCATATGAAGTAGAACTTATAAGAGTTCATAGAGTATTTCTCTTGTAATTAATCTTTGTAAATGGGTTGGCATCCCTTTGGTGCCTTGTTTAATGTGTTTTTACTTATCAAAAAGAAGAAATAAGAAATAATTTTGATCAATTTATTTTTGAATTGGAATCTCTCACTTTATTTTAAAATCTTGGTAGATCAAAAAGTTTATTTAGTGCAACAGATTTCTTATTTAGCTTATTTAAGACTTGGTACAATTACTTAATTGTTAACTGGAGTGGTGCCAACAATGCCTTATTTCATAGTGACAAGAAATCTGTTTTACTCTCAAATATTTGGCAGGAATATTTATTAGGGTTAGAAAAAAATTTCGTCTTTTCTGACAATTACATTGAATTTTAAACTTAATGTGCTCTGGTGTCTGTGGGGGCATGTGTGCATGTGTTTCTCTCATGCATATGTATGCAGCTGTAAATGTGTACAATCCCAGTCTATGAATTGTATATGTATCTGCTTTGGTGGGACTTTCTCTATTGCACTTTGTTAAATTTACATATCATCCTCAAATTGATGAACTACAGTCCATAGAAGATTCTAGAAGTATTTACAGATCTTTAGTTTGGGAAATGCCATACTCTTTTGACATGGTTCATTGTAATGATGCCATTTTCTCAAATGTTAACTATGCATTCATTAACAGGCCAAATTTTTGTACGGGAACAAGTTTACTGCTGAAGAACTGCAGGATATCAAGCTGATGATCCAGAGCAATATGTACAGATATCTCAGCATATTGCTTGATGGAAGGGAAAGGTTTGAGGAGGAAGCCATCTCAAGAATGAAAGCACTGGGTTCCCATGATGGCAACTCTGATGGATGTAAGTTTTGCAAATATTATTTTCTTTTGCTAGCATTAAATTGCTGAGACACTGGTTCTGTACTCATTGTAGTCTCTACATATGATGAAGTAGATTTCATTATATGTATTTGCATTTACTACTACTAATTATGAGTGTCGTGTTAAATTCAAATGTTGAAGCTATGGGATGATATCAATTTAACTCACTGAACTGTGTATTCTAGTGCTCTTATAGCATGACTGAAATAACTAACTAAAGAAATGCTTTTTTCTCTGTTGGGTCTGCCTCTGATCCCATCCTGATTAACTTAAAGTCTATGTTGCTCGGACTCGGCTATACGTCTGAGTGTCCGAGTTTGCCCAAGTACTAGACTCATCTGTTTTTATGTAAAGTTTTGTAAATTTTCCTTTGGTTTGGAGTGTCGAAGGGAAGAGTCCGTATTTGGAGTGTCATGTCTCCCATGGGTACGGTAAGGGTAAAATGAAGAGTCCAAGCAACATAGCTTATAATTGGGTTTTCAAATATGGAAAATTAGAAGGGTTACTGGCTTCATATCTTGGAAATATAGGTTGGAATCTGTGCTAAATCTGTATTTATTAAGAATGGAGGATATGCAATTGAAATTAGTAAAATAAAGTTCTGAAGGTATCCTATCAAGCCTCTCTTTCTTCATCTGGCACCAAGATAGGTAAGGGTTTTTGGGGCAATGTGTTTGTGAGAAAATCCTTCTGTTTCCCTTAGTTTATGACTAAGTATCTCCTAGGAGTCAGCTTGATGATATTTATATGGAAAGGCAAATCAAAATTCACTGAAATTTTCTTTTTACAATTTCAGAAAGAATGTAGAATTTGAATCAAATTTTAAAAAAAATATTTGTAAAACCTTGCCACACAAGTCGCACATGCACTCCAATTTCTAGGTTTTATATATTTGAAAATAAAAAGTATATAAGATGTAATCTTTTAAGAAATGGGCCCTTTGTTTGTCAGAATTTCCTTCTATTTCCATGAGTCTATGGGATAATTATTATCTCCATGCTGGAATCGGCTTGAGTAAGCTCAAATAGACTCAACGCTGTGTTATATTAAGTTACTTTTGGCTAGCTGGGAAGCAGAAAAAAGTGTTAGTAATTTCCCCACTCTCTCCTCCCTTTGTAGTAGAATATTCTTCTTGAAACATTGGCTAAAATTATTTTTACAATTTTCTTTGGGATCTGGAGTGCATTTATCTAGCATTCAAGAAATTTTTGTCCAATAGTTGGGCTATGCAACAAGGGGCAGCCTATCTCCATGTCATTGTGATGTGTTCCACAATGCTTCATCTTTAGCAATTAATAAGCTCATATTTTATGTACTTGTAAGAAATCTTTTTATTACCCCCCTCTGAGATTATTTCCATTTTTTTTTTTAATCTTTGAGAGGGTTTGTGGTTGGTTGGGGGAGATTGTTCAAGTAACAGTTATCATGGCGAACCCAAAGATACTTTTACTTGTTTGCTTAATTTTGCCTGAACCTTTTTTCTGGCATCCCAGTTTGATAGCTCTATCAGTCTTCTTTTCAACCACATTTATGTGATATCAATGCAAACCAAGAGCTAAGATGATATCTAAGTGCTTAGAGATCTGTAGCTCTTTCTCTTCTCTGGTGAGCGATCTCCTCTCCCTTTCTTCCCTCCTCTCGTCTTCTCGTCTTCTCCTCTCTCTTCTTCTTCTCTTTCTTTGTTTCTTAGTGGGTTGTGGGATCCAATCTCTTTTTGATAAATTTGTAGAATGACGAGGTCAGAGTGTCGTCGATCTTTTGTGGTTGGTAAGAAATTCTTTGAGTTTGTCATTGAAGGAAAATCTAAGGATGTAGAATTTCTGAATATGCTTCGGGTAGAACCTCCTTCTGTTTGGATGTACAGGAGTTCGAATAGGTTTTAAAATCTTGGGGGGAATTTTTGTTTCAAAAAGGTGAGAGCATCTGGTTTCGAAGATGGAGAAATTTGAATAGGTCGATGATTTTGAGTCTACACCAAGACAAAAGTGGCCGCTTTGTTTCGTTGATTGTGATTTTCAATGGGAGATCCAAGTTTGTGGTTTCTCTTGAGGGGTGTGAATTCTGTGGCTGATGGAGAGTTTTTAAGGCCCTGTTAGAGTTAGGTAAAGGATTGATGCCAAACTTTGACAGTTTTCTGGTGTTGGAGAAAAAAGGGGAGGTGGGTTTGGCAAAATTGGGTCCCCTTCTGTTAGAGACTTCACCATGCTGCCTCCCTTTCGTTGAATGGATGCTGCCCCAGATGTGGTTTGGATCTCTCAGGAACTTTTGAACCGCCGCAAACTCGGTCGTTTGTGAATCAGTTTTCTTGGGCGCTGGTGGCAAATGGCGGCATTGTAGAAGATGGTGGGTGCTCCACACACATGAAAGAGACTGGGTTAAGGGTCTTCGACAATGGTAAAGGCCACCAACTTCTAATTTGAATTCTAAATTGCCGTTGCTTGAGGCTAAGGCTCGGGCTGGAGATGTGGGCTTGGGCCCTAGGTCGTTTGTGGGCGGTGGACAAAGCTCTAATTCTGTCCAGGACTTGGATAAAGGCGTTGGGTGTAGTAGAAGTCGAGGTATTCAGGCCTCAAAACGTATTGTGGGGTTTTTGAGCCTTATTAGCAAATATGGGCCCGGTACGAGTATGGGTAAAAAGGCCAAAAATCCCAGTAAGTCTTTCTTCTCCTAGAAGACTTGACAACGTTGGATTGCGTTGCGTTTCGGTCCTCCTGTAAGCAGCGGGTGTTAGGCTTTTGCCGCGAAGTCGCCGGTGGTCGCGGGTGGCTTGGAATCCTCCGGCGACCCTATTCTGGAAATTTTCGAGTCATTTTTTTTGGCTTCGTCGACACAGCTCTCATCTCCTCTTGTTCCGAGTGAGTCTAGTTTTGTTCGTTTGTGTTGGCCTGATTTTGAGGAAGTGATGACCCTTCTGAGGTGCCAGTCTATGATTATTGAAAATGGTGAAGGCTATTTTCTGCTTAATTCTTTTGGGGACAGACCCTGTTCTAAGTCCATAGGAGAGATATCTGTTGTGGTCTCTGTCCCTATTGCTGATGTGTCCAATGTGCAAACAGGGGGTATCCTGTGATTGTTTGTGGGGATGACCAGGTGAATTGTCCTTTGAAAGAGACTTGCTTGCCACCAGGTTTTGGGGCTTTATTAGACGCCTCTTAGAATTTGCTTAAGGCTGATCAGCGTGGGACAGAGATAGATTATGCCTTGGTATGTACTGATTCTTCTCCTCTCTTTAATTCTCTTTTTGGTGTTGTGTTTGGGTTACTTGGGGCTGAAAGTGAGGTTTGTTTGGTGGGTGAGGGGGAGAGTTCTCATGTGGAATGCGCGAAGGACCGAGGTGGCAGTGTGATTAATGAGGTGTGTATGGCTTTGGTTGAGAGTGTCAAACCAGTAGACTAGTGGTTGGATATGGATATGGTTGATGAAGTTTCTGTGAGTTGCAAGGCTTCAACTTGGGTCCTTAATTAGGTTGAAAAGCTGCATAAGTTGGTAGGGTTTCTTTAGATGGGGTAGAAGATCAAGTTATAAGGCTGTTTGAGGAAATTGAGAGGATTCAAGTTGAAGAATGTAAATCAAGGTGCCGTAAGCAGTCGACGGGTAGGAAGCAGTCTACGGTGGTTAATAGAGAGCACAAAAGGTTGGCTTTTGATATCAATTATAAGAAGAGTAGTGGGAGTGTTGTTAAAGGTTTGTTGGGTTCGTCAGAGGAGGATAGGGATGCGCTTGTTGATCAATGAAGTGGAAAATCATTTCTTGGAATGTGGGGATTGAATGACTTGTTGAAAAGGGCTTCGGTAGAACACTACCTTAGAGAATGGAAGGGTGTAGTGGTATGCTTTCAGGAAACCAAAATGGAGGTAATTGATGAGGCGGTTATCCGTAGTATTTGGGGTCTTGTGGTTGGAATGCTTTTCCTGCAATAGGTGTTTCTAGGGGAGTTGTTATCATGTGGGATATGAGAGTTCTTGGCTTGATTGATGTTCGGGTGGGTTTGTTTTCTGTGATTACTGGTGTGGGCGAGGGGAGAGTGGAAATGGGGGTCTTTTTTGGGAGGAGTTGGCGGCGATTAAGAATCAACGGCGTCTTTCTTGGGTGGTAGGGGTGATTTTAATGTTCTTTATCCACATGAGAGAGCCGAAGGTTCTAATGAGACTAGATAAGGGAGTTTTCGGAGTTTGAGGGTCATGATCTTATTGATTTGCCTTTGTCGGGTGGTTCTTTCACTTAGTCAAGTTTTAGAGAGACACCCTTTTTCTCGAGGATTGACCATTTCCTTGTTATTGGTTTTGGGAAGCTCAATTTCTTGGGTTGATTAAGAAGCTTTTACCTCGACCCACTTTAGACCATCACCCCATTGTTCTGGAAGTGGGAAGCGTGCACTGGGGGTCGACTTTGTTTCGGTTTGAGGATATGTTGCTTAGGGTGGATGGTTTCCGAGATCTCGTTAAAGGTTGGTGGGAGGGTTGCAATGTTAGAGGCTATGCTAGCTTTGTGGTGGCCTCAAAGATGAAATGCATAAAAGAGGAGGTGCAAAAATGGAACAAAGAATCTTTCAAAAATGTTAATTCCACTCTAAATGCTCTGATGGGTGAGATCAGTGGGCTTGATAAGGAGGAGGAGGTTATTGAGGGCCTTTTGAGAGTTTCATTGAAAGGAGGGTGTGAATTAAAAAAGGAACTTGCTAAGCTCATATCAATGGAAGAAATCTCTTGGTGGCAAAAATTTAGAGAATTGTGGCTTCCTGAGGGTGACAGCAATACTAAGTTTTTCCAACGTATGACCAATGCTCATAGGAGATATAACTTTATTAGGTCCATTGAGGTTGATGGTATTGTGTTTAAGTAAGGGGTATAAAAGGGGTGATTTGTGATTTCTATTGAGAATCTATATAAGGAGACTTGTGATAGTAGACCGAATTTAGATGGGTTAGAATTTTCTAAAATCAATGAGGTGGATGCAATTTAGCTTTAACACTCTTTTTGACGAAGAAAAGATTTTTGTTTTTCTTCACGAATGTAATGGCGATAAAAATCCGGGTCTTGATGGTTTTACTATGGCTTTTCTAGTTCATAATTGGGAGGTGCTCAAGGGAGATATCATTCGATTTGTTTAGGAGTTCCATTCTTCGGGGGAATTTGTGAGAAGTTTAAACGCCACTTTCATTGTCTTTGTCCCAAAGAAGATTGAGGCGTCAAACTTTAAAGACTTTCGGCTTATTAGTCTTGTGGGGTGCATTTACAAGCTCTTATCGAAGATTGTAGCTTCTAGATTGAAGAAAGTGATACAGAAAGTGGTGAGCCCTCACCAAAATGCTTTTGTTAGGGGAAGACAAATATTGGATGCCGTTTTAATAGCTAATGAAATGATGGATGCCCATTTAAAGGATGGAAGGGGAGGGGTGATTTGCAAACTTGATAAGGAAAAGACTTTTGTCCATGTTTGTTAATGGTTGCCCACCAGGGTTTTTTAGAGCCTCGAGGGGCCCTAGACAAGGGGATCCTTTGTCTCTTTTCTTGTTCACTTTGGTGATGGAGGTTTTTAGCAATATGTTGGCGAAAACGGTTGAAAGGGGCCTTTTGAGTGATTTCAAAGTAAGGAGTAACGGTGGCAGTGTGAATGTATCTCACCTTTTATTTGCTGATGACACAATTGTATTTTGTGGGGCAGATACTAATCAAATTTTGCACCTTAGTTGCATTTTTCTTTGTTTGGAGGCGGTTTCGGGGGCTTAAAGTTAATCTTGGTAGGAGTGTTTTAATTCCTCTTGGTGAGAATATTAATGGCCGTTTCCTTTCTAATTTATTGGGGTGCAATGTGGGTTTGCTTCCTATTTCTTATCTTGGTCTTCCCCTTGGGGCTAAATTCAAAGATAAAAGTGTCTAGAATTCGATTATGGAAAATTTTGAGAAATGATTGGCCGGGTGGAAGAATCATTACCTCTCAAAAGAGGGAAGGAACATTCTTTTTAGCCTTCCCATCTATTTTATGTCTATTTTTCCAATTCCTAGTTTGGTGGCTAACCGGTTGGAGAGTATTCAAAGAATGTTTCTTTGGGGTAACGTGGGGGAGGAATACAAGTATCACTTGGTAAAGTGGGGCGTGGTTAAGAAACAGGTGGAAAGAGGGGGGCTTGGTCTCAAATCTCTCTCTTTATTCAATAAAGCTCTTCTTGGCAAATGGCTATGGAGGTTTCTTGTGGAAAGGGATCATCTTTGGAGGAAAGTGGTGGAGACTAAGTTTGGTTTGGAGCCTAATGGGTGGATGTCTAAGGAGGTGTGGGGGGTCTATGGTGTGGGGGTGTGGAAGTGGATTCGAAAAGGGTGGGAGGCTTTTCTTCCTTGGTTGTGGTGTCGGTTGGTAATGAAGAAAGAACTTAGCTTTGATATGACACGGTGTGGGAACACTCATTTAAAAGACAAATTTCCGGACATTTTTGATATTGTGAGAGATAAAGAAGTGCATGTTGGTTCTTGTGTATCCTTGACTAATGATGAGGTCTTTTGGGATGTGCCTTTTATCCGTAATATCCATGATTGGGAAGTAGAGATGGTCGAGCAGTTTTTGGAGACTATATATCTCTAGGGTGGATGTGGATAGAGAAGATTTGATTTGTTGGGGACCTTGCCCGTAGAAAGACTTTGAGGTGAAATTTTTTTATAAGATTCTTTTTGATAAGGTTGTGATGTAGAACAAGAAAATAGAAGAAGATTAGAACCAGGTTACCTTGGGGATTGGAAGAGAAACTAGGCTACCCTGGAGGTTGAAAGGAAATCAATGATACTCCGTATCACTAATATGATTTTTATTCATTCAAAACTACTGGAAAATTAACATAGAGATCTCTATTAAATGTCCTAAACCTACTCCAACACTTTAAGTAAAGAAATTCAACACTGATCAAATACTATATCCTAATTCTCTTTCAATAATGTAAATAAAGAAATTAAATTCTAATAAAATACTATGCCCTATAAGCCCTACTAAAATATAATAATTCTTAAAACCCGTAAGATTTTCATGATTACATATTTGTCCCCGTACCCTTATATACCCCATAATTCTCCACCACTTAGAAAAAAACTCGACCTCGAGTTTTGTAGTGATGAAGCAACAATATTTGTGATGCTTGTAGAAATAAAGCGTAGTCATGAAATTTTTGAAAAACAAGGTCTCTACCAAAGGAAAAAAAAAATTGATGTGGAGGTGCTTTAAACCAAATAGGCAGGATAAAATCAATAGTAGGAGTATGCATATGAACCATTGTCTCTCTCATGTCTTCAACCTTTTTGTGAACTTGCTTAACATGTGAAGGAGAAACTGTGGCTAAATTAACTTCTTTAGTCACCGGGGCCTTGTCTGATTTTCTCTCATGAACCACATGTTCAGTAGTAGTGACATCAGTTTGCTCAACAGTATCAGACGTCTCTTGGCATATAGAAGCAACTACTATACTATAGTTATCTAAGGAAATGCCTAAGATTTGTTTGTTTCAGGTATGGTTTAAGCTTAGTAGCACAACTTTCAAAAACTCTCTTTGCCAACTTCTGAGCTATAGGCATAACTTCCCCATTGCCTTTTTTTTAACGCTAGTTAAGATTGTGGAGAGCAACTCGAGGGAAATATCTTCATTTTCTTCTAATACAAGGGTCGTAGTAGTCTCCATAGATGAGAAGATATTCTTTGGGTGATAATCCCTTATAGCCTTGAGGAAATGCTAGAACATCTCATTAATCAGAGCATCACATTCAAGATCTAACATCACTACGCGTGATTTAACTTTGGCAATAGTCTCAAGAATTGAGGTCCTCTTAATATATGTCCGACTAGACTTGTCAACTAGATTTTCAAATGACGACACAATCAACTGAAAGATCTCTTTCATTTGTTCATCATCATAAGGGGTGTCTATGCAAGTGGTGACTGTAATTTTCACATCAATATATGAATGCCATAAAAGCTGGTCAACAACTAAAACCTCCATCAATAAAGAGAGTGCAGTTTGCAACAATGTAGGAGATGATTGTGTTACCTTTGAAAGACAGTGTAGTTTGATCAAGAAGACGAAGGAGCTTATCAATCGACGAACGAAGACTTGTAAGATTTATACTAAAGCTTTGAGTTGTTGGTTAAGCTCGAAAATAGACACCATATTTCTAATTTAAATATATAAAAAACAGTTGAAAATAGATGACATATTTCTAATTTAAATAAATTAGAAACATAAATTAAAAAAAAAGTTTTTTTTTTCCTTTTCTTTCTTTTTTTACTTTTTCTTTCTTTCTTTTTTTTTTCTTTCTTTTTTTCCTTTTTTAAAAAACAATATAAGTAACAATCAACTAACTTCCTCTGTTAAGGTAAAATAACAGAAGCTAAAGATTGGACAAATAGGACTTGCGTTCTTCTTGGTGGGGTTGATGGCGATTCTGGACGATGGTGGAAACGGTGGCGGCTGGGGTTGGGCTTCTTGGATTCTGGTCTCTGGAAGCCGGCGAGCAAGGTGGTGGTGTCGGATCGGTGTGAAAGTCACTGAAGTGGTAGACCAGAGAGAGAGAGAGAGAGAAATTGTTGGTTGTTTATGGTGATTTCGATCGTTTTCCGGTGAGGAAACGACGCGTGGGTTTCGGGGTTATGTAGATCGGGAAATTCCATTCCTGATGGGATGGTTGTTCTCGGACTGAGGCGGTTCCGACGGTGGTGCGTGGCGGATTGACCTGAAAAATTCAAGTTTTGGTCGCCACAGGCTTGCGAGGCTGCTAGTGACGGCGGTGTTGGCTGGAAGTCACAGAAAATGGTAATCACCCTCAAACCATCACTCACTAGTGTCAATTCTGTTTAATATGCAAACTGTTTTGGACTAGTGTGTGTTTGGGTGTTTGTATGGGTTCTGGTTTTAGGCTATGATACAAAATTGATGTAGAACATCAAAATAGAAGAAGATAGAAACCAGACTACCTTGGGGATTGGAAGAGAATCCAGGCTATCAATGATGCTCAATATCACTAATCAATTTTTATTCATTCAAAACTATTGGAAAATGAACATACAGATCTCTTATATAGAAATCTTAAATGTCTTGGACCTACTCCAACTCTTTAAATAGAGAAATTCAATATTGATCTAATACTATGGCCTAATCCTATTTTAATATTGTAAATAAAGAAATTAAATTTTAATCAAATACTATGTCCTAAAAGCCCCACAAAAATATAATAATTATTAAAATCCATAAGTTTTTCGTGATTACATATTTGTCCCTATACCCTTTTGTACCCCATCAGGTTCCTTCGGTTGGGTTTCCCAATTTCTCGTGGAAAGCAATTTGGTGCTTCGTGCTCCCAAGAAAATAAGTTTTTTTTTTTTTTTGGGAGAAAATTCTTACTCTTGACAATTTACAAAGGAGGAGGAAAGTGATTGTTAACAGGTGTTATATTTGCAAAAGTTGTGCCGAGTTCGTGTTTCATCTTTTGGTGGAGTGCTCTTTAGCTAGAAGCTTATGGGAGATGGCTTATAGAATTCTGGGGGTTTGGGGTGGTTGTGGGCTCCGTGAAAGATGAAGTTTAGGATTGGAGTGGATTGAGGGCCTTTAAGTTAAGAAGGCTTATTTGTTGATTTTCGGACTCTATTTTTTGGTTAGTGTGGAATGAAATGAACCGGGAGTTTTTGATGGAGTAGAAAGACCTATTGGAGCTATTAGAGATAGTTGGTCAACACCCTTTGGTTTAGAGGGAATTTTTTTGTCAATAATGTTGACCTCCTAGATTTTGTGGATTTCCTTACTTGTAAATGGCCTACGGCTTTGAGTTGCACCCTCTTGATGCTTTATTAATACAATTTTACTTATAAAAAAAAGATATTGCATCTGCATTATATGTTTGTGGGGCAAGCTATCAAGACCTTAAATACGTTGAGTATCAACTCTTGACCAATTCATCATAAAGATGATCAGTGGCTTACAAATATGAAATGGAATGCAATGCTTTCTGAACACTTCGTTGGTGAATAATATTGCATCTGCCCCATTCCCCTTTGCTGATGTTTGGGCATGAGGGGGTGTATAGAGGCTTCAAATATTTAAGGTTTGGTTGAAGTGTTCCATGGGGAAGCTCTAGTTATATTTTATCTTGATTAACTCATCACAGAAATGACAGGTGGGTTCCAAATATGAAATGAAATGTAATGCTTCCTGAAAACTTTGTTAGGATATCAGTATAGCAGTGATGCCTTTTAGTATTTGCAAAGAAGGCAAAGAAATTGCTGACATTGTTATAGCTTCTTGATAGGTCTCCAATTTCGAGTATGGATAGGACTCCTTAGAATAAGAGAAATGAAGAAGAAGAAAGAAGAATTTAGAAAGAAGAGTTTAGGAGAAGAAATGAATTTTCTGCATTCAATGATCTCGCAATCCGAGTACAGCAGTATTTATATTGTTGTGGATACAACCAACTAACTCAACTACTATAACTAACATTTCAATTGCTAGTTATGTAGGAGCCAACAACTACTTCCTAACAGAGTGTTAACAGCCTCTGTCAGACCAGGAGAAGACACGTGATATTCCTCTTTTACAAAAGAACCTTCTTGTTCCTTCTAGAATATGTCTTAGTTATTATCCTAGTAGGTCAAATCCTCTCTTCTTGCTCTTCCATGTGTGCTGGAGTCTTATCACTTCTCAAATATAATATTATGATAATCTATTTACAGGTGGAGAGGGTGACCATAATGAAGCTAGTCAGTGTATCTATTCCATCAACCCGAGGTTGAAGCATTTCTCTGATTGGCTGCTGGACATTATAGCTACAGGAGATTTAGATGCATTTTTCCCTGCAGCAACACGTGAATACGCTCCATTAGTTGAAGAGGTCTGGAAAGATCCTGCTATAAAAGAAACATATAAAAGAAAAGATGAGCTTCACTTCCTTCCTGATGTTGCAGAGTACTTCTTAAGCCGGGTATGACGATATAATTCTTGTTGACTTTCTCACCTTATTTTAATTATGTTGGTTGTATGTATCAGATTTGCTTCACACGGTTGTACTTGCACTATTTGTTTATTTAATAACGCTTTTCCCTTTTTGTAGCATGAAGTGTTCTATTCTTTTTTTTTTTTTTTGGTCTATTGGCTGGCTACATGACGGGGGTAGTCCTTCCCAATCCCTTATCCCCCCAATCCTAGGTGAAGCGGAAAGTGTTCTATTCTGATGCTGTTGTTCTTGCTGCATCCAAGGCTTTCAGAAGATATTGTTGTTCTTGCTGCCTTTCCCTTTTAAGCTTCTTGATCAGAATTAAAACTGTAACACCAGGAGCCCATCACCTAAAAGTGCTAGCTTCAGTTACTTTTGAGGTCATATGGCCTTACATAGACGTGGGATGTGGGTCAGCACAAAAATTGTGGTTGCCACTGGATACACAGCAGGGATTATTTGGCCCGCTTTTGAGACATGAACATAGTGTATTTTTTTGATAAATAACATGTACATAGTGTGTTATGGGTCATGTAATTCAATATATTATTTCTAGTTTATGGTTATTATTGTTATTATTATTTTTGTGTCGTAGCATATTTAGCACAGCTGAGCTATATCTGATATTACTAGTTTCATATCCATGCAAGAGTATTTTTTTTCTTTCATTTTTCCATATATTTATATATATATATATATTTGTTTTATTGCCTGCAGATAAAAATGTATAATTTATAATCAAAGAGTTTATGCATATATTTGTTGATGCTTTTTGTTTAAGAAAGAAAATTATTCTTTCGGTGAAAAAAAGGAAAAAAAAAATTATTCTTCATCTTTGATTATTATGTGTAGTTTATATTTGTCATATTCAATGATAACTGTATAATTTAAAAGAGTCCAATCTCGTGTCTTGCATTTAAAGGGGTAAGGTGTTTGAAATGAACATAGAGATCTTAAATTTAAATCCCAAATCCATTATTATAAAAGATCATTTATTAAGGACACTTGGCACAGCCACAACAAACAAAAACATTTTCATATGATATGTTCGTGTGGGCGTGCGTATGTTTGTTTTACTGGGCTGATTTAACGTCTTAGTGTTTTTCACACAAGCAGCTGTGTTATGATTGAATCTAGATAAACTCGTTGCGGTAATGTTGAATGATTATATAATGTGGTCTTGTTTCTTTCAGGCTGTTGAAGTGTCAAGCAATGAATATGAACCTTCAGAACGAGACATTCTTTACGCAGAAGGGGTCACCCAAGGGAATGGTTTGGCTTTCATGGAATTTTCACTCGATGATCGTAGCCCAATGTCTGAGACCTACACAGACAATCTGGAAGTTCCACCACAGCCTCTGACCAAGTAATGTTTTTGGGCCATTCTGTGTAATTATAGAATGGTTTTGGTTTTAAAGCAGAATCAAAATTTGATGAATTTGTTCATTCTGAACTAAACATGAATATCTGCAACAATGCCTGTGGCATCAATTTTGCATGGATACATAGGTTCAATATCCTTTCTTAAATTTGGGAAATCAATGAATTCTATGTTTTTTTTGTGGATAATTTTAATGTGACTGATCTCTGTCCTCATGGGTCAGGGGCATGTCTAGGTCAATACCCTTTTATCTAAATTGTTATTGTGAATCATACTGAAAGACACTAGGGTTTCCTTATTTATTTATTTTTGGAATAATTGACGTTTGTTTTTACTTCTGGAGACTTGGTATTTAAGTGTTGCTTTTTTACAGATACCAGCTTATTAGGGTAAATGCCAAGGGGATGAATGAAGGCTGCAAGTGGGTGGAAATGTTTGAAGACGTGCGTGTGGTGGTCTTCTGCGTTGCACTTAGTGACTATGATCAGATGTGGCTTGCTCCAGAGAGTACTGGTAGTGGAGCCCTACTTCAAAACAAGATGATACAAAGCAAGGAACTCTTTGAGACAATGATAAGGCACCCTTGCTTTAAGGATACCCCTTTCGTCTTAATACTAAACAAGTATGATGTCTTTGAGGAGACGGTTAATCAGGTACCATTAAGCACTTGTGAGTGGTTCAATGATTTCAGTCCAGTGCGGACTCATCACAATAACCAGTCACTAGCCCACCAGGCCTACTACTATGTTGCGATGAAGTTCAAAGACCTTTATGCTTCCTTAGCTGGTCCGAAGCTTTTTGTGTGGCAAGCTAGGGCAAGGGATCGAGTAACAATCGATGAGGCATTTAAATATGTAAGGGAGGTTCTGAAGTGGGATGAGGAGAAAGAGGACAACTACTATGGTGGAGCAGAGGATTCGTTCTACAGTACAGACATGAGCTCCTCCCCATTTGTCAGGCAAGAGTGATTGAGCTTGTGAAATTTTATTTGTATTCTCTTCATAGATAAAAAGAAAATTTTAAAAGGGTGATGTGCTTGCCTCTTTGCTCATTCCAATAAGATGATGTGAAAGATTTGTATTATTATTATTATTTGAAGCCATTGTTAGTGACGATAGTGTTTCAAGTTAAATGTGAATTCGTCGAAGCTTGTCTACTCCCCATAACTATATATTATTACTTTAGTTCAGATTAGTGGAAGGATGCAGATGGTAGATGTCTTTTGTACTGGTTGCAAATGTGATAATAGCAGAAGGTTCAGAAAGGAAAATGTGATCCTTCCAAAATACTGTGGTTGGTGTTGATGCTCAAAATTAGACTGGTTCACAAACGACAACTGGCTACCGGATCTTGCTTGGACAAGTCGCCTGAAGGACAGCTTGTCCGTCTATTTTGAAATTAGACAGTTTGAGATTGGAGTAGAGATTTTAGTATAGTAACAATCGCCTTGCGTTGAAACAGGTAATTATTGTTTATTCTTTGATAACAAAATGATGATTTTGCTTTTGCTTAGGCCATCTAATTGCAAGATGGATTTTTGCACATGTTATAAGCTCTTCACTTCAACTGGAAATTAAAGAGGCAGTCCATGGCCTTGTGCTTGGTGTCCAGGCCTGGCGGGGAGGTTGTGTTGAGTCTTTCCATATCGGAGAAGACGGTCTCTAAGCCCAATGACATGTAAGAAGATTATGTCGCTTTTAAGTCCATCTACCTTGAAGAATGTGGTCTTTTTGTTATTAATACATTTTATAGTAAAACACATATTTGTTATGGTAAAATTCATACCGGTGATAATACATATATTTTTTGTGGTAGTTTTTTTAACCAATGATGATTGATAAGGTGTCTTGGTAAAAAAAACAAGAGTATGCCGTATTCATTATTTGGTAAACGCATATTTTTAATGGTAAAATTTATATTTTTGATGATAAAACATATATTTTTGATGGTAAAATTATTATTTTTTATTTTTATTTTTGTCATCAATGTTTTTGTTTTTATCACCAAAAGTATAAATTTACCACAAAAAAAATGTTTTTTTTACCACAAATAGGTAAAGTGAATTGCCTTGTTTTTTATTTATTTATTTTTTATTAAGGCACCATAGACTTTCCCTTAATGTTTATGTTTTTGCCACCATGAATATAAATTTACCAATAAAAATGTGTTATACCACAAAATGTATAAAATAAAATACCATATTCTTTACCAAAGCACCTTAAACACCATCTAAATGTTTTTTCTTTCATATTATCATAGCAACAAAAGTCCAGTGCTAATTAATTCATAAGATAACATATACATGTATTTCTTTCTTTCGTAGTTGTTGATGTGACAACCAAAATTACTAAGCTTATGTGTTCTGATTGTATTCATGCAATTTCACCACACATGGTGAACATTGTTTACTAGAAACTTTAGTACTCATTTTGTCCCATAATTTTTGATACGTTTACTATTTAACTAATTAAATGAATAATTTTTTATTATTATTAAATCATTAAAAAAATTTAATTTTTTTTCATATATACATAAATAGAGTTAAAAAATTTCTAAAAAATATATATATTTTTATATTTTTAAAATAATATATATATATGTAAAATAATAATAATAATTAAAATCAAACTTAAATAAAAAAAATTGATAAGTGATTAAAATTATGGAACAAAGGAAATATAATTTATTAATATTAAGCAATATAATTGTGTTTGTTATAATTGTTTGATGATTTGAAGTCATTTATATTTATCTCTTCCAAAAACATTTTTGAAAATAAATAGAAAAACTTACTAAATTTTATTAGCAGCTTAAAATCTTTTTTAAATTTAAAACTACTTTATATATATATATATATATATATAAACAGATGGACTACACAACGAGATAGAATCCTCTCCCAGCATCACTAAAGTGGTCCTCAAATTAAACAACTACAATAGCAACATTTTTAGCAGAATGAGTTAGGCAATGCGCAACTATGTTGCAATGTCGAGGATCAAAATCAAACATGAAATTTTTTAGACTTTTCATAGAAATTTAGGGCAAGTATTTTCTTTTAAATGCAAACTAACGACAGTATGTAAAATTAATGGGGTTAATTAGTTGATGTTAATTAATGTAATATGATGATGTGACATAATTTTTATTTGGTGATACAATTGTATTAATTCATTTGGGTAAAATAACTTTAAATTGAGTTTTTCGTTCATTCTTTAAATTGAGAGAACTAAGATCTTTAATTTACATAAATTAGATTAGCGATTTTGTGATTTCTTTTTTATAAATTCTAAAAGTGATTGTCATGTTTTAATTTTGAATTTGCATGAGCCTAGATCTAGTTTAATATGTTTACTCAACTCTTAGATTATTGTAAAACTCTATTTTACAAATTATATTGATATTTAGTTTGCTACACTCTACATCTGACCAACTATTTCTGCTGAAGGAATATGATAAAAGACTAAGGTGACGTTTGTTTTTTTAAGTGTTAAGTATTGAATACTAAATGAATATCTGTCGAACCAATAAAAGCCAGTGTTTGAATACTGAATGGTTAAGCATTTAGGCTGCTTGATAACTGAACTGAATGAAATATCTAAATGTGTGTATTTTTCATTTTAAATCACTTAATTGTTTGTTACAAATAAAAATCCGTTGCTGATCTGAACAAAGTTAACATATTTCATTATAAGAATATTCTCAATTGTTTTTTTTTTTAATTTTTTAATGGATTAAACCATAATCTTAGTTTACTTAAATATAAAAATAGACGTGTTAATAATGAATACATGCTACTAATTTAATATTTAAATAGTTAATAAAATTAAAAAAATTCACCAATGGAAAATCTAATTTGCCAATTTGTCATTGGGGAAGGCATTTAAGGCAATAAAATTGATGCTTCATTTTC
This sequence comes from Bretschneidera sinensis, assembly GCA_023935145.1. NCBI lineage: Eukaryota > Viridiplantae > Streptophyta > Magnoliopsida > Brassicales > Akaniaceae > Bretschneidera > Bretschneidera sinensis. The sequence goes on along the minus strand of CM043703.1, from coordinate 52,490,979 downwards.
GCACTACTTCTCAATTACAAATAATTTGTCTCACAATTTCTGTCTCATCCCAAGCTTGTTGACAAGAACAATGAAACGAATTCACATTTAAATCAATTGGCTCTATACAACTCGGAAAACAATCTATTCGGTTGTTTACCAGCAGAACAACTTTATTTGCTTATTTCAAATTATAATAGCAATACTGTGAACTAAAACAAAGGTTTCTGATCCACGTACTGACCCGCAAAGCCATTATTAAGTGCACTGTGGAAGAACAATCCAATCTAATGGAATTCCTTTACTCGTTCACAACCTTGCCTTCATATAACTAATTTGATGGGACATCAATCTAATTCCCCTTTTCTAGCATGATTTTCTTTTTCAAAATTACATTGAACCAGAAGAGTATGACCATTGACCCATTATATAAAAGCATAAACACTTGCAAAAAAAACACATATACAAGCATAAAGTAAAGCATATAACAGATAGGACATATAGGAAAAAAAGGATTTATCATCATAACTAATAAAGCAGCTTGCAACATCCTCTAGGGTTGTGATTTCAGCATCTAGTGAAAAAAAAAACATTATTCTCTTAAGTAGTTCGAAAGTACCGAAATGGCATGTTGTCAAGCAGAACTTGAATTTTTAATCCTGGTACCAAAACCAAATTATCCTAATGAAAAAAACTGACTGATAGACTGGACCACCCATCGTGATCTAGCAACGTATGTAACAGATTCTGCAGCAAAAATGGTTGTTGCCGAGGACACCATAGTCCAGAAGCTCTTCTTCTTATGTGCCTCGGCGGCAGAACTCCGCATAAACTCAACTTGTCGCTTCATGTCTTCCACCATTGTCTCTTTGTTGCTAAATTGCTTTCTTGATAGCTTCTAACTCTGCAGCATACGGTTCAATTTCATTTTCTAGCTTCTTTTCACTGATAACCACATCCTCTTTTGCAGCACAATAACCTTTAGATTGACACATGAGCTTTGCAGTGTTCTTCAACATTGCCACAGCTCGCTCTGAGTTAATCACAGCAGATTCCATATGAGCCTTCAAATCGTCAATTTTTCGTTTTGCCTCCAGTAGGTCCTTCTGCACGAAACCCTTTTCATTCTTCAACAATTCAAAGTGGCTCTCCATTTCCTTCCTCTCCTCAATCAGGCTCTGACGCTCACCCCTAATATGTGCAAACTCTGCGCCTATTTCTTCAATCCTCTTTTCCATTTCTGAAGCTTTTGACATCAAGTTCAAGCCATTCTTTCTCTCATCATCGAAACACTTAAAGCGTTGTCTCTCTCCAGATGATCCATATCTAGAAATAACTGCAGTGCTTTTTCCTGTGAAATAAACATCATTTCTGGCCGGTGAAAACAATAATTATTTAGTACCAAATCACATAAAATCAAATCAAACAAAATTTACTCCCTTAACAATAATGAATTAGTGAATTATATGGTGGTGGAATAATTGATATGATATTTTTCATTATTGCCCCTCCGAAAATCTGTATATGGACCATACCCCACTCACCATTCAAATTACAACTCAAATTTCTTGCCAATCTCTAACTACAAGTTGCCCAATAAAAGAAAGTGACATTTTGTGAACCGTATATCTAAAAGTAACCAAAATACCAGGGTAACATGAGCAATTTCATTGAAAAGACATCAAGAAAATACGAGCACCATGAGAGGGTAACATAAATACATAAGAACTATTGTACTTACTGTCCCTTTGGTTGCAAATATGGACAAAGAACTAAAGCGTTTTGAGCCCTTCCCTTTTTGTGGATCCCTTGAATCTCCTGGAGATGAATAAATTTAAAAGCATATTAATCCTTAGGCCCCTTCTATCCAAACACAAAAAGAAAACCAGTCCTCTCTATCATCAACAAGAGGCTAGCTAGCGTCTAAGCCAAATGGGCATACATTCATTAAAGAGACAGTGACCAATCAAACGGAACATTACCTGGAAGAGCAAGGGAATTTGAACAAATCTTATAACTAGAAATGTGGTTGTACAAAGCTTAGAATTTTGGTAAAACATGAAAAATTACCGCGAATGTTTACACAATTGGAGCATCTGCAAATCCCCATCTTCTGAGTCCCTTCAAACACCCCACCCACCCTCTAAGAAAACTAATCAGCTCAACTGTGAAAAAATTATGTAAGTCATTTTCTTAACTAAAACCAACATTCATAAGTCATTTTCCAGCAAACAAAATTTGCCACTGCCACTGAATCCTAGTTTTCGAATGGATTTTAGACTAAGAAGAATAAGCATAAATCTAGACTAATTATACATGCCAAACTAGAATTTACCCACTCAAAAGACCAGTAACTCAACTATCAAATCACGATTCAAGTGCATTTAACTAGCTAAAGTAAAAATGGCCACAATTAAATATAACTTATCTAATGGAGCTAAAGATTTTGACACATGATATGTTCAGTGTATTTAATCAAGAATACATTGGAAGTGGAAGCCAGAGAGACTCTTGAGAATTATCAACACAACAGTCTAAGCAAGAAGTAATATAAATCACAGTAGAATCAATTATAAGAGACACACAGACAATCATCCAACAATCATTATCTTCTTACATTTACTTTACTTTACTTGCCAATACGAGTAGCTGTAGCTGTAATCTCCATTCTTCATCAAATTTCTCTGTCTGTCTTGAAATTGATTTAAGCAAAGGTAGCATTGAAAGCTTGGCCTACGTTCCAATGAGATCGAAGAGTCTGGACTTGGTTATTTGAGATTTTAACATTGTAAACCTCTTGTATAGTGTTGCTTTAAATATCAATAGATTGAGTTCTTTGTTGCTGCATATTTGTTATTTATTTTACTCACTAACTATTAGATTACATTCATTTTCTTGAATTTGTAATGGCATATAATTTCAAGTTCATTTCATCCTCGATTGACGCATAAATTAAATCTTACCCCAACACACCCATAAATGCTAAAAGAGTTCAAAAGAAACATAGCAATCAACATTTATTAATAAATAAAAAAAAAATCAAGTTTTTGAGTTCAAATTAATTAGTCACACTTAATAGTTTATATGCGAAATTTTTTCAAATTTCAAGAATAACATAATCAATCAATCATATGAATATCATGAATTTAAAAACAAATTATAAGTATCTAACTTAGCAATCCAAAATTTTCGCCTCCAAAGGTATTCACATGTTTGCCTATTCTAGGGTTTTGATTTTTAGTGTGGTCACAACTAGCACTAGTTTCCAACTATGTTATAACCCTTGTCCTATTTATATAAAACAACTTAAAACCCTAGAGACAAACTTGTATGTGGGATTCTTAGGGATCTCTCTACAGCATGGGACCTAAGTCTTTCTATTTTAGACTTGCAAAAAACACTTTCCTAATTTTTATTTTAGTTTCCAAATTAGTTTTAGAAACCATGAACTTTAACTAATTACAATAATGTCCATCAACATATTACAATTGACCCATGTAGAGAAGAGAATTACAACTTATCATGATCTAATAGTGATGGATAAATATCACTGTCAAAACCCCTAGCTTATGAAACTCCCAATTCCATGATTTTCATTCTAATTGGACTCTAAAATAATTTTTTAGAAATTCCTTTTTATACATATAAATATTTAATAAATCATTTTGGGGTTTGAGGGAATATGTGTAATAACACCATAACACATTGGTAGCTCATAAAAATTAGCAAAAAGAAGAAAAAGCTAGTCAAACATTAAGGCAATCGAATATATATATATATATATATATATATATATATATATATATATATACACATTAAACCTTTTTCACTCTATTTGGCGACAAAGAAAACGAAAAAGAAAAATGAAGCCAACATTTTCCAAATTTATACTCTCATGAAATGAAATAGGAACAAAAATCAACTACCTTTTGTTGGCATTAGGCCTAAAATCTTATTAAATAATGATGTAGGGCAAAATTCCCTAACCAATAACACGATGACATGTGGCACCCTCCAAGGGTAAGAAGATAATTTCATAAATAAGACATGATAACCAATCAGATAGCTACATGTGGCGAAAAAGAAAAACAACAATCTCACACCAAAACCCTAATTCTACTAAGACACTCTAGCCTATGGAAACCTTAGTCCTATTATAACACTCTAACCTATGAGAACCTTAATCCTACTATAACATTCAACATTAATTGCTTTTCTAATTGGATTTTGCTTTAAGACTCTATATAAAGGGGCTCCTATTATCACAAATACACACAATTCACTCTCAAATTCTCTAGCTCTCTAGCTCCCTACTTTTCTAAGACTTTAGTTTATTGACTTAGGCATCAGAGAGTCCCCCTAGAGACACAACCCTTCGGTCCTCCGACAACTCCTTAGGGGTTTTTTTTTGTCTTTGCATGCACAGGTACCCCTTTATATCCGTTCATTTGCTTGGCATATTTTTGGCATAAATAAGAGGTATTGAAGATCCGATTAAAACAAGGAGGTTTTGATCAGGTGGAGGCAAACCAGTCACAAAGATCGAAGTGTTTGGGGATTTGAGTCAAGGAGGACTTTATTAGGATACTCCTCAAATCCCACAACGGAGATAAGTGCTATTGTAAATAGTTCTAATCCAACGTCATCTATGTGTCAAAAGAATGTGGGCACTAGTTATAATAAATATCGGCATTAAGAGAGTTATGCCCTTTTTGTTTGCATTTATTGCACCTCTTAATGGCATCACACCTGAATCGGTCAGATGTGGTGCTATTAAGCTCTTTTGTATTTTCATATAAAATTGTGTCTTAATACCATTCAAATGGTATTTTGGATAAAAACACCCTTCCTCATTGAACAAAATCTCACAAATACTCTTTTTTATATAAACTTACCAGTGCTATTAAGTTCTTTTATATTTTCATATAAAATTGTGTCTTAATACTATTCAAATGGTATTTTGGATAAAAACACCCTTCCTCATTGAATAAAATCTCACAAATACTTTTTTTTATATGAACTCACTAGTCCTTTCTCGTCAACTCTTCTTCTCTTTCTCATCTGTCTCTCTATGCAACTCGTGATTCACAAAGATAGAAGATCAGAGAGTTTATTTTGACATGCACGTAGAGAAAAGAAAGAGAGAGAAGAAAAATAGAGTGAAGAAAATAACAAATACTCGAAAGCTCCTCTCTGAAATTTCTTGGTTAGGGATAAGAAGGAAAGGGAAGAGTTAGAAGTTGAGGATTTTGGGTCTCTTACTTTTGTAATTAGCATTTGGTTGAGAGTTCTGTTAGAGATTTTGGGTAGTGAATCGAGTTTAAGTTATGTTTGGGAGTTAGAGCTTGCTGTAAGCTTCGATTTCACGACCGAGTGAGTCAATCGAAGAGGAACCCAAACTCAGCGTTTCACGGTGATAACTCCAAAAGCCAACATCGCAAGCACTAGTTCTATAGTGGTTGTTGATGTAAACCCAATAATGATCTCTAATTCATGGCTTAGAACTCATCGTAACATGTATTTCTTCATTCTAGTAACTGATGTTATTGCCTCGTTAGATATTTATGGGTTTGTAATCTCACACTATTTGAAGTTCAAAAGATTTGTATGAAACAGAATATGAATGAGGAATCTTCTCCTTTTGAGTGAAACGAAAAATAAATTTTAGTAAATAATATTCCTCTTGATTATTCTCTAGATTTGTGCTTCGATTTCCTATGGGTTATTTAGTTTGAGTTTGTGCCTTTATGGTGATATCTGGATCTGTGATAATGGTTGTTCTTGCTATTGTTTACCTTATCTATGACTCTTAGATTGTCCTCAATCATTGAATAGATGGATTGGACGTTATGACTCACCCATCATGCTCAAGGTTGAGGTATTGAAGGTATCCTTGAGTTCACAGCCTCGAGCCCTTGAGTTATCATGCTTGTCCCAATGTTACCCCTCGAACATATCATTTTTAAAATTCCTTATTTCTAGAGCTTTTTGATGGTTAATCATGTTATCTCAATTAATGCTTCTATCACACCTCTTCTTTTCCCAACTGTATTCTCTTTTGCTTGCTAAGGCCTTTACACATAGCCCAATCAAGATATGCCACAACATTTTATTATTTTTGGTATAAACAATTGCCCCCCTGCATGCGATTGGTTTGAAGATGTGAATCACTGAGCATGATTATATTAGATCCTTTACCACATAGAGATTTGAATTAATTGTACTTCCATACCCAATAAATACCTTATTTTTTCTTCTGATTTTCTTCAAACATTCTCTTTGCAATCCCTAATGTTCCCAAATTCCTTCAGCACCTTCAATCTTCTACTTCATATATTTTCCTTCAAATTACTTCAATCTTTCAATGGTTGCTAAAGGAAAGAACATTCGTATTAGTGATGCCTCCCCTGAACAGTCCTCTCACCATGTCGTTGTACCTTCGCCTGGTAAAGCAAATGGGGCAGCAGCTACTGAAGCTCTTGAGAAAGAGTCTAATGTTGGGTTTTTTGCTCATGCAATAGACCTTTTTCACACTTCTCAAGACTTAGGTCACTTGTATGAGGGTCCAATTAATTCTATCTCCAAATATTTTCCTATTAGTGGATGGCCCATTCCCACTGATAGTCTTCCTTCCTCTGTGGGTTTTGCTATAGTGGAACCTTTTTTTTTTTGGGTGAAGCCCCAATAGCTTTGGAGGTTGTGTATCTATATGACCCTATTGATTGGCCTCTATTTTAGAAGGCCCCCTGGGCTTTGTCTAGGAATTCCTAGTGCGGTGAAACTCCAAACACCTTATAGTACCATGTTATTGATAGATAATCTGCATGGGTAGAAAGAGTAATTGCTCATTGTACTCAAGAGCAACGGTATATGTGTATGTTCAAGGTGGTTTAATCCTTGACATATAATATGTCTTTGAACCATCCTCTGCTGAGTGCTTTATTACTCTTTTGGTCATCGGTATCGAATACTTTCCACCTTCCAATTGGGAAACTTATTATCATGATCAAGGATGTATTTGTGCTTATGAATATCTCACCAATAAGTTCTATTATACATCCTCAAATGTCAATGGGTGAGGTAGAGTTTGTCTTTCCAATGAAAAATTGCATGAGATTCAATGTTTTCCATGCTGTTCACATGGGTTGCGCAGGTGATTCTGTTTCTAAAGCAGAGTTGACTGCTTTTTACTTTTATCTTATTTAAAAATACTTGGTATGTATTTCCGCCAAACAGGTCACCAGACAATTTTTGGCAATTACAAATGCACTAACTCATGGCAAGATAGTTAGCTTAGCACAGTTTGTAGTACCCAATATGTATAGATGTATATAAAATATATATAGGAAGGAATTTCTTTTTTCTTTGGACGTCCCTTTATGGCTCCTTTAGGTTTGGGGTTACACTTATTTTCCAGCGTTCACTACAGCCACTCGAGCTAGTGGGGATGCCACTCAATTCTCTTACTATGCAAAGTTCTTTTATAAGGGAACTTATGACTCTCAGCATCCCTAACCTTCATTCAAGGATTGCCTCGATGGCTTGCTTAAATTTTCCTTTACAGACATCAAGTTCATGCATTTCAAGAGAAAATTATATGGTTCGAGGTTCTTCAAGACTCTAAGACCCCTCGAATGAAGATAATGGTAACTGGGTCCATTCTGCTTTGGCCAACTTCTATCTCTCTAGAGAGTTAGTTATTTTCTTTTCTGCTCCCAAAATAGAGGCTTAGAACTTATTCCTCTATTTAGGTAGCTGGGCAGTTTGGTATGGTGCAAACTATTCCTCTACCACCTTATTATGTTAGGGGTTCTTCTTGAAGTAGAAGATTGCTTATGCTGACTTGAGAGGCGTTGTCCATTGTAATAGTAGGTTTAAACGCTCCTTCAAGTGTCGTTGTTTCATTCAAAATGCAGTTCATACCATTTTCTATTCTCAATGGTGAAAAGTTTATGTCTAGATCGATTCAGCTGAGAATAGTTGATCTCTTCAGCCATTTTTATTAATCAACTATGAGAGATAGAATGGGCAAGATGAGGAAAGAAAAGTCTACAGAAGAAGTTACTGAGACTCTTGCTTTAATGAGTATGTTATCTCTTACCTTATTTTACTTTGACATTTAAGAGCTTATGCTAATATATCTTTTGTTTGACCTTTTTCAGGCTAAACACATATATGGTTCATCTCCAAAGTCCAAAACTATCTCTAGCTCTCAAAAGTTTGAGCCTGAATAGGGATATCGATATCTAAAGCGTAAATGATCACCTACAACCCAAGCGCAAATGGAATTATCTAAGACCAGAAAAGAAGGTAAAGAGAAGATGAAAAGATGAAATATGCAGAGGAAACGAAAAGAAGGGTGAAAGAGTCTGAGAGGATGCTGAGAGAACAGAGAAAAAGAAAGAAGTAAGAGGTTTAAGAAAGAATGAGGAAAATTGAAGAGGAAATGAAATTAAAAAAGGAAGAGGAAGAGAGAATAAGAGAGGTGAAAGAAAGAAGAAAGAGAAGCATGAGAGCTCTCTAGCCATGGAGATGTGAACTTGGCTGTGGTCGAGGCAGATGGTGATGATGAAATGGTGGAGGTAACCTCAAGGGATAAGGCTATAGAAATAGAGGCATTGGAAATGGCTCCTGAGGGCCAAGCTTCTCCTAATTTAGTGGTTTAAGCTATAGAGGCTGGTGGCACATCATTAATTATTTAGTCTCCAGCACTTTAGGTATGATCAATGATCTTAGCTTTTTTCAATATCAGTATAATTGTTTCTTATCATAACCTTGTTATTTTTTTTTATATAGGCTCCTGTTGAAGAAGAAGTTGATCTTAAGAAGTCTGAAGGTAATCTTGCTACAAAGCTATAACTTACCTCCCATCCTAGTGGTAAATGAACCCTATTCCTACCTTTAGCTACTGAGGAGGACTTAGAGAAAGATGAAAGGGAGAAAGCCTCTCTACCAAATGTTGAGCTCGAGGCAATGCTGGACAAATTTCTTAGCCTTCTTGTGGCTGGTGCGTGAATCCAGGATGCCTCTATTGAGGTGGTAGGACACCTGTTTCGACTCGAGAAGTTGGTGAATCAGGGTTGGGAGTCCTTTTGTAGAGCTACTAAGGCACATGCATAGATATGTCTACTTGTATCTTGGGTGTTGGAAAGGAAAACTCAACTTCCCCAGTATCGACTCCATGCTTTACGCTTTTTGCACGAGGATTTTGATAGGTTGCTATTGCTAGCTAACGAAAGTTAAACTAAGTAACAACATTTGTAATAACAATATCAAGAGTTCGTAAAGTGAGTTCAAAAACCTTCGATGGAAGCTTGAGAGCACTCTGACAGAGGTCAAACGGGCCAAAGGCCGAAGTAACAAGCTCTAACTGGAGCTCAAGCAAGTCAATGCTCATCTGGAAGGCCTATCGAAAAAAAATTGAAGGCTCTTGAGCAAGACTATTCTTCCATGTCAACTTATCAATGAGAAGTTAGCTCTATTCATCACACCATCATGGAAATTCACAATGATGTGGCTGACTTAACGGATTATATCCGCTCGAAATGGGTGGTTATAATCGACTTCTTCAACTATAGAGTTTAATTGTTATTATTTTGTAATTTTGATTTTACTCTGAATTTTTCTTTATACTGGACTTAATATTGAATTTGATAAAAGCTCATTTCCATTTTTGGCTCCATGTATGGTTTCAAGTATTTTTCATTGACAGATAGTTTATGATTATTTCCATCAATGGTTGTAAGCTTGTATGCATTCCCACGTAAAACCTTAACCATTAAAAATGGTCATTCCCAATTAAGAGACCATTTGCCTAACTCTCGATCTTTTAATCCAGGTGGCAAAATTAGTTTCCAAACTAAGTTTCCTTTTGTAAAGAATTTTATTCTAACCCTTCTGTTATAAGCCTTAGCAACATTTAACTTTTGTTGCATTATATTATCTAATGATTTGGTTTGGACTTCCTCAATATCATCGAGCTCAACCAACATAGGATCATGATTATCTATATCACTTAACTCGTTTTACCTGGCAACCCATAATGATTTAACAATAATTTTGCATAGGCAAAATGTTAGGATGAGACTGAAAGAAAAAGATAAAATAGAAGTGAAATCAAGAAAGGAAGAACAGAAAGAGTGAAAATAAAAAAGGGAGAAATAAGGAAGAATGATTTTGGTTTGAAATCTAAAAAGGGAAGCCGCTTTTTGAGCAAGTGGAAAGCTTCTAAATCGTTTCAAAGAAATGCCTCAAAGGATTCTTATTCAATATCTTTACAAAAACATGAATACAACTATTTATATAAGTTGCCCTTAAGCTGGTTAGTTAGTTATAACTCTAATTAAATGTAGCAGAATTCTAACAACCCTCTAATTGTTTGTTACACTGTTGGACTTAAGTGCTTTGATATATGCACTTCTCTTAAGTGTAGGCACTCTTCTAAGAACAATGTGCGCCTGATCTGTCTTGTACTCAGTAGTTTACACTAGTTCCTGGTCTGTACCATTCCCACCCCCTTGGAAATCTAACTTGTCCTCAAAGTTCAAGGAAGGGTAGGTCATGAGCAAAGCAGCTAAGTGCTTCCGAGAAGTTTCTTCAGGTAGAGAGTAGGCTATTAGAGTTGTGGAGGGTCATGTTTATGGTTTCAATTTGGAGATGTGGAAAATATGATGTATCTTATTACTATGTGGAAGCTGAAGCTTGTAAGCTACTTTACCTATCTTCTAGAGGACTTTGAAGAGACTAAATTATCTTCGACTCAGTTTGTTATTAGCTTTGTGTGCCATAGATGTCTATCTATAAGGTTGGAGTTTGACCAAAACCTAATCATCAACTACAATGGACCACTCTCTTCTATGCTTATCTGCTTGTGACTTCATCTTTTCTTGGGCTTGTAGGAGGTTGCTTTTGAGTTGGTGTAGTAACTGAGTTTTGGTTGATAATTAATGCTCAATTTCTTCAATGTTGGTGGACTACTTGATGTAGTTAGGGACAATAGGAGGGGTTCTACCATACATGGCTTGAAAATGGGTCATGCCTGTGGCTGAGTGATGGCTAGTGTCGTACCAAAATTCTACCCAAGGAAGGTAGGCATGCCAGAGCTTAGGTTGGTCATGAACAAAAGCTTTAAGGTACTGTTCTAGGCACATGTTTAATAATTTTCTTTGCCCATCACTCTCTGGATGGTATGAGGAGCTCATACTAAGGGTGGTGCCCCTGAGTAAGAATAAATGTTGCCAGAAGTTGCTAAGGAAGATCCTAACTCTATAAGAGATATAGACTTAGGAAAACCATAGTGTTTGATCAATATGTTAAAAAAGAGTTGTGCCACTGTGCTAGCTTTGTGGGATATAGGTAAGGCTCCAAAATGTGCTGCTTTAGAGAGCCTATCAACCACTATGTATCCCCTAAACATAGGCAGTCTTGTGATGAAATCCATAGACACATTTTCCCATATCTGATCTGGAATAGGAAGTGGTTGGAGGAGGCCTACAACTTTTGTAGTAGAGTATTTAGTGGACTGGCAGACAAGGCAGCTCTGAATAAAGGCCTGGACATCCTTCCTTATATTAGGCCAAAAAAAATTTAGAAGAAAGTCTAAGGAGGGTCCTTAGAACACTAGAGTGGCCACCTAGAAGAATAGAATAGAACTCCTTGATGAGTGTATTCTTCAAACTTGAAGTAGAACTAAGCGTTAACTTGCCTTTATGGTAGAGTAAGCCTTCTTTACAAGAGTAATCTGGTTGCAAGGTGGGGTTATCTTAAAGACCTAGATGGAATCTGAGCAACTAAGGTTTAGTAGCATTTTTTTCCTTTAAATCAGTTAGAATGGATAGAGAAATGGTAGAAAAGGCTAACAAGTATCCTTCTGGTGGGTCAGTAAAGGCTTCTAGATGTTTTGGAACTCTGGAGAGTGCATTAGCTGAATCATTATCTTTACCAGGTCTGTAGACAATGGTTTAGTCAAACCCAAACAATTTTTTTAAGTAGTGATGCTGCTTAGGTGTTTGAATAACCTGATTCATGAGGTTTTTTAAGCTTCTATGGTTTGCTTTAATAATGGACATCTTGCCTAACAAGTGTTGCCTTAATTTCATGATAACCTCAATAATGGAATACAGCTTCTTAACATAGGTAGATGAAGCTTCCATTTTAGGGCCCATCTTCTTGCTGAAAAAAGCTAATGAAATGCCTACATTAGAAGCTTCTGCCTTCACTTCAAATTACTTGGTGAAGTTAGGCAATATTAGGATAAGGACCTGAATCATGGCTGTCTTTAGGGTAGTGAAAGACTACAACTCTTCAAAAGTCCAATGAAAGGCTTTATTCTTTAAAATGTTAGTGAGAGGGGCAACAATGGTGGCATAATGCTACACAAATTTTCTGTAATATCCAATGAGACCCAAGAAGCCTCTGAACTATTTGATGGATGTTGGTACAAGACAATCAAGCATTTCTTGTATCTTACTGCTATCAGGTTAGGCACATTGAGATGACACCAGATAGCCCAAATATTCAATAAATTCTTTACAGAACTAGAACTTCTTCTTGTTTGTAAAGACTTGATTAGTGGATTGGGACTCTTGGATTAGTGGTAAGTGATGGTGATGGTCTTCTAAGGAGGCACTATAGATGAGTATGTCATCAAAGAAGACAATAACAAAATTCCTTAAGAAGGGCTTGAATACCATGTTCATTGTTGCCTGAAAGGTGGATGGGGCATTGGTGAGGCCAAATGGCATAATCAGGAACTCATAGTGCCCTTCATATGTTTTGAATGTAGATTTGTGAATGCCATTTTCCTCAACTCTAATATGATGGTAGATAGCTTTTAAATCTAGTTTGGAAAGCACCTTGCACTATTCAAATCATCCAATAACTCATTAATTATGGGTATAGGGAACCTTTTCTTGATGATAACAACATTGAGGGCATTATAATCAATATAGAATCTCCATGATCCATCTTTCTTCTTGACCAGCAGCACTAGAGATGAAAAAAAGCTCTCATTGTTCCTTATGATCCTACTATTGAGCATTTCCTAGACCAGCTTTTCTATTTCTCCTTTTTGGAAGTGGGGATATCTATAGGGCTTGATATTATTAACAGGTGCACAACCAGGAGTAAGGTGAATATGGTGGTTCACGGGTCTGGAGGGAGGTAATGTAGTGAGGGTTTGAATGACATAATGGAATTCTTGTAATAGGTTGTTGATGTTGTTGGGAATGTGGTTGTCAACTGTGTGTGGGGCAAGGTCTTCTATTGTAAAATGGAAGTAGGAGATTATACCATTATAGGCAGCTAATTTTTGAAGCAATTTGGACTTGGATAGGTTGGGGATAGAGGCAAGATTCTCCTTGAAAGTGTATTGTCTGCCCATGCTAGTCAAACTACATGGTGAGGTCTTTATAATTGGTTAAGATAGGACCTAGCTGTTCTAACTATTGAATGCCAAGCACTATATTTGTTCATTGGATAAGGAGCATAAACAGATCCAGCACAAAATCATGGTGTTGTAGTGTTAAAGCCACTAAAGAACAGATCTTGTCACAACACAAATAATCACCATTCCCCATATAAACCTTGAAGAGTCTTGATGGGAAGATAGGTAACCCCAATCTGAATGCTACTTCTTCTTGAATAAAATTGTGTGTGATGCCACTATCTATCAAGATTTGTAATGTAAAAGTTCTATGTTGTCCAGACAGTCTAAGTGTCCTAGGACTTAGTTAGTCAGCTAGGGCATTTAGGCTAATTTCTGAGAGCAACTGAGAGTCATCATTCGTGCATTGAGGTAATCTACACTATCATAGCATACATCATCATCTTGATCACCTATTAGAGTCAAGAATTTCCTCTTGTACTTATGGCCTGGATGATATTTCTCATCATAAGTATAACAAAGGCCTTTCTCCCTTCTACTATTGATTTCAATAGGGCTCAGTTTCTTGGAAGAGAATTGTGTGTTGTGCTATAGTGGCACAGGTCTTATTGGAGGTGGTTTAATGGTGTTCAGAGAAGTGAAACTTTGTCTAGAAAAAGAAAGAAAAGGGTTCTTGAAGTTACCTGGAGTAAATCTCATTGTTGAAGCAGTGTACCAAAGAGGTTTGAATGACTGCTTGATGTCATTATATTTGCTTTCTTGCAATCTTGTCATTGCCATTACCTGGACGACATAAGAAGCTTGAAGTAAGTATTAATTTTCTTTTAAGTTCTGGTTTCAATTCGGATATGAAAAGGATAACAAGAATGGACCCAGACAAGCCTTATACTCTTGTTGCTAAGACCTCAGACTGTGCTTGGTAATAAGCAATAGTGGTGGTTTGTTGTAGCTTTGACAATGTACCTTGAAGGTCTTCATATGTTGCAAGACCAAACTGCAACTTGAGTACTTTAAGAAATTTTGTCTAAGAATGAAGTAGGCCTCCTTTATGCACACACTAGAACTAAGAAAGGGCAGGGCCTTCCATGTGAAAGGAAAAATGAGTATTCTTTGATCAGAAGGTGTGGTGTGGTAATTAAAGAACTGCTCTACCTTGAAGTTCCAACCTTCTACTTCTGACCCATCAAAGTTTTGGAACTCTAGTCTAAAATTTCGAGAAGGAGAAGTACAAGAAGTACTTTTTTGATGCTGAGTGAGACAAACAGGTTCTTATCTGAACTGTGAATGTGCATGATGGTTGTTCTAGCTTCGATTATCTTATCTTTGATCCTGGGAGGCTATAAAAGACTTCTTTTATTATTTGGTTTAGTTCTGCAAACTGAGAATCTGAACTCTTCCTTAGCTTAGAAATTTCTTGATATTGAGAAGTTTGGAACTGTTGGAGATTATCCATTTTGGTTTAGAGAGTCTTCACCTGTTCCTCTATTTTGTTGTAGTTTTTGGTGCGTTCTGCCATGACAATGATACTGGTTATATAGTGAAAGAAATGAGGGGGTTGGTTCTTGGAAGAAAGAAAATTAAGAAGGGAAAATGAAAGCACAAATGTTAGGTTGGGATTAAAAGAAGAAGAGAAAACATAAGTGAAATTAAGAAAGGAAGAATAGAAAGAATGGAAAGAAAAAGGAAGAAATAAATAAAAATGATTTGGGTTTGAAATCTAAAAAGGGAAGCCACTTTTCGAGTAAGTGAAAATCTCCTAAATCATTTCAAAGAAATGCCTCAAAGGATTCTTATTCAATGTCTTTACAAAAAAATGAATACAAGATTTATACAAGTTTTCCTTTTCCATATTATTTTTTATAATCTTATTAGTCAATTCAACCTGACTATTTTCTTGGGCATAATATAGACTAGAATTAATTAACTTAATGCCATAATCCTGTATGAATAGTCAAACCAATTGCTCGTTAAAAACTAATGTGTTATCCACAGTTAAAGATTCTAGGATTCCAAATCAATGAATTATCATCTCTTGGACGAATTTAACTTCATTAATTTCTTTATAGGACTTAGCTTCTACCCATTTAGTATAATAATCAATTGCCGCTAAAACACAAATGCGTGTTCTTTACTTGAAGCAGGGTAGATATTTCCAATTATGTCAATGGCCTATCATATGAATGGTCGTGGTTTGACTATTGAATGTAAAGGTTTGTCAGGAACTCGATGGATGTTCCCATGTTGTTGAAATGCCTGAAATCCCTTAGAGTAGTCGAGGCAATCTTTTAAGACTAAAGGCCAATAATACCAATAGCTTCGTATTAACCTGTGCATTTTTAGTCCTAACTGATGAGCACCACAAATTCCTTCATACACCTCGATCCTAACTTGTAGTGACTCCTCTGTTCTTAGACACTTCAAAAGTAATCCATTAGCATCACGTTTGTATAGCTATTCATTCTATCACCAAAGAACATAATACCGAGCTTTTAACTTCAAAGAGTTATTTGCTTGTGTTTGGATTCCTTAAGATTTCTATAATTGGTTTTATCTAATTATTGTCCCGATAAACTTGGATGGTAAAAACATCCATTGCAAGTTTTCTGTCAATGACAAGGGGAAATGTTCTTCGACTTAGCCTAGATAATTTATTTATCCAGTTACTTGGGAGTCAAAACATCATTGCTGTTTAAACCAACATATTTTCTCTTGAATTTTCCTCTCGAGGGACATGACGTAAAGTTACATTGTCAAATTATTTGATCAATTGTTTCACTGCTATTAAATATGGTGCCAACATGGCACTCATACATTTGTATTCTCCTGTTAATTGTTTGATAACAAGCTATGAGTCTCCTTTAATTTCTATTAAAGTAATTCCCATTTCCTTAAGTACCTTGAGTCTAATAATCAAGACTTCATAGTTAGCCTGATTGTGGGAATAGTTCTCCTTGAGGTTAAAAGCTAAATTTGTTTGTATTCCAGTCGGGGTCTGAATTGAGATGCCAATCCCACTTTCCTTTGCTGTTTTAAATCCATGGAAATTTAGTTTCCATATAGCTGAACTTACAAACAAGTTTTCCTCTATGATTTTTAATTCTATGCTGGGATGGTCAGCTAAGAAATCTGATATGGTTTGTCCCTTAACTGCCTTTTGAGGAATATAAATTAAGTCAAATTCAATAATGGCTAGACCCCATTTAGCCATTCTACCACTAAGCATGGGTCGTGATAGTATATACTTAGCTAGATAAGTTTGAGCAATCAATTGAACCACAAAACTTAAAAGGTAATGACATAATTTAGTCATAGCAAAATATAGTGCTAAACATAAATTTTCAATTGAAGAATATTTGCATTCCGTTGAATTTAATACACGACTTAAATAGAAAATGGTTTACTCGAGGTTACATTCATTGTCCTAAGCTAACAAAATTCCTATTGAATTTATTATAACAGATATGTAGAGCTTCAACAGTTTTCCTTGTTGAAGAAGGATTAAGACTGGAGGGTTCGAGAGACAATTATTTATCTCCTTAAAAGCCTTCTGGTGATGCTTTTCCCTGCAATAAAACGCAATAAAATGCCATACAAAATTCCTATTGAATTTATTATAACCGATATGAAAGCTTTTTCTTTTTTGAACATCAATAATGGAGAAGAACACTTTGGTTTTACCTGCAACATTAGTAATAAAACGCCATAGAAAATTCACTCACCCTAAGAAACTTTGAAGTTATTTCTTATTAGAAGAGTTTGAATTATTACTTTAGCTTTTTTCTCGTCGACTTCAATTCCTCAACAATGAACAAAAAAACATAAGAAGTTCCCTGCATTCACGTAGAATGCACAATTCAAAGGATTTAGTTTTAGTTGGTGAAACCTCATTCTTTTAAATCATCTCTCGAGAGCTTCAAGGTGTGAGGTAAAGTTTTGCAATATCACTACTAGACTTCTATAAATTTTCCAATGATGTCATGGAAAATAAAATTCATAGCAAGTTGGTAAGTTGCCCCAACATTTTTCAATCCAAAAGGCATTACTTTCCACTCGAATGTCCTTAGATTACTAGGACGGAAGGCAATCTTATATATATATATCCTTTGGCACTATAAAAAATTGAATGTATCTAGAGTACCCATCCCATCAAGGAGAGCACTCGGTTACAAGCTGCACTATTTATTAATAAACCAGCTACTAACATAGGGTATTCATCTTTAGGAGTAGCACTATTTAAATTTATAAAGTCTTTACATTCCCTAAGTTGGCCATTTTTCTTTATTAATGGGGCTATATTAGAAAGCCATTCTACATACCTGGCTGTTCTAATGAAACCAACTTTCAATAGGCACTAAATTTCTTTCTTAACTTTGAGGATGACTTATGTGGACATCCTTCTGGGTGTTTGCTGGAATATTTTGTATCCTTTCTTGATGGGTAGTCGATATTCTACCATGCTTCAACTCAGTCCTGGCATCTCGTCATGGTCCCAAGAAAAGTAATCCTTGAACTGCCTTAAAAGGGCAGTGAGTTGCTCTTTCAAGCTTTGGAGAATTAGCTTATTGATAAAGGTTGGTTTTACTTCCTTTCCATCACCCATATCAACTTCTTCCATGGGATCTTATATTTCTGCCTTCACATCTTCAAGCTTGGCTGAGGCATGTTCAAGATCATTCAGTTCAATTTTGTCAAGGTTCTCAATACTCTCGATGTTGTATTGGTCTATTACCTTTTGTCTAGTCACATATGTGGCCAATCTTGATTGAGCCAATGCTATGACCTCTCTCTTATCTTTGCAGAGTTTACTACTCATCGTCTACTCTCTATTTGATTAAGGGCATTTCTGACCTCTTTTCTATTAAGCATGTCCTGGACAACTCTTTATAGACCTGCTTGTTTTGCATTTATCTACCTAAATAAATAAGCAAATAACTGTACTCGTTTTATTTTCAAGTACACAAGGTCAACTTAGTAGTATAGTGTGCGAAAGCAAGATCATCTCCACAGGGATTGGTGAATTTCGTTTTAGAATTATATTCGTAATGTAAAAAGATAGAAATAATAAAAGAGTTAATTTTGATAAAGATAAAATAATAAAGATAAAGCCGTAGAGACTTGATATCCACCACTAATTATGCTACCATAATATATCAGTATGCCAATGCTTTAATCATGCCATGTATACCTAATGTTTGTCAACCTAAGGGTATGGTATCTACTCCTTAAGCTATTGATTTCCCTAAGCAACGAGTTAAGCATGGTATCTACTCTAGCTCTTTTCTCTCTCAAGGGATTCAACCTGGTGTATGCTGAGTTGTTCCTTAAGAGAGCATAGGATCTGTGGAAATCGACAACCACATGAGACCTAGGGCATGGTATCTACTCCCGGTTTCCCATGTTGATTAACCCAAGAATCCAGTGTGGATATCTTTTGTTACTATTGTCAGACCCAGGACTCGGTCATCCAAATTGATCTAACTAACTAATCCATACCACATACATACGTTGATCAGACACACACATATGAGGAATTTAAATATAAACATGTATTAATCAAGTTAAGCAACACAACATAAATATCACAAAGGCACCAATACTGAATTATTGAATAAACATAATTAGGACTTCAACTAAGCCCTTACTAAAAGTTTAAGTACATATAATAAAAATAAAGGAAAGAAGAAACCCGAGAGAAGAGTCGTCAATTCTCCTCCACAGTTTCCTTCTCCAAGCTAAAAGCAACAGATAAAAGAAGTGTTCTCTAAGTTGTATTTTTTTGTGTGTGCTTTACAAGTGTATTTATAGGGCTTGAATAGTCCTAAAAGGCTCATGAGTTCCTAAACTTTCCTAAAACACAAAACTCCTTTATTTCCAAAATTGAGTTATTTCCAAAATAGGATTATTTCCAAAATGGGGTTATTTCCAAAATAGGGTTCTGTAGTTTACTGTTCACGCCCGTACATGTGCGCTCGATCGCATGCATCTTGTGCTCGATCGCATTGCTGCGCTCGATCCTTCGTGTGTGCGAACGATCGCATATGCGCTCGATCGCATGCAGTAGTGCGATCGATCGCACTTTGACCAGAAGCTGCTCCAAGATTTCCAGGCTTCTTCCCTTAAGTGCCAAAACTGCTTCCTTTTTCTCCAAGACCTATAAAAACATGTGAAACACACAAAATGAAGTAAAACAGACTAAAACATATAGACAAAGAGCTTAACACATGTAAATTAAAGGGCTTAAATATGAATATTTACGCACTTATCACTGCTCGAGAGCCACTTCCTCCAGCTCTTCTTTAGACATGATTATCTTAATGGGTTTCCTATGTTTTTATCTTCCTAGTATCTTTACATAACCAATATTTTTCTTGTAAAATGTTGCCTCGATGTTGTTTGAGGAAGCTATAAATGGCTTATCATCTCAATGAAGTATTTTTTTATGATCATCGGAGTCATTTCTCACATCTTTATCTACTCTATCCCTAGTTCCTCGCTCTATGTGCATACTACCTCTTGTGGTTGTTCCTTGATTGATCCTATGTCCTTGATGTCAACCTCGAGTTGCTGACTATGCACTACTCGAAAGGATGAGGACAAGAGAATGACCATGTTGTAGTCCATAGTCATGGCTTATTCTACTAATTCTTTTTTCTTGGGGTCATTGTCTAGTCTTCATCATCTTAGTACTCTTTTTCCTCGAGGGGATCATCCTTAGCACTGTCATGGTTGGAATCTTTCTCGGGGGTTCATCATTATTCTGAACTCTCTGGGGCCGATGATGGTTGTCCTTGTTGGTTTGCTATTCACACATTCATGATGTGTATAGGCCCTTCGAGACCCATAGACTTCAACCATTCATCCTTGACTTCTTCTATGATAGGGTCGATATGAAATCCCCCTTTAGGAACTATGATTAATTCCCCATCATAAGTTATGTTCCTTCTATATACACTTCTTCATCATCAGTTCCATCTGAAAAGGTCACAATTATCTTCTTACTGTCTATGAATTTAGTGACTCTTTTCTTCCCTTGTTCCTTTTGAGCTCGAGTGATTTCATCTTCTTCCTCTAAGCTAAGAGTCTTAACTCCTTTTTCTAGCTTCTTATGTTCTCTGAATCTTTAGGATACTCCGAGTTATTCTTTTCCAATGTCTTGTCTTTGTTTGGTAACCTGTTAGCATAGCCATCTTCTCTGTTAGGTTCGAGTCATGTTGGGGAAATTTGGGTTGTTGCTGTATTTGCATTTCAGCTTCAGATGTTCCTTCATGTTGATATAAAGGTGATACCACTTTCCTAGTTCTACGAGTGGTATTTTCAAGGTTCTTAGCTTCCTCAATAAGACCTGCGTTGCTTCTTCCTTTTTTTGGGCGAATATTGGTCGTGTATAAGGCCTAATCTTTGAAGTAGCTTGGCCTCTCCTTTGTGAATATCCGTCCCTTCTTCCTCGAGGAGTAGCTGGTAGTCCTTCAGCTCGAGCTAGTTTCTATCATTATGCTTTTAACTGGTCTTTTTTCATCACTTACTCCATGAATAACTCAACCACTTTCTCATAACAAGCAGTGCATAAGATGTTCTTAGCGTTTGGTAAAGTTACTGGGAAAATCGATCTAAGATCTCCAGTTGATGGTCTCGAGGTTACAACATCTCTTGGCTTTAACTCTTTATCTTTAACTATTGTTTGTTGGTCATCATCGTCATCTTCCTATCTTATGGTTTTGATCTCCTTTAACGACACACGATCTACCACTTTGGAGTATGTGACATAATAATCAAACTTACTTGAGGGCTCTCCCAACAATCCAACTTTAATATCCCCATCCTCATACTGTTCCTTCAGGATTTGTTATTGAGTCTTCTTTCACGAAATACTCATAGTTGTTCTTGAAAGTAAACATCGAGGATTAGTGAACTCCTTATTGTGTTACGAGAATTGAGAAACATTTAAAGCAAGCATGTTAGCATTAACCAAATCAGGGAATGGGCTAGTGTCAACTTGCATTTTTTCTCAGGGAATTTAAGTATCCCTCGATCAATCTTATCATGAATTAGATTTCTAAATATGATGCACTTGTTGGTCGAGTGAGTAAAAGAGCTATGCAACTTGCAAAAATTTCTGCCTTGAAGCTCTTCACTCGAGGGAATTTTATGTCGCCCTACTAATCTAGGTTGCTTAACCTGCAACAATAGATCAAAAATTTGATCTGCTTTACTTATGTCAAAGGAATATAACCATACAGGAGCAATGGGTCTATTTGACTCTTGCATTCGAATTTGTTTCTTTGCCAAAGCATCACACATGAAAGGCTCTCGGCCTACAAACTTGGCTACATCCACCTCGACATTGGGATTATAATAGTATGTCCTATAAGATGAAGTCTTATTATTTTGTTTTTCCTTTAGTATGTACTCGTGTCGAGAAACATTTTCTGCGAGCTCAAACAACTTATGGAAGACCATTCCCTCGAACTTCTTGCCAAATTCGAAGCTCAACCAATCCTAGGTTAGCTTCACATACTCGACTTCAGACAAGCCTATATTACTCTTGGCTTAAGCCCACTTGAAGCAATTCAGGTAATCTTCAGTGGTTTCATCTTGTTGTTGTTTTAGCCTGGCTAAATCAGCTATGGAAATGCTTAAACTCATTCGAGCGAACTGCATCAAGAACCATTACTGTATGTCCTTCTAATTCATGATCGATTTTTTAGGGAGATTAATGTACCATGTGAACGCATGTCCTATCAATGAATTAGGAAATTTTGGTTAGAGTATTCTCCACATTGGATAGTAAAATGTCTTGTGTATTCTTGGGTCGTTTTCTCGTCATCCCAAGAAAAGGTTGTGAAGTTTGGAATTTTGTAGTTTCTGGAAAACTCAAACTGTTGGTCCACGTAATTAGGGTAAGGCTTCTTATAAATGAGCCTCTATACCCTATGGATCCCATGCCTATATAGATGCTCGAATTTCTAAAGCCATCTAAGCGTTATTTGGTATAGGATATGAGGTTGATTACTGCGCGTGAGGTCATCAAGATTAGGAGGCGGTGGAACTGGGTGAACTTGATAAGCCTCGTGGCTTTTAGATGGTAATTGTTGAGGTCGAGCTCCAATGTGTCTCAGGATATTTGGTTGTGCTAATGGTATATTAGGTTAGATAGGTTGCATGAATAGTACATTGGGTTGGATTGGTTGTGCCAATGGTAAATTAGGTTGGATTGGTTGCGTCAATTGTACATTGGGTTAGATTGGTTGTGCCAATGGTACATTGGGTTAGACCACTATAACATCGGCGTGTTCCTACTCTTGCTCGATGTTTTGTTGTTATTGGGGGATTTGTTGAATGGCTAGAGTATTAGGAAATCCTATATGATTCAACATGACAAGAGGATAGTTTGGTTCTTAAATCACGGACCTAGATGGCATCTATACTCCAACAGGTTGTTGGACTACAAGGGATGGTTGTCCCCTAATAGGTGGAGCATGAACGACTTGAGGTTATGTTGGTGCAGTAGTCCCTACATTAGTTACCTATATAGCATTCAAATCTCTATTGAGAATTTTTATATTACAATCAAGTAAAGCTTGAGGATAGGCTATAGGCATGTTAGAATCATTTCCTCTAGGAAACACCCTTGGAGATTCTACTTAATGCTGCTCAAAACCTCTTTTATCGCTTTTGCTGGTAGGGAGAGTATCCCTATGATGTGGTCTTTAATCCATTAACATATTGAATTTCTCCAAAATCTAAGCTATTTGTTGTTGACTTTGAGTTTATTGCTGAGCGATCTGCTATGATATTGGCTCTGTAACTCAATCACTTGTCTGGTTATTTGGGTTATTTCTTCCTTGGTTTGACATTGGTTAGCCACCAACATATCCATTTGGGAGTTTAATTGCCTTATGTCCTTATCCAATTTGTCTAATCGATTTTTTAAAGACATTAGAAGCAAGAGTTTCTTCTGAATTTGCTAGAGTCTTTATCATTGATCTAGTAACTGTCATATACTAGATTTACTCTTACTATGGTCACTAGAAATCTTGTTGGTGCAAGATTTAATTTATACATCAATCAAGGTTAAAGTGGACTCGATTAGGACAATCCTTCTCTAGATGGGTCCAGTACTACCTTAACTAATAGGACTTTATGATATGCTGTTATAAATTCAAGAAAATGAATGTAATCTAGTAGTTAATGACCAAACCAAATAAGAAATATGGAGTGACAAAGAACTCAATGTATTGACATTTAAAGAAACCTTGATACAAGGGGTTTACAGGGTTAAAATCTCAAAGTACTAAGTACAGACTTTTCGAGCTCGTTGTAATGTAGGCCAAAACTTCAATGTTTCCTTGGCTTGAATCAACTTTGAGACAGATAGAGAAAAGGGATGAAGAAGGGAGATTACAGCTACAACTAATCCTATTGGCAAGAAAAGTAAAGTAAATGCACAAAGATAATGATTGTTGGATGTCTCTTATGATTGATTTTGTGATAGCTACAAAATTAAAGGAACAAGAGCAGTAGACTTTACTAAGAAGTTCAAGATACAAAAGAAAAGGGAAGCTGAACTAGAATTACAAGGACAACCACCAAGCTTGAGAAGAAGTCAGAGGATAAGGAAGGCTACACAAAGGCTCCAGTCTTATGCTTAATGAAGATCTGAAAATATCAGGCCATAGTTGTTTAGTTAGTTAGTTTGTTAAATAGTTAGTTAGTACAATTAGAAAGATTAGTTAGTGTTTAATCAATTTGTTGTAACAAGTTAGTAGTATTCTGATTCTAGAATTGTATAACTACAACCACTACATTCAATAAGATGCATGAACAAATTAATCCAATTCTTCTCCTAACTTTTTTTTTTTTTCATTTCTCTCACTTTATTCTCTCTTCCTCAATCTTTTTATGTTTTTATTTCTTTTGTTTTGTTTTCTTTTCTGCTTCTATTTCTTTTCTTTATGTTTTATGCTCAAAATCAACTGCAAATATTGATGCAAGACTGTATCAACTAGTGCTTTCATTGTACCAAGAATCTATAATTCATTTTCTTTCTTGACTCTATCTTTTTCCTATCTTCAATTACTTTACCAAATTTTTTCCAACATGGTTACAAAATGGTTGAAGGAACTAGATTCAATAGAATTGATGAAAGAATTACTAAGGTGGATGATTAGATCAAAGGACTCAGTGACATGTGCTATTCTTTGGTACATGAAATTGAAAATATTCGAAGTTCTTTGACTAAGATATTTTTAGTACTTATTAAGATTAGGGAGTCCTCAAACTACAACAGGATCATGGCCAATTAAGAAAAGATCAACAACATCAACCTCCAAGAAATTTAGAAGACTTCTGTGATAAGAGCAAAGAAAATTCTCTCCAAGAATTCAAAGGTCCAGGGAGATTGATGAAATTGGATATGCCTAGATTTGATGCCATAGATCCATTAAGATGGTCCTTTAAAGCTGAGCACTTTTTCAATTACTATTCTACTCTAATTGATCAAAGGCTGTTAATTTCTTTATTTCATTTGGAAGGAGCATCACTCTCGTGATATCAATGGGCTACTAACAATGGTCTTATTCATTCTTGGGGTGACTTCTTGGACAAGATCAAAGAAAGATTTGGTAATTCTTTCTATGAAGATCATATAGGTGCTCTGGTAAAGTTGTAGTAAAAAACTATTGTAGCTGATTACTAAGCTTAGTTTGAGAACCTCATGGAGCTTAAGTTTTTTCAAAACTTGATCTAAAAGCTGGTTATCATCATATCAGAGTGAAAATTGTAGATATAGAGAAGACTGCCCTTAGAATACATGAAGGCCACTATGAATTTATGGTCATGCCTTTTGGTTTAACTAATGCACCATCTACTTTTTAAGCATCCATGAATATTGTTTTAAAATCATATTTGAGAAAGTTTGTTATTGTATTCTTTGACGACTTTTTGGTTTACAGCAGTACAATTACAGATCATGTAATTCATATGAAAGTAGTGCTTCAGTGGCTTCTACCAGTTAATTTGAAACAACTCAGGGGGTTCTTAGGTCTCATTGGCTACTACAGAAGATTTATTAAGGGATATACCACAATAGTTGCTCCATTAACAAACCTCTTGAATAAGGATGCTTTCAATTAGAACTAGGGTACCCAATAGGCTTTTGAAGATTTGAAAGTAGTTATGACTAAAGCTCTTATCTTAGCCTTACTTGACTTCAACAAGGTCTTTGTCACTAAAACATATGCTTCCATTATAGGAATTGGACCAGTATTAATGCAGCGATTTCATCCTATGGCCTTTTATAGCAAAAAGATTAGTAATAAGATGACTACACCTTCAGTATATGTCAAAGAACTATATACTATTACACAGGATGTGAAGAAATGGAGATAATACTTGTTAGGAAGAAAGTTTGAAATTCATACAGACCATAAGGCATTAAAATTTTTACTGTCTCAAGTTTTACAGACCCCTGAGGAACATCACTATCTTAGCAAGTTATTAGGTTTTTGCAATGATATTGTTTATAAACCAGGGAGAAAGAATGTGGCTGAAGATGTCTTGTTCAGATTACCTACCAAGGATGATTCTCTAGAAGTCTGTAAGTCTAGTACAGTTCTCATATACCTCTCTTATCCCCTATTTGATCTAATAGATGACTTGAGAATTGAAAATACAATAGCTCAGGACTTGGTTACTCTACACCAGCAAATCAGTAAAGGTGATGGTCCTACAAGGTACTCAGCCAAGAAAAGATTATTGTTTTACAACAACAAGTTAATCTTCAGCTCTACTTCCGCTCTTAGATTCAAAGTCCTAGAAGAGTTTCACACTTCCCTTATTTGAAGACACAATGGTGTTCTTAGAACTCTCATGAAAGTATCTGCAAATTTCTTATAAAAGAAAATGAGATAAGACACCAAGGAATTTGTGAAACAATGTTTGATTTGTCAAAAAACAAAGTATTTTACCATCTTTCCATATGGTTTATTACAACCCTTACTTATCTCTAAGAAGGTTTGGGAGGATATTTCAATGGATTTCATAACTAGTTTGCTTGTTACACATGGTGGGTCAGTCATTCTAGTAGTCATTGATATATTGACTAAATATACTCACTTTGGAGCCTTACCTAATACTTTCTCTGCTCTAAAAGTGGCTAAACTCTTTTGTAAGATAGTGGTGAAGTTATATGTTGTGCCTAAATACATTGTCTCTGATAGAGATAAAGTCTTCATGAATTCTTTTTGGAGACAATTATTCAAATTTCTGCTTACCATCCACAATTAGATGGTCAAATAGAAGTGCTTAATAGATGTATAAAGCAATATTTGAGGACTTTTACACAGGATAAACCACAACTTTGGATTCAATTGCTTCATTTGGCTGAATACTCTTATAATACTTCCTATCATTCTACAATCAGGATGACTCCATTTTGATGAGTCTTAAATATTGCATATTTAATACCCTTAACTTATATTTGTTAGGCTCTTAGTTAGTAGTATTTCACTTTATTTTATGTCTTTTTTGTGTTTTGTGTATTTTTATAGGTTTGTAGAGAAGATGAAGCATTTCAGGAGATGTGAAGCTTCAGGAGCAATAGCGATCGATCGCGCTATGCTGCGATTGAGCGCATGGTCACCAATCCCACATCGAAATGTTTGCAGTACAGTGCACCTACGATCGAGCGCACCAGACACGCGATCGAGCACACATGCGATCGCGCGCACAAGACATACGATCGATCGCACCATTCTACGATCGAGCGCACTCGGGCCAGTATCCCACATCGAATCTGAAACCTATAGTGCTCCGAGACTCTTCCTATATAAACACCATCTGACTTCATCATTCAGTGTATAATTCCTAGGCCACTTTGGTGTTAACCGGTGGACGTCTGCTAGCATTCTGGTGGATCCCGAAGGCTTTGCTACCACGAGGGGAAGCGCCGCCCATCAGCGAGTGGAATTTCTCCCATGTAAAGTTACTTATTTCTTTTTATTTAGTTGTTTTAGTTTAATGTTTAGCATTTTTATTATGAATTGCAGTTTTATAGTTATGAGTGGCTAGAATCTTCAGCTAAGGTTGAAGATGAAGCCTCGCTGTTGTTTGGCATAGTAGTTTAGATTTGCTTGTACAAATCTGACATTTTTTAGTATAAATGTTCTGTTAATTATTTGAGTAAATCTTGTGATTGATTGAGTTTAAATTGTTCTGTTGGATATTCCTTGTGTTTCATTTGATGGATGCATCGAATTGTTTTCGATTAAATTAGAGTTCCTTTGTGATTTGTTAAAAGCGGATACATTGGATGCTTTTGGTTTTATTGGGATATTTTTTGTTTTTTTTCGTACGTTGGATTCATGGAATGTTTTGATAGGCTATGTTTTTAGGACATATATGCTTAAACTTTGGTGGGGTGGATTCGAAAACCTTAGTGTTTTTATTATTAGTTTTTAAAATCAATTTAGTTTAGTTTTAATTTGTTTTCCAAAATATCATTCAAAATTTAGAACTAAGTTAAAATAAAGTTAGTTTAGATTAAATTATATTTTCACAACACAATTCCCTGTGGATTCGACCTCGCACTTGCACAATGCTATATTGCAAATGACTCGTGCGCTTGTGAGTAATTTAAAACTCACAATAAGTTTTTGGTGCCGTTGCCGGGGATTTGTTTGGTTTGTGAAAATTTTTGGTCTGAATTGATTTTATTTTTTACTAGTTATATATATATATATATATATATATATATATATATATATATGTGGATGAATCCAGCGCCGGTTTCACAGTCTTTAAAGGACACCATTAAGGAGTACATGAAAATAACCCGCCCGTCTATCAATGCTGCCAACACATTCAATGTTGATAGTTGTTCCATCTATGCTAGTCCTATGCATTTAGCATAGAATTGTCCATCTATGTCGGCTTTTGCCGAGTATCCCATGGAACAAATGAATGCTTTCAATGAGTGTTGTTGGCAATCAAATAGATCTTACTCCGAAACGTACAATCCAGGGTGGTGGGACCACTCTAATTTTTCATGGACACCGAACCAACTGAGGAATCAGGGAGGAGCCCCTTATCAAGCTCACACTTAATACCCTCCCGAATTTCCTTCGCCAGTTCCAAGTTATAGTCACTTAGCCTATCCAGCACCATTACCTGCTTACCAAGCTCCCATTCAAACACCAGCGCCAGTTTCACAGTCACTTGAGGACACCCTTAAGGAGTACATGAAAATGACTAGCCAATCTATGAGCGAAGTAATGAGTGCAACAATAGAAAACACCCAAGCGATTGCCAAGCTAGAGAGTCAAATGGATCAAATCGCAAGTTACGTGGGTGAAGGAGAGAATGGAGAGTTCCCTAGTCAACCTGATCCTAACCCAAAGGAACAATTTGTGGTGGGAAATTTATCAACTCCTATTCATTGGCAGGAACAAGTGCAAGCAACTGTCCCATACTTGTCTGGGAGAAAAGTGTACAATCAAGTGGAAGAGAACCCTGCTATGCACCAAGGGCAAGAAAGTGGCAACAATGAGAAGAGAGATGCTGAGCCATCTACAACCACTCGTATTATTAAGGATCTCCCTAGGTCATTTTTTCCTAAAGCGCCTTACCCAGAGAGACTACAAGCGCCCTACCCTGAGAGACTACAAGCGCCCAAGAAAGAAGGGAAGTCTGAGGACATTATGGAGGCATGCTTTGCTCAGTTTGGAGAGGATTTGAATTTAGATAAGTTACTTGAGCAAGCAAATACTATCTTGGAGTCTGCTCCTCGAGTGAGCAGTAGGACAGAGGAAACTGTGGATGCATCCTGCATTGAGGACCCCCTAGAGGCATGCTTTGCTCAATTTGGAGAGGATTTGGATTTAGATAAATTACTTGAGCAAGCGAATGCTATTTTGGAGTCTCCTCCTCGGAAGAGCACTAAGAAGGAGGAGACCACCGCACCTGAAACCCCCAAGAAGGAATTTAAGCCTTTACCAGATAATCTTAAGTATAAGTTCCTAGGTTCAGCCGATAGTTTGCCCGTGATTATAGCTGCAGATTTGGGTGAGGCTCAAGAGAAGAAAGTATTAGATGTCTTAAGAGAGCACAAAGAAGCTATTTGTTGGACTATTGACGATATCAGGGGAATCAACCCCTCGTTGGTAATGCACAAGATACATTTGGAGGAGAATACTAGGCCATCGAGGGAGCTACAAAGAAGGCTCAACCCAGCTATGCAAGAGGTTGTGAGCATAGAAGTAATTAAGCTGTTAGATGCGGGGATCATTTATCCCATCTCTGATAGCAAGTGGATGAGCTCGATTCAAGTCGTGCCCAAACGTGCTGAATTAACGGTAGTGAAGAATAAGGACGACGAGTTGGTGCCAACTCGTGTTCAGTCAGGGTGGAGAGTGTGTATCGACTACCGTAAACTGAACGCTACCACAAGGACTGATCATTTTTTTTCCCATTTATTGATTAGATGGTGGAGCGCTTAGTTGGACATGATTATTAATGTTGGGTCTGGCTGAAGACGTTAAACTTAGCGCTCATGGGAGGCACCCCACAGCTTATCCTTTATTTTTTTTTATTATTTTACGTATTTATGATTAATGTTTGTTTCTAGTATTTTTTGTTTTCCAGTCTTTATTTTTCAGGGACAATGTGTACTTCAGTTCAAGTTTGGGGGTATGCTATGAGCCATACCAATCCAGATAGTTCTCCATATCTCAGGTTAGCTCTTTCCATATTAGTCACATATTGGGGTCAATGTGTAATTTAAGTTTGGGAGTATGGAAGACACATCACACACTTTGTCCTAATTTTTTGTCTTTTCATCATAAAGATAAATGCATGTTCATGTTCCTCTAAAAATTTTGGTTGTTCTGAAAAATTGTGATGTGATTTCATTGGTGAGTTTAAAACTTTGAACACATGATCTGATGATAGAGTTTAAACTTTAGTTACTTGCTTTAGGCATTTTTGAGAAGTCATATGTTTGATCTAATCTCACACGAGCACATTAGCACATATTTGTGTGAGGTATGACATATGAGTGGAATGTATACGTTTCCTTGTCTCAACTGAAATCGGATGACTTGTTGGATAAACACTTGGGCATATATATAAAAAAAAAGTGTGTTAATATTTATAATGATCATCATCAATAAACTTTCCACCGAGTAACTGGACCTCTTGCCTCAGTGAGCAGTGAGTGTTCACGTCAAAAGGTGGGAATTTTATTCATAATGATCATTGCGAAACTTTTCGCTGAGTAACTGGACCTCTTGCCTCAGTAAGCAGTGAGTGTTCACGTCAAAAGGTGAAAATTTTGCTTGGTAATATTAAGGCCAGTTTAATTTCGTAGCCTTTTTTACTCGAGTTAGTAAGTCCTTAGGGGTGCCTTTACACCTAATGCCCTAAAACCATCTGGTTTGGGAGTCATTGACTCAATACTCGTTACATGGGCCAATTAGAAAGCTTAAGGGAACTAAACATAGCAGAGCCTTATATATATAAAAAAAAATCTATGCCATCGTTGTTCTGTCCGATGAGAAATTCTGTGGATCTTGAGACTTGAATTACCTTGTACATTGAAGTTATTCGGAAACCTCATCTGTATATGCTAATTCACTTTACACTGATTCAAGTTGTGATGTCTTACCATGCCTCTGGTAAGTAATTAGGTTTTAAATTCTTATTCATTATGAAGATGGATTCGACTTATTTAAGCTTGCTCATGAATGAATCTCATGATTTTGTATGCTCCTTAAATTTTTGGATACCATGAATACTGAACTTATCTTTATAATCCTTGTTGTTCATTTAGTTTTTTATTTTGTTTTACTAAGGAACTAGCAAAATATAAGTTTGGGGGTATTTGATGAGTCTTAAATATTGCATATTTAAGACCCTTAACTTATATTTGTTAGGCTCTTAGTTAGTAGTATTTCACTTTATTTTATGTGTTTTTTGTGTATTTTTATAGGTTTGTGGAGAAAATGAAGCATTTCAAGAGATGTGAAGCTTCAGGAGCAATAGCGATCGATTGCACTATGCTGTGATCGAGCGCATGGTCAACAATCCCACATCGAAATGTTTGCAGTACAGTGCACCTGCGATCGAGCGCACCAGACACGCGATCGAGCACACATGAGATCGAGCGCACAAGCGATCGCGCGCACAAGATACACGATCGATCGCACTTGCGATCGATCGCACCATTCTGCGATTGAGCGCACTCGGGCCAGTATCCCACATCGAATCTGAAACCTACAGTGCTCCGAGACTCCCCTATATAAACACCATCTGACTTCATCATTCAGTGTACAATTCTTGGGCCACTTTGGTGTTAACTGGTGGACGTCTGCTAGCATTCTGGTGGATCCCGAAGGCTTTGCTACCACGAGGGGAAGCGCCGCCCATTAGCGAGTGGAATTTCTCCCATGTAAAGTTATTTATTTCTTTTTATTTAGTTGTTTTAGTTTAATGTTTAGCACTTTTATTATGAATTGTAGTTTCATAGTTATGAGTGGCTAGAATCTTCAGCTAAGGTTGAAGATGAAGCCTCGCCGTTGTTTGGCATAGTAGTTCGGATTTGCTTGTACAAATCTGACATTTTTTAGTATAAATGTTCTGTTAATTATTTGAGTAAATCTTGTGATTGATTGAGTTCAAATTGTTCTGTTGGATATTCTTTGTGTTTCATCTGATGGATACATCGAATTGTTTTCGATTAAATTGGATTTTCTTTGTGATTTGTTAAAAGTGGATACATTGGATGCTTTTGGTTTAATTGGGATATTCATTGTTTTTTTTCGTAAGTTGGATTCATGGAATGTTTTAACAGGCTATGTTTTTAGGACATATATGCTTAAACTTTGGTGGGGTGGATTCGGAAACCTTAGTGTTTTTATTATTAGTTTTTAAAATCAATTTAGTTTAGTTTTAATTTGTTTTCCAAAATATCATTCAAAATTTGAAACTAGGTTAAGATAAAGTTAGTTTAGATTAAATTATATTTTCACAACGCAATTCCCTGTAGATTCGACCTCGCACTTGCACAACGCTATATTGCAAACGACTCGTGCCCTTCTGAGTAATTTAAAAGTCACAACACATTTCAATCATTGTATGGAAAAGAGCCCCTTGTCATTCAAAGATATGTATCTGGTTCCTCTAATATTGAGGTAGTTTATAGTGATTTATTAAGAAGAGATGAGATCCTTCAACTTCTTAAAACTTATATCTTGCAAGCTCAATCAAGAATGAAGTCATTAGCAAATGCAAAAAGAAGGATCAACGAGTTGGAACTAGGCAGTTGGGTGTTGGTAAAATTACAACCTTATAAGCACCATCCATTTGCTTTGAGGCTTAATCAAAACTGAGTAAAATGTATTATGGACCTTTCAAGAGATAGAACTCATTGGACCTATAGCTTACAAGCTTGTTTTACCACCTACTTTTAAAATTCATTATTTTTTCTACATTTCCTTACTTAAACCATTCCAAAGCACTCCGCTTGATAAACCCCTTTCCCTACCTGACTTGAGCATTGAGAATAAAACAGTTCTTATTCCCCTGACCATATTGGATAACAGAACCATTTGGGTACATAACAAATTATTTCCTTTGATACTTGTTCGATTGAAAGGATTAGCACCTGATGAGACATCATTAGAAGATCTTGTTGTTGTTCAACCTTTACTACAGGCTAAGGACCTTGAGTACAAGGTCAATTTTGAAAGGGTGACAAATGATAGCCATGGAATTAAAGGAACAATAGTAGTAGAATCTACTGAAAAATTCAAGATACAAGTGAAAAGGGAAGCTAAGCTAGAACTTCAGGGATAACCACCAAACATAATAAAAAAATCAGAGGATAAGGAAGGCTCCACAAAGGCTACAGTGTTATGCTTAAAGAAGATCTGAAAGTAACAGACCATGGTCGTTTAGTTAGTTTGTTTTTTAAATAGTTAGTTAGTACAACTAGCAAGATTAGTTAGTTGTTAATTAATATGATGTAATAAATTAGTAGCATTATGATTCTAGAATTGTATAGATACAACAACTATATTCAATAAGAGGCATAAACTAATTAATCTAATCCTTCTCTTAACTCCTTATTCTTATTCTCTCTTGTTTTCTTTTTTCTTTCTCAATCTTCTTCTGTTTCTCTTCTTTTTTGCTTATGTTTCTTTTCTCATCTACTTAGGTTTATCTTATTTTCTGCTTCTATTTCATTTCTTTTTGTTTTCTACTCAAGATCAACTAGAAGTATTGATACAAGACTATATCATTATGCTGCTATTTATATTGCTTCAAGCTTAGACAATTGTGTTGATAATTCCTAAGAGTCTCTCACGTTTCGACTTCCTCACGTATTCTTGATTAAATGTGCTAAATATGTCACATGTCAAAATCTTTAACTCTACTATGTGGGTCATATTTAATCGTGGCCACTTTTTGCTTAGCTAGTTAAATGCATGACTTTTGGATTGTCCTTGATCTTTGAATAGCTGGATTGGTAGTTATAACTCATTAATAATGCTCGAGGTATTGAAGGTATCTTCGAGCTCATATTCTCGAGCCCTCGAGTTATCTTCCTTGTCTAGATGTTTTCCTCAAATTGATCTTTTTTCAAAGTCTTTGTTTCATGGACTTTTTGAAAACTGATCGTATTATCTCAATTAATGCTCTCATCACGCATCTTCTTTTTTCAGTCATATTCTATTTTACTTGCTTTGGCCTCTACACATGGTCTAATCAAGATATGCCACAACATTTTATAATTTTTGGTATAAACAAGGTGAACTTTGATGTGAGAAACTTTCATTATAGGACTTGGATATTCTTCAGAACTTTTATATCTGATGCCCCCCCCCCCCTCCCCACTTTTTTAACTAAAAAACATATTACTATTGCAAATGGATTCTGCCCAGGCAATTAGTATCATATCTTTTGTAATTTTATATCATATGAGCTGATATTTTGTATTTTTCTAGGAATCATAGTCCTCTTCATGAATTTATCTTTGAAAGATTTGGGTGACCAAGTATCCTAAAAGTTTAAGTTAATGGGAAATGACCCAATTATTCTTTTATATTCTAGCATGGCCTCTCATGTACAAGCTAAGT
Source organism: Bretschneidera sinensis (assembly GCA_023935145.1). NCBI lineage: Eukaryota > Viridiplantae > Streptophyta > Magnoliopsida > Brassicales > Akaniaceae > Bretschneidera > Bretschneidera sinensis. The sequence continues at coordinate 52,456,485 of CM043703.1, read as the reverse complement.
GAATAATTAACTAGTGTGGAGACCTAAGTGTAAGATGATGGTGTAAGCCAAAAAATAATTAATGAGCTTTGCATGTTATTGATGCCGAAAATCTGACAGATGAGCTCACGGACCTCTGTGCTCATGGAAAACATGTAAATTAGAATGGTCCCCCAGGGGTAGAACCCTAAGGGGACTCTTCGATACCCAAGTCAGTCATCTGAAAGAATAATCAGAGAATAAAAATCCTAGAGAGTTGTGTGACCATGAGTTGTGTTTTGATACCTGTGAAAGCCATTTTTTTATATAATGCTTTGAAGTAGAATCCAATTAGGAAAGTAATTAATACGGAGTGACCTGGTAGGACTAGAGCTTCCATGAGCTAGGGTATTTTAATAGAATTTAAGTTTCCATAAACTAGAGTGTCTTGATAGAATTAGAGCTTTCATAAGCTAGAGTGTTTTAATAGAATTATGGTTTCCAAAAGCTATAATGTCTTTGTAGGACTAGAGATATTGTGGATCGGGTAATTGATGTGAGATTATTGTTTTACCATTTGCCACATGTAACCATCTTTTTTGTTATACTTTTAGGCATGTGGGCTTACCCTAGAGTACCACATATTGTCATCTTATTAGTCAAGGGAAATTACGCCACATCACATGCCCCCCACTTTCTTGAGCGAATTTTATTCGTTTAAGGAAGTAGTCTTGAATTTATCTGTCTTCATGATTTGCTGGTTAGGAACGTACCGAGGCAAGTGGATTGCAAGGATTTTTTAGGAAAAATGGTTGAGAAGGCGAAATACTGGGGGTAAATCTTTGGGATTTTGAAGAAAAAATGGTCAAGGAGGTGAAATGCTTGAGGCATTATCCTCGGGATGTTGGAGAAAAAAATAGCCGAGGAGGTGAAATGCTTGGGGCATTGTCTTCAGGCTCTTGAAAGAAAAATAGCCGATGAGGTTAAATTTTAGGTCAATTGTCCTTGGGCTCCTGAAGGAAAATTGGCTGAGGAGGTGAAATGCTCGAGGCATTGTCATCGGGCTCTTGAAAGAAAAATGGTTGAGAAGGTGAAATGCTTGAGGAATTTTCCTCGAGTTTTTGAAGTAAAATGGACGAGGACATGAAATGCTCAGGGCATTGTCCTTGGGCTCCTGAAGGAAAAATGGTCGAGGAGGTGAAATTCTTTAGCTATTGTCCTCAAGCATCTGAACGAAAAATGACTGAGGAGGTGAAATGTTGGGGGCTCTCTCGTCAAACTTTTGGTGTAAAGGTACCGCGGATAGGAACATCTCGAGTGTCCCTCATTGAATTTTTTGTGACAAATGCACTGAGGAAAGGAATAACTTGGGGCTCCCTCCTCAAAGTTTTTGTTGGAAAAATAACTAAGGGTGAGAGGTGCTTGCAGTACTCTCCTCAGGCTTTCGATTAAAAAAGTGCTGAGGGTGAGAGGTGCTCGGGGCACTTTCCTTAAGCTTTTGTTAGAAAAGTGGCTGAAAATGAGAGGGGCTCAGGGCATTCTTCCTGGTTTTTCAACTGAAAAAGTGTCGAAGGAGAGAGGTGCTCGGAGTAATTCTCTCATGTTTTTAAATGAAAAAGTGTTAAGGGTGAGAAGTACTCGGGGAAATCTTCTCGGGCTTTCAATTGAAAAAGTGGCAAGGGTGAGAGGTGCTAGGGGCACTTTCTTTAGGCTTTTGATTGAAAAGGTTCTAAGGACGAGAGGTGCTTGGGCTACTCTTATCAAGATTTTGAATTAAAAAGTGTCAAAGGTGAGAAGTGCTCGGGACACTCTCATCGGGAATTTGAGTTTAATATATCCTCAAACGTTCTATATATTCCCTTGATATGCTCCGAAGCTTCATTGGTTAGAGTGGGTCCGAGGTTTTCTTACTCAGAGTCGGTTTGATGCCTTCTTGCTTGGAATAGGTCCCCGGCCTACTTAGTCGGAGCGTGTCCAAGGATTTCTTCTTGAGAGTTTTTCGTGGAACTTGAGTACTCAACTAGTGTTTTTGAAGTTCTTCTTGAGAATTGTTTAGGGCCAGAAATGCTCAGGGCATTGACTTAGGGGTTTTAAACGAAAGATGGTCGAGGAGGTGTAATGCTTGAGGCATTATCCTCGGGCTTCTGTGTTAAAAGTGATTGAGGAGAATAATTCATCGGGGCACCTACCGAGGGTGAACTTCTAGGTGTGCTTACCTCGATGTGCCATTGGAAAGCCTAGCGAGGATGGTGGTCTATGCTTTGCTTTTGATACCCGAGCTTTGTGACTTACGATTATTTGGGCCTTGACCCTTGGGGTTTGCCCACTGATTATTGCATTAGCCCATTAAATTATTGACTTTGTGTCTTTTCTGGATTTGTTTTCATGAGTGTGAGCATAAATTGGGGCATTATGCTCAGGCTTGTTGCTCTATAAGGTGTTTGAAGAGATTTTACTATGGAGCTGAGGCGCTTAGGCCACTATTCTTAAGTTTTCAGAGAAGATGTGTCAAGGAGCTAAGACATTCGGGCCACTATCTTCGTGTTTCTAGAGAGAATGTGTCGAAAATCTAAAGTAGTCGAGCAACTATCTTCGGGTGTTCTAGATAAAAGTTGTTAAGGAGCTAGGGCGGTTAGGACATTGTGCTTAGGTTTATTGGCTAAGGAATCTATCCAAACCCTTCTTTACGCGTAATAGTGTGTTTGCTATTTAGCCTTAGGATGTTTTTATCCTACAATGATAGGCCCTCAAAGGTAAGAATGAGGTCCCCTTATCTACTTTAGGCATTAGTTGGGAAGGCCTTGCTCCCCGAGTTGTGTGGCTAAGTCAGCTACCATCTAGATAAGCTCTAGGAATTGCCTTTGGATGATTGGGGTATGTGGTATGATATTGTGGTGTAAAGCAAGGTTTTCTGCTCAGGACCTTTGGGATGGCTAAGAGTGTCTCTCGGGATATTAGTAAGCTTGTGAATTTTCTTATTCTGGTATAAGTCGAGGCCTTATACTCAATGTGCTTGTGAATTTTTTCATTTTGGTATAAGTCAAGGCCTTACACTCGAGTGTATTGCCTTGGGGGGATAAAAAGAAAATGTTTTTAGTCCATTATCTTCCTTTTTCCTTGAAGAAAATGGGCTAAATAGCTGAAATGTTAAGGCCACTGTCCTCAGCCTATCTAGAAAACTGGATTAAGGAGTTCAGGCATTGGAGCCTATGTCTTGGGTTATCTGGAGAAAATGAGTAGAGGAGTTGCGACGCATGGGCCTATGTCCTTAGGCTATTTGGATGGAACGGGACGAGGAGTTAAGGCTCCTAAGCCTGTGTCTTCAGGCTTTTTGAGTGAGAGCATGTTAGCCTTCGAGCCTTTAGAGTGATTAACTCTAAGGTGAGTGACTCTTGGAGATGAAGGTCCCTTGGTTGGTTATTATGCCACTCTCCGAGCCTAGATACACTTAGGTATTTGGTGCCTCAGGATAAGGGCTTGATGCATTGGAAATGAAAGCTTTGGGGCGTCGAGGACGATAGGTTTGAGGCGTCGGTGACAACGGCTTTGGTGCATCGGAAATGATGGTTTTGGTGCGCCACAGACAAGAGCTTTGGTGCATCAGAGACGACGACTTTAGTGCGTTATTTGTTAACGGCTTCAGTGTGTCATTGGCTGACAATGACTTTGGTGTGTTATTGGTTGATGGCTTTAGAGAATCATTTGTTGACGAAGACTTTGGTACGTTGGTGATGATGGCTTTGGTGTGTCATTGATAATGACTTTGGTGCGTCATTGGCTGACGACTTTGGGGCATCGATGACGATGACTTTGGTGCGTCAGTGACTGACAGCTTTAAGGCCTCAGTGACGATGGATTTGGTGCGTCATTGGCTGGCGACTTTTAATGGGTCATTGGTAGAAAGCTTTGGAGGTCTTAACTCGGTGTTTTGTAAGAAAATCCTATCGAGTGTTTTTTTTTTTTTGAGGTCTTTTGCAACCGTAGTTGATTTTAGCTTCTCAGTATGGTTTTCGTTGGTGCTTTGATCTTCAGATTTTTCTTAGAGGCGTAGTGCTTACAACAACATAATTGGTATAGAAACTTGATAATATATGAAGTAAGGAAAGATCATACTTGATTATTAATGATCATGATGTTTTATGGTTGTTTGAGCTCCGGTGGTTTGGGTTTGGGGTGTGTTAAGCCTTTTGACGAAGAAATAACATTTTTTTCTTTGATAGTTTATATGAAACTTGCTTGAGGAAGTCAAATTTCAAATTCTGAGACTGGTTCTAGAAAGAGAACGTTTAAAAACCTTGGGAACCAGATTGGCCAGGTCTGAAACCGAGTTTGAGTTTCGTTAACTGGCTAGTTGAAGTAGATGGTTTGTGAGGAAACTCATCGTTTAAAGCAGAAATTTGAAATTCAGAGTTTAGATTTAGAAAGAGCAGGCTAAAAAATCTTGGAAACTAGTTTGGTCCAGTTTGAAACCGATCTTGTAACGGGTGAGCTGACTGGTCAAATATGAGTTAAAGTAGATGGTTTGTGAGGAAACTCATCATTTAAAGCAGAAATTTGAAATTCAGAGTTCAGATTTAGAAAGAGCAGGCTAAAAAATCTTGGAAACCAGTTTGGTCCAGTTTGAAACTGATCTTGTAACGGGTGAGCTGACTGGTCAAATATGAGTTAAAGTAGATGAGTTGTGAAGAAACTTATCTTTTAAAGTAGAATATTGAAATTCTACGTCTAGATTTGAAAAGAGCACAACATAAAACCTTATGAATCGATCTTGTTGGATCTAAAACTGAGCCTCAACTAGTTAAATTGGTTGGTCAAAAGGATGAACCGAGAGGTTAAACTTGGTTGAACCAGCTGGTTAAAGTAAGGTGATTGGGCGCCTAGGTGAGGCTGATGTGGCATTGACTGGGTGCTTTAGTGGCATTTACTGGGTGCTAGATGGTGATGAATGGGTGCCTAGGTGGTGCCTAGGTGGCGCTTAGGAGGCATTGACCTGGCATTTAGGTAGTGTTGAAATGGCGCTTAGGTGGTAATGATGTGGCACCTAGGTAACAATAATGAAATGTTGAGGTGGCGATGATGTGGCATTGACTAGGCACCTAGGTTGCGTTGACTTGGCATTAACCATCCATTGAGGGGTAGACACATGGTGATAAGTCCTCATCTTGAAGATAAAATTAGAATATGAATGTCTAATGAGCTTGAGACACGTGGCGAGGTAGATTTTAAAGAGATAAAGAGTAATTTGGGTGTCTAATGAGATATTGACATGTGTCAGTTGCAGATTCTTAAGAGATAAGAGTAATTTGAGTATCCAATCAGAAAATGACTTGTGGTAGTGATCTTTTAAGAAACATAGGGGCTGACCTATGCAAACTTCATGTCAGTCGCTTTAACTGGTGCGTGCCGATTGTCGGAGATTCCATTGACCATGAAATTTCCCCGGCATGTGCGGGGGAGGATGCTGAGATACCTTGTGGTGGTGATGATGACTTTTGGTCGCCGGATTTTTGCAAATCTATAATCCAAGTTCTGTTTTTCCAACTGAGATTCAAGGTGATCCATGGTGGTTTTTCGATGTCCGCTCATCGTGAAATTTTGCAGGGTGATAGAAATAGAAGTGGCGAACATATTAGTGAACTTCAATTGGATTATTGACCGGTGTACCATCATGGATTTGCTGGTAAAAATTTGAATTTTTGGCGACATGATAAAGAATTTTTCAACATCTTTTCACCATGAAAATTTGGAAACTTATAGATCTGATTTCGATGACCTGGCAGTGGAGTCTGTATGCGATGTTGACCGTCATATTTTCACAGATTGAAGAGAAGATCCAATTTTCGGTGATATTTGCGGTTGTACGTGGACACCCCTTTTCTTTTTGAGATCTGATAAGATATGGTGTTTTTGTAATGGCGGATCAACGTCTTATCTATAATGGCATCTTCAGATAAGTTTTTTTGTCATTCCCATGGACGACGCCATCCTGTTGATGCCGAAAATATGCCATACAATCTTATGGACCCATGCACTCATGGAAAACGTGTAAACTAGAAAGGTCTCTTGGGGGTGGTGCCTTGGGGGACTCTTTGATGCCCAATTCAATCATTTGAAAGAATAATAAAAGAATAAAAAGGCTAAAGAGTTGTGTTTTGATACTTGTGAGAACCATTTTTATATAGTGCTTTGAAGTAGAATCCAATTAGGAAAGTAATTAATGCAGAGTGACCTGGTAAGGCTAGGGCTTCCATGAGCTAGAGTATTTTGATAGAATTAGAATTTCTATAAGTTGGAGTGTCTTGATAGAATTAGAGTTTCCATAATCTGGAGTGTCTTAATAGAATTAAGGTTTCATAAACTTGAGTGTCCTTATAGGACTAGAGATATTGTGGATTAGGGATTTGATATAAGACTAATGTTTTACCCTTTGTCACTATAACCATTTTATTGGTTATACTTTTTGGTTTGTGGGCTTATCTTATGGTGCCACGTGTCGTTATTTGATTAGTCGAGAAAAATTACCCAACATCACATGTGAACACAGTATGAAATATTAATGAAAATAAAATTTCCTATGACTCAAAACCAAGACTTAGCTTTGAGTGAAAGAAATAATCGGATGACCAACCATCACAAAATCTTGAGATTATTACCTAAATAATTATCAAAAAAGCACCGAAGAAAAATGTCTTAACTATTCTTTTATATTCTATCCGCATCTAAGATTTTGCTATGTTAATACGAAGTTCTTACCCGTTTCCCGTTAAATAAGAAAGGTCTTCAGTTCTAGGCTTAGTGATAGAAAACTCACTTCATTGGAGTTTTGAAACGCATGTGAATAAAATAATCGAAGTTGATTTGTTTTCTAGCTCTATTTTGTTTACAGGTTTGGGGATGAAATTGCTCAAGTCAACTTTTGGATTTTTTGGGAAACAGATTGTTCTCTAAGAATATTTTGTAATTTGTTAAAAATTTTCCTTCCCTATTGAGTTTTTATCTTACTTTTTAGTTTCTCTTGTCGAAAGATCATGAGAATTGGTTTTAAAGATGATATCATGCATACCCATATTCTCCCTCTTTTGGATTTGCAGTTGGTTAAGTTTAACGGTCTTCGCAAGCTTTAGCATTCTAAAATTTATGCATTCATAAAATAACTGGATATGACAAAATTTCTCCCTGAAACTCCAATTCCATCGCCTCAGTATTGATCTAGCAATTCAAGCAGAATTCATACACTCAAGCAAATTCTACTTCTAATTTTTTTTTTTTTTGTATCCCCTTTTAGTTTACTTTATGATTGATCCTTTCATTTCGTAATTCAAGCACAGCCTGTATTTGTTCTCTGTGAACTATCAGGGATTAGATGAGGTAAACTGCAACTTTATATAATTTTCTTTAGCAGCATCAGTTATGAGAGTCACCAAGTTGAGCTTGAAGCTGTTGATTGACACAAGGGCTAAGAAAGTGCTATTTGCTGAAGCAGGGAAGGATTTTGTTGATTTCATATTCAACCTCCTTTCTTTGCCTGTTGGAACCGTCATCAGGCTCCTCCATAATTCAAACATGGTTGGCTGCATAGGAATCTTGTAGCAGAGCCTTGAAAACCTGAATGAAGCTTACATGCAGCCCAATCAAAATAAGGACTCACTTTTGAAACCCCATTTGCAATCCTTGCCACTGGTGTCCCCCTCTTTTTGCCGGACATTAGTCAATACCTGGCAGAGAGAAAGTTATACATTTGTCCGAACAGTCATCAGTGTGTCACGGACCATCAAAATACTACTTGTGCTCACTGTACGCGCCCAATGTCTTGTGAACTGAAATTTATCCGTTTGGATAATGCCAAGTCTGATTCAACTACTGAGGGAGGAGGTTATGTGAAGAGTTTGGTTACATACATGGTGATGGATGATCTGTCGGTGACACCAATTTCAATGATAACTAGTGTTGCTCTGCTGAACAAGTGCAATGTTAAAGAATTCGGTGAGCTGGTGGAAAGGCTGGTTGAGTTTGGCACTGATGAGGTAATGACTTCATTATTCGTTTGAATTTTGCTTTAGTGTGTCGTAGACTGGTTTGAAGTTGCAGATTGGTTCATTTGCCGTATCCCCAAACCATCCCTGACTGATAATGGTGGGACACTGGATCAAGAAAAAGAAATATTAGAAGTCTCATTCTCAATATCTCATAAAAAATCAAAACTTAATTTTTTTTAAAATTAAAATTATTTCCATGGTTTGAAAATTGGAGCAAATGGTTGTTTTAGGGTTAACTTTAGGCGACCTTGCTGTTGATAATTTTAGTAGTTAAATTAGTGAACATCCACACCCAATCCCACGACGTTCTTTACAGATTTATAGCGGCCTATGTGTGACCATAGTCCATTCAGTCTTTCGTCAAGGGCTGAAGCATGAGAGACAATAGTTACCGATTTGCCATTGATATCCAGATTAGTCACAGTAGAAATCTTTTGGATAAAAAGATTTAAATGACCAAATTGCGATTGAGAATTCTCTGAGAGAATTATCATTGATGTATAACTGAGTATTTATACAGATCTAGATAACTATAGATGTAAGGAAAGAGATAATTACAAGTAATTATAAAGAGATGATTATGCTTTTAGTTAATTTCCTTTTGATTTGCATGAATCAATCAAGGGATTTGGATCCCTTGATTCAAGGGAGAGATTTTACTCTAATAATGGAACCCAAACGGATTTTGGTTCTCTCCATTTCTAATGGGAAATGGGGAGTATTTTTACCTTCATCCTAGCCATTCATGTTAAGAACACATAATTTTGACCTACTTTTATCCATTTTATATTAATTGTATTGCTTTATAGGGTTTAAAAATTTTTGTCCTAGAAATTTTATTAACTACTTAAAATTAAGGATTTTGGTCCCCATCGGACTGATGAGCAGATGATCAAAGTGGCATGCTAAAGATCTCTAATGGGATTTGAAGATATTCTTTAACCCTCTCTGGTAAAAAGAAGATGAACTGGTTAGAATTCGAAAAAGCCTTTCTCCGGCCGGTCCATTAAGTTTTAAGGCGACTCTCGAAGGTCCTACGGCAGTGTGGAATAGCTCCTTGCTTTGGGTCTTTATTGGGCTCTCTTGTCCAGCCTCCCTGTCTTGGGCTTGCTTCTTCGCCTTTAGCCTTAACCTAGCTCTAGCCTGGTTACTTACCCGGATTAGAACCCGGACTCAGCCTTATCCAAACGCAATCTAGGACTCCCCCTTATTTGAATTCCTGCCTATCCCTTTACCAAATAATCCCATCTGTCTCACCCGTTTTCTCATCTTCTCCAAGTTGTTGTTCCCCTTTACTTATCAGGCCTCCTGCTAGCCATGAATCACCCCAACCAAAATCTTTTCGCCCCATTCTCGGAGCCTTCTCTGCTCCACGCTCATCTCTAGAACAATCTCAAGGTCACCAGGCCTTTTTTCCCCATCCTCTACAACTAATTTATTACATACACTGCGTAGGAAAAACATAATTTTTTGTCTTTTAAATGACAACTGGGATTGGATATCGAATCCAGAAGGTATCCATGCTTTGGTATTTAATCATTTTAGGATCCTTTTCACAACAGATTCTATCTGTCACCCCCTCTCCCCTCTTCGTGAAACCCTTCCTGCATCGTCCCTTTGGACTCTAATTCTCATGCTATGGTCATTGCTCTTCCTTATTTGGAAGAAATTAAGTCACCCCTATTTTCGTTGAAACTGAATAAAGCCTCGACTGTGGATGGCTTTCATTCGGGGTTCTTCTAAAAGTTTGGTCTGACACCTCTCATTGCCTTACGGAAGCCATTAAACGTATTTTCACTAACTGGAAAATGAATGAAAATTGGAACAAGGCTCTTATTTGTTTGATCCCTAAGGTCTTGGGCCCTGAAAGACTAAACCAATTTAGGCCCATCAGCTTATGTTCAACTAGCTTTAAATTGGTCTTAAAAATTTTGGTGAATCGTATTGGACCTTTCCTCAATGACATTATCAATCCTTTGCAAGCCAGTTTCGTCCCAGGCCGCAAGGGCATTGATAATGTCTTTATTGTTCAAGAATTAGTGCACACCATTAAAAATTTAAATAAAAAAAAGAAAGAAAGAAAGGATTGATGGCCATTAAGCTTGATCGTGAAAAGGCCTATGACCGCCTAGAATGGAGAGTCATCGGGGACAGGTTTTTTTTTTTTTAAAAAAAAAATTCCCAAAGAATGGATTCACCTTATCATGTCTTGCATTTTTTCTACAGAACTCTAACGGGTCCGAGTCTGAAAATATATCCTCTTGTAGAGGAATTCGATAAGGAGACCCCTTATCTCCTTACATTTTCATTTTTTGTATGGAATTTCTATCTGCTCTTATTCAAAAAGAGTGATTCCTTAAATTGGAACCTAATTAAGGTTGTGAGAAATGGTCCAGAAATTTCACACTTTTCCTTGATGGCATTATGTTTTTTGTTGTGCCTGATAAAAAGAATTGTGGATCCATCCTCAAAGTGTTTAATTCCGGCAAGAAAATCAATGCCTTGAAGTCAAATTTATTTTTCTCTCCCAACATTTTTTAGAATGTTTGTGTCGAGCTCTCAAATTCTTTGGGTTTCTCTAGATCAAACACTTCTGGAAAATACTTGGGTTTTCCTCTTATCCATGGGAAAATTACTAAAGATTCTTTCCGCGTTGTGGTGGATAAGGATCGAGACCGTTTGGCGGGCTGGAAATCCAAAATTTTGTCCATGGTAGGGATAACCACCTTAATTTCTTTTGTCATGGAGTCGATTCCAAATTATTACATGCAATATGTCAACCTCCCTCACTCTATTTGTGATGAATTGGATATAATTAATAGATTTTTTTTTTTTGGGGATCTACTAATGAAAAGAGGAGCTTTATTTTTGTAACTGGGATATCATTGCAAGATTTAAGAAAAAAAGGGAGTATCGGTTTAAAAAAAAGGCAAATTTAAAAATAACTCCCTCATGGCTAAACTTAATTGGAGACTCTTAGAAGAACAATCTGTTCTGTGGGCTAAATGCCTGATCTTAAAGTACCTTTCGTTTTTTTGCACGCAATTGTAGGCCCAGGAAATCAAATTTATCTATCACTTAGCACAATCTTAAAAAGGGGTTGGGATACGTTTGAAAATGGTCTCAAATGGTCAATTAAAAATGGTGAATCTAATTCGGTTTCGGAATGAAAAATTCTTAGGGGATGGCTTTTTGAGAAGGAAAATTCAAAGCCCTCTCTCCTTGGGCGAAAATGATTTGGTTTAAAGAACATTTGGGATCAAAATCAATGTTGGAACTTTAATTAAATTTCATTTGATATTTTCTCGTCAATCAAAAACTATATATTGGTCGTCCCTATCCCTTCGGTCTCCTTGTCCCTGATCAACTTATTTGGGACCGTTTCTCCGACAGTAAGTTCTGTTCCAAGTATGCCTTGAAGCATGTTGAAGACTTGGGTGCCGCCCCCAATTTCGGATGGATTTGGAAAATCCCCTCATTGTACTGCAATCAATTTTATTTATTTATTTATTTGGTGATGTATTAACAATGCACTTGCCTCCAAATCCATTCTCAAAAGCAACCTTATCCAGGATGATTTTTGTTCTGTTTATAACCTATTTGAATATATTTTACATATTATTTGTGATTGCCCTTGAGCAAAGCTATTTTGGAGTTGTTAGGATATATCTTCCACCATTTTTTTCTATGAGTCCTCAAACTTGGTCGACTGGTTGCAAATCAATTGTACAAATGATAATTTTTCCTCTTTGAACATACTCTGGAACACTCTCCTCGCTCTTTCTCGTGTAGCACTTTGGACGAATTTTTGAGAGATCCTGTATCACTCTTCCCGCCCTCATTGCTGAATGTAAATTTAAGGCCATTGAATTTTTCCATCTTGGTTTTCAACCTCCTAGCTAGAAACCTTTTGTCCAATTGAACATCAAATGGGGCCCTCTCAAGCCTAGCTAGTTTTGTTTAAACTCGGATGGATCTTCTAGGAGTAACTCTTATGTTGCGGGTTTAGGTTGTGTTTTGCGAGAAGAGAATGTGAATTGGTTGAAGGTTTGTGCTAGATGTGTGGGCTGCACTGACAATCTTTCTACTGAGTTTTGGGGCTTTAGAGATGGTTTTCAGATTGCCAATGATTTGCAAATTCAAAATTTAGTTATTCAAGTTGATGCCCTCAACATCATCTGTCTTATTAATGAAGTTGATATGATTCTCCATCCTTATGGAACTTTTATATATGAATGCAGATCCCTTCTTCTCTCCTTTCAAAACATGAAACCTGAGCATTGTTTTAGAGAAGCTAATTGAGTGGTTGATGCCCTGGCTAAGAGAATAAGCAATATGACTTGCCCTTCTATTTTGTATATTGACTCACTCTTGGATGATGTCTTAAATTTGATTATTTTTTTTATACATGGGGAATGAGCCTCACACGGTCTGTAAAAAGCATTATTTAGTTTATTTTAATTATTGTCTTTTCACCAAAAAAATTAATGATTTTATGTCCTTAAATTTAAATCCTTAATTAATTTAGAGTTTTAGTATTAGGTATCTAAATAAATTTAAATTTTATTATTACATTAATTATTAAAAAAGAGCAAAAATAAAAATATAATAAAAAAGTTGAGAGAGAATATAATTTGGAGTGGTAGGTCCCAAGAGCATAAAACTAAACCCATTTAGGAGCCCAAATCCAAACCTAAAGAAATTCAATTTTGGCCCAAAGACCATACCAAGCCCAAATCCAAGCCCAAAATTGAATTAAACCCAACCTAAAACCCATCCTAACCTATTCCTAAACCCGCGGGTTAAAATCAAAATCAAATTGACATGTGATGCATGTTGAAAAATGCTTCATATGTTCCATAATTTTAGTCACTTATCATTTTTTTATTTAAGTTTGATTTTAATTATTATATATGTTATTTTAAAAATATATAAAAAATATTTTTTTAAAAAAATTAAACTCTATTTATGTATATATGAAAAAAAATAATTTTCTTAATGATTTAACAATAGAAAAAAATATTTATTTAATTAGTTAAGTAGTAAACGTGACAAAAATTACGGGACAGAATATAAATTATTTTGTATAAAAATAATTTAATTCAAATACCTTAATGATGTATGCTATTATTTTATATTTACTATAACCATGAGTACAGGGGAATAATCATTTAGTTTCATACAAAAAATTATAAATAAAGAAGAAAAAGAAATATATATATATGCATAAATATGAAATTAAAATTTTTGGAGAAAACATACGAACTTGAGGGTGGGGTTGTGGCTACTTTTATAGCGAGTGTAAGCAAAAAATAATGCATCAACCCATGGAGTTAAGAAAAACACAGAATTCTCCACCAGTGGGGAACAAATCCTCAGTAAGCCTGATGCTATATGTTCAGACATTAGGAAGAAAAAAGAAGATAAATAAAAAAATTCAATGAAAAGAAAGATATTTTGGGGAGGAGCCCCTGTATTGTCGTTTTAAGAGGTCGGTGAATTTACTAGGACACTCTAGAACATGCTTGGGAAAGGGAAAAGAAAAATATCATTTTTCTCTCAATATGGTAAAAGCAACCCCTCACACCCAAGATCAAGCAAGCAAACACACAAGAAGAAAACCAAATCGAGCAACCGGCAGCCCCTTTCGCCGCCTCTCTTCACTTTTCCGGTGGGACTCCTCATGCAGCCACTCTTTGCTCTGGTGAGATTTTTTTATTTCCTTTTGCGTGGTCAGTCCATCTCGAATTTCTGCTTTAGTCTAGCTGCTTCCCACCAGTTTCAACCACCATCGATCACCGTCAGACTCTCTCGGTAAAACCCCTTTCCTTTTCTTCGGTCAGTAACCTTCTTGTACATCTACATGTTCATATAGATAGTTCCTATTAATCTAGTGTATACATTGTTAAAATCTAAATCAAAGTTAAGGTATAATTTTATTCTCAAAATTATTAATTTTACAATTATAGGCCAGAATGGTGTTTTCTCATATAGATAGTTCCTATTATAAAGTTTTAGCTGGCAAGTTTTGTTTATCATCTTGGAAGTGTTAGAATGCAAAATTTTTGGGAATTTTATAATTTCTTATTATAAGCTTTTGGTTGGGATTAAAATATAATCTTATCAAAAGAAAAATTAGGTTTATTATACACATTAAGTCAATGTTTTGAAGAAAAAGTACATGGGTACGTGAATTTATAAACCAAGTAGTTAGTCAATTGGGTTTAGGGGTAGAAGTATGCTTAAGCTAGAAATAGCTTGTGATGTTAAAGTGAAATGATGCCTTTTGTTATATATATATATATATAATATCGGATGATTAAAAATTTATGTATAATTCATAAAGGACAGATCTGTCCTGGTACCTTAAAGGTAGTTACGAAATTATTTTGTGCATCCAATCTTTGAAAATGGGTTTGTTACTAAATTGGGAATTGGCACTTACTATAGGTAGGGTGTTTAAGAAGCAAACATAATTAAACTAGTGAGATGCTAATGTAAGTTTGGTCATGCTAAAATGATATAATGCTTTTATGCCGGGTTTGGAGAGATTGAGTTAGATGTATTTGTATGAACGAGTTATTAATGAAATGTAATATGGATGAATTGAAAGGTGATGTTGAGATTAGAGGAATGAAAATGGCATATGTAATAAATTGTGACAAAAATGAGTTAAGCTTAAATTAGTATAATTGTTCTAGTTGGGTTTAAATTTAGTTAAAAGGAATAAAGAGGTTGTTAGCTTAAGCGAACTAAAGAAAATGAATTTCCTATAAATAATTTGGTCTTTTGGTTGAGAATTGTTGAGTAGAGATTTTGAATTGTTTGAGCTTTATTTTGTATTGGTTTGGATGTGAATGATAGAGAATGGATTTCAAATGTGCAAACCGAGGTTTAAACTCAAAAGAGGGGAGTGAATTGAGTTTTTAAAAACTTTTGCTAATTACTTACAAATTTATAAAAACAGTTAAATGCACAAAGCATACAAACAAGTAATGTGCTTTAAGTAAAAGAGTTTAAGGAAGAGAAAGTGCAAACTCAGTTTTTAGTAGTTCGGCAATATTGGATTCCTTCTGACCTTACGTCCACTCTTTTCAAGGAACCTCCTTGAAGTAATTCACTAAAACTTTTAGTCGTACAACTTCACGGGTATTGTACAAACCTTACAACCAATCCCTTCCTCACGGGATCTATTCCCCTTCCTCACGGAAGCTTACGAAGAAGTATTTAATCCTAAACACTCTAAGAGTTATTACAACTCTTTCCCCTTTACAATAAATGAGATTTGATGTAAAGTAAATGGTAGAGAGATAGCAATAAGTGCTTTTACAAATGAACAATATCTCTCTTTCAAGAATAACCTTAAAGAATGGCTCAACAATAAATTTTTCAAAGCTTTTGAGAATTAATGAGCAAACTTGTGAATTAAATGTGTTCTCTTCTTGTTTTAAATGCTCATTGAAATGGGTTAATATAGCATTGAATCAATATGGCCGTTAGAAACTGACTTGGTAGGTTTGATGCATTAAATACTCAAGTCCTGCGTCTCAAACGATCATATTTTTGAATTACTAGTCGACTGGGTCAAGTGAGAAATTTCGTTTTAGGCTATTGGGGAGTACTAGTTGACTGGGTCCTAAGCACCATTCGATTGGGAACTCTCTGTCCTAGTTGCCAATCGATTGGGTTTTTGACACCAGTTGACCGGGGTCCTTCTGTTCCATACCCCAGTCGACTGGTATATTAAGCCAGTCAACTGGGCTGCCCTTCAACCCAGTTTTTCATGTATTAAAGCTGTTTTTAACTTGGAAGCATTTGTATTAATAGTTTTGTCAAAATCTTTTGTAAAACGAGCCATAGGAAGTATTTGAGCATGAAAGATTTACAGTTGTTTTCAATACCTTAATGCCTATTCTATATCTTCTGTCTTGTCTTGGCGTCTGAATCTAGTTGAGTTCTTGCATCTTGTTTCTATGCTGAAAGCTTTTACCGCTTAAACACTTAAATAAAATTGTTAGTACAATTAGAGTAGTGTTTTGCCATTATTAAAATCAAATATGGGTCAACACTCTTCCCATTTTTTATGATGACAAAACTAATGAGAGAAAAACAGTTTTAAAAGCTAAGTGTTAGGTTTTTAGAAAAATTTGGGCAGAGTTTTCTCTGTTTTTCAGATAAAACCAATATGTTAAACAGTTCAAACGCAGTTTATAATCAACCTAACCAAACAAAGTAAGACAAAGTTATATTCATCAATGTGTTCGGAGCAACGCTCCCTCTAAATCTATACTCTATTATAAGTTTACATTGATTTTTCTCTTTTTCTCCCTCATTTTGACAACAGCAGAAAATGTGTTGTAAACTTAAAAAATAAGCAAGATAAACATTATATCTATGAAGATAAGGAAAAAAACATACTTGTAGGTAAAAAACTAGTCATGTTTCAAGATTAGGAAGACTTCCCGAGAAGAGTCAGAATGTATATACATGAATATTATAAGCCAAGCAACCATATAACATAAAAGTAAGATATATATATGAGCTAAATTCAAAAAGTGTAAATCAAAGCAACAATGTATATACATCAATCTAATGTGAGTTTATAGAAAGCTTGTCTGAGTACAAAATATGAATAAAACCTGAATGTTCGTGCTACAACCATCTAAGAGCTATATATACATGAAAGAAGAGACAAAACATAAAGCTCAGCTAGCAGGGGAATCAGAGCCATCTCGTATAAGATCCTGAAGCTCAGCCAAGGAGCTTTATGTGTGCTCTTGGTGCAGCTCGAAATCGTCATGAAGTGTGCTGAGGTCACGGTGCATGGAATCAACGGAAGAGCTCAAGCTTTGGAACCCAGACTGCATGGATAGCTGGAGGCTTGAAATAACTTGTAGTAGATCGTCGTACCTAGCCTGGCCAGCACTAGAACCGCCATGCTTTGGACTGGGTGCTCTGTCATTAGTATCCATAGCAGTGGGAGGAGCTGCATCACCAGGAACCTCGTCGTCCTCTTCGCTGCTGTCACGCTCTCCAATCTTTATGTTCTTCCTAGCCTTGGAGTAGATCATTCCATCGTGGATAGTGCACCCCATCTTCTTTAGAGAAAAGACATTGATGATGTCCTTGGGACCTCAGAGGCGGGAATGAGGACCCAAAAAATGCTGGAGGATAAGAGTGATGAGCATCCCATAGGGAAGGCACCCGGAGTCACTAGTTTCGCTGTTTATCATGTTGACGAGCAGTAAGGGGGTAGATATTGAAGTGGTGTCCAGTTTTGAGACACCAAATCAATACTACGTCTATCTTTGAGAGATAACCCCGACTTGTAAGTCATGGATGAATAGTCCAACTCACGATGAGATTGAACAACTTCGAGTTGAGGAGTATATCACTACATGTGTGAAATGTAGTGGGCCTAAAGATATAGTTAGGGTCTCCCCTAACAATCGGGCGTGCCTTCTCATAATTGAAGTTGTCCGGCCATCCGTCTAGACTCCATTGGATCATTCCCACTGGGATCCTCAGAATACTGACCAAGAGGTTAGTGTTCACCTCAAACTCCACGCCCATCACACTGGTTCTGAAATGAAGAGCCAGTGGAGTAAGCTTCACCAAGTTTGCGTAGAACTGGTGAATGAGGCATGGGTAGTATTTTTGGTGAATCTTGACAAGTAGTGTCAAGTACACTGCCTCAAAAGGAAGTAAAATGTCAAAATTTGCATGAAAAATAGAATCGAAGTCAACGAATTTACCTGTCATGATCTTTTTGTGGCGAATGGAGTTATACCTTTCTTTATCGGTTGAACTCTAGAAGAGTAAGTTGTCGAGCTTAGTCCTCGCTTTTTTACTTGAGGAACCCGCCAAGCCCTTTCCTTTGGCATCCGGTGCTGTGGATTTCTTGGACCGTGGCCTTGTAGGCGCATGAGGTCCTCTAACAGTGGTTTTGATCCAGATTCTCTCAAACATTTGGAAAAAAAGTGTTTTTAGGGAGAAATTTGAGAGATTTTGGGAAAAACGGATTTTTTAACCGTGGAAGGTTGAAATGAAGGTGATGGGGGATGAAATTAAAGATTTTATGGAGTGTTTTTGTGAGATTGTGGATAAAAATTAGAGATTTTCTAGAGAGAAAGCTTAAGGGTTTTGAAAATGGCATGAAAAACCTGAAAAACTGAAGTGACTATTTATAGAACCACGATACCAGTCGACTGGGTCCTTCATAATTTGGGAATTTTTGTCATACCAGTCGATTGGGTAAACTAGCAGAGAAATACCAGTCGACTGGGTAGGTTACCAAAATTTTAAATTTTGGCTCCAAACAATGTCTTGTGCTACCAGTTGACTGGGTACTTGGAACTAGTCGACTAGTTGAATTAGCAGTGATTTACCAGTTAATTGGAGTTAAGTTACCAGTCGACTAAACCCTTTAATAAACTTAAAAAGATGAGCTCTAGCTTAGTTTTAACATGAATTTTGTTTATCTATGCCATCTTGAGTGAGAGATATATTAAATAAAAGTTAATACTCATTCATTAGATGTCAAATATGCAACTGATGAATGTTGATGCAATCAAACATGCAGTTTATCATAGCATTTTAAACCCATTAATAGTCTAATCTTACAAAAATTAACTTCACTTAAGAGTTTTGTAAGAATATTAGTTATTTGATCTTCTGAAGGAATGAATTCTAGTCTTAAATTGCCCTTTTGAGCATGGTCTCTTATGAAATGATGTCTAATTTCTATGTGTTTGGTTCTAGAATGCTGAATAGGGTTTTTGGTTAAGTTGATAGCACTGGTGTTATCACAATGAATTGGAATATCTTTAAAGTTTATGTCATAGTCTTCTAGTTGTTGTTTCATCCACAACACTTATGCACAACAACTTCCGACAGCTGCATATTTCGCCTCGACAGTTGATAGCGCAACCGAGGTTTGTTTCTTGGAAAATAAAGAGGTTAGCATTGCACCTAAGAATTGGCATGTTCCACTAGTGCTTTTTCTATCTAGTTTACACCACCCAAAATCAACATCTGAATATCCTACAAGTCCAAAAAATGAATCTCTAGAGTACTATAATCCTAGGCTTTGAGTCTCTTGTAGATATTTAAGGATTCTTTATACTGCAATTACATGTGATTCCTTAGAATTAGCTTGAAATCTAGCACACATGCATGCACTAAACATTATATCAGGTCTACTTGCAGTTAAATAAAGTAAAGCTCCTATCATGCTTCTATAAGTTTTAGTGTCTACACACTTACCTCCTTCATCAAGGTCAAGTTTTGTAGAGGTGCTCATAGGAGTGCTAAGTGACTTTGAACTTTCCATCCCGAAACTCTTTAAAAGGTCCTTGGTGTATTTTGATTGATTGATGAAAATGCATCCCCTTTTGAAGGATCACCAATCACTTGATTGATTGGATGATAATTTACATACCTCCAATCTTTGGGAAGACTATCCTCTTGTTGACTTGTAGATGGTTGATCAAGACTGAGAGCTTCTACCTCTTGACTTGTTTGAGGTGAGCTCTCCTTTGGGTCAACAATGGGAGTAGGTGTTTCCGTTCTTGGAATGAAATCTGCATCATCATTGAAAGAAACTACTCTACTACTAATTAGGTTAGACTTATCAAAGGCTGCATGTACGGATTCTTCTACCACTAGAGTTCTTTTGTTAAAGACTATAAGCTTTACTAGATGTTGAAGATCCTAAGAATATCCCTTCATCGGTCTTTGAGTCAAATTTACCCAAGTTAGTTTTATTTTTATTTAGGATAAAACATTTTAAACCAAAAGCACGAAAATAAGAGATATTAGGCTTTCTACCTTTCCATAATTCATATGGAGTTTTGTTAAACATAGATCTAATTAAAATTCTGTTTAAAACATAGCAAGAAGTGTTTACGGCTTCCGCCCAAAATTTTTTGCAAGTTTTCACAAAGCGTTGTTCTTGCAAATTCTTCTAAAATTCTATTGTTTCTCTCAACAACTCCATTTTGTTGAGGAGTTCTAAGAGCTGAAAAGTTGTGATCAATTCCATTTTCATCACAAAATTTTGAAAAACTTTGGTTTTCAAATTCATTTTGATAAGTACTTAAATAGTCATATTTAAGCTCCTTAATTTACGCTTGTTAAGCTCTTTATTTATCCATTTTAGTAGATTCTACTTCATTTTCGTGTTTTATGTATTTTTCACAGAACTTGGACAAAAAGATAATATTTTGGAGCTTTTAGGAGTAAAAGTCAAGTTCTGCCATCCAGCAAGGTGCGCTCGAGTGCACCTCCCTTGTGATCAAGCGCACAGGCACACGAGCGCACTTGAAAAGGCTCAAGCACACACTTGCACTCGAGCACATACCGAATACGATCGAGTGCAAACACTCCAGAGGCAGCAGAGCCAGATATGGAAAGAAGTCTCCGAACCTCAATTAGGAAATTAGGGTTTCGGGGTACTTTAAAGCCCTATATATAGCCTTATAAAACACGTAAACGATATCTTTTGTTTTAGACTTGAAGTAGCAAGCTTAGGAGAGGAATTGACAACTCGTCTCCCGAGTCTTCTTCGGTTTTATTTTTCTGTTTTTATTTCATTATGTTTAGAATGTTTAGTTTAACTAGTATGTGTAACTAAACTCTTATAGGGCTCGATTGAAGCCCTAGTTATGCTTTTCCACATATTTATTCATTGATTACCTTTACTATAGCCTTGTTAGAATGTTTAACTTGATTAATACCTGTTTGTTTTTAAATTTATCATATGTGTGTGTCTGATCAGCATATGCATGTGGTATGGATTTGTTAGTTGAATCAATTTGGATGACCGAGTCCTAGGTTCAACATTAGTAACAAGAGATATCCACACTGGATTCTTGGGTTAATCAACAATGGAAACCGGGAGCGGACCAAGCTCTAGGTCTCGTGTGGTTGTCGATCTCCACAGCCCTTATGCTCTCTTAAGGAACAACTCAGTATACACCCATACTGAATCCCTTAAAAGAGAAAAAAGTTATACACCATGCCTAACTCGTTGCATAGGGAGATCAATAGCCTAAGGTGTGGACCAAGCCCTTAGGTTGACAACCATTAAATATTCATGATAAGGCTAGAGTAGTGGCTCCTTACTTAGGGGGAAAGTATAATTAGTGGTGGATATCGTAGTCCTATGTTCTCATTATTATTAACTCACTCTCAACAGTTATTTCTTTTTTTACTTTGAAGAAACTAATTCTAAATCGAAATTAACCATTCCCTGTGGAAATGATCTCGCACTTGCACACTATGCTACCATTGACCTTGTGCACTTGCAAGTAAAACTAGTACGATTATTTGCATATTTATTTAGGTAGATAATCGTCACAACAAGTTTTTGGCGCTGTTTCCGGGGATTGCGCTTAAATTTATTTTTAGAATTATTTTAAGAATTATTATTTCTTTTTTATATATACTATTCTTATCTCAAGAAATTTTTAAGTTTCTGTTTTTATCTCATTTTTTTTTTGTTTCATTAAGAACCCTAACCAAATTCTTTCTATTTTTTGTGTCAAGCACTCCAGGAGAGCTTTCTGTGCCACTTGCGATCGAGCGCACCCTCTTGTGAGATCGAGAGCAATTGAGGCAGAGAGCTACCCGAGCAGCAGTGCTGAACTGCTGCATTAAAGCTATTTTTGTTGATTCATGCAAGGGCTTCAATCTAGGAACCCGACCATCGTTCCACTCGACATAGAGATTGAGCGGACCATTTGACAGAGGTATAGAAACAACTTTGAGGAGAACTAAGAAGAATTTGAGGGAGAAGCACCAATGGAACAGTTAGAAAACCAACAACCACCTGAGCGAAGACCTATGAAGCAATCCTTCATCCCACGAAAGCTCAACCAGCCATCATGCATTGCTTATCAACCAGAAGCGGAAGACAATTACTACATATCTCTGCAGATACTCAGTGCCTTGACTTATTTTAGGGGTACATCTGCTGAGGATCCACACTTGTACCTTCGGGAATTCTTTGACCTCTGCAAGTTTCAGTACATCCAGGGCCTAAATCAAGAGGGAATCAGGTTAATTCTTTTCCTTTTTTCATTAAAAGATAAAGCTAAGTTGTGGTATAATTCATTGCCTGCAGATTCTATCCATACCTGGGAAGAACTATCCAGTAAGTTCCTAAGGAAATTTTTCTTAGCACAAAAGACAAGGCAGATGATGAAGGAAATTCAATCTTTCCAACAGAGAGATGGAGACCTTTTCTTTGAAGCATGGGGACACTTTAATGAGTTGCTTCTCTAATGTCCACATCATAACCTACCTCAAGATGAGCTGGTACTAGCCTTTTATGAAGGACTAAATGACATGAATAAAAGTATTGCTGATTTAGGTTGTGGAGGTGTGCTGATGGAGAAGAACAGTGAAGAAGCCGTGGAGCTATTTGAGGCATTGAGTGAGCACACCCAACAATTCTCATCCAGAGGGAGAGAAGGAGTAAAGAGCAAGGGCATGTATGAAGTTAACTTAATTGGTGGAATTCCAATTCAGATAGCTACTATGGAAAGGAAGCTAGATATGCTTGTAAAAGCCATGACTGCTCAGACCGCCTCACCAAGTCCACAAGCCACACAACGCCAGGTATGTGCTTTATATTCTCAATTTGATCACACTTCTGAGACTTGCCATTTATATTCATCTACAGATCCCGAGTAAGCGAACTATGTGGGACTAAACAGTGCATATGAAGATACCTACAATCATGGATGGTGAAACCGCCCCAACCTCTCATGGAGCAACAATCAAAATGCCCTAAACCTTCAAGGGCAACAAAGGAACTTCCACCAAGTAGCTCAACCAGTTCAAGAGTCAAAGAAGAGTGACCTAGAGAGTTTGGTAAGGCAACTGATAACGTAACAAGAACAGTTTGTGGCAGATAGAAGGCAAATTCAAACTGAGCAAAGAAAAACAATTGCAAAGCATGAGCAAACCATCCAATGATTGGAAGCACAAATGAGCCAAATGGCTAAGGAGCTAAGTGGACGAAGGCAAGGAGAATTTCCAACCCAAACAAAGCCTAATTCTAGAGGACATCAGCAACTGAAGGCCGTTACACTCTCAGAAATGGTAAGATCATAGGAGTTAATGAGTCAGCACAAGCATTTCCAGCTAAGCCATCTAAATCCAAGGTAAGTGAAATGGAGAAGTGGAATGCACCTCCCTTCCCTCAAAGGTTAATGAAGCCAAAGAAAGATAAATTGCTTGATATTTTTGAAACTTTGAGAAAAGTAGAAATTAACATTCCCTTATTAGATGCAATTAAACAAATTCCTACTTACACTAAAATTTTAGAAGATTGCTGCACTAATAAAAGAAAGTTTCAGGAGCATGAAATAGTGGCTCTAACTGAAGAGGTAAGTGCGGTATTGTTAAGAAAACTACCACCAAAGCTAAAAGATCTTGGTAGTTTTACCATTCCTTGTAGGATAGGTGACCAGTTTTTTGAGCGTGCACTATTGGATTTAGGAGCAAGTGTCAATTTGCTGCCATACACAATAGTTGAAAAGCTAGGTTTGGGAGAGCTCCAACCAACATCCATCACTTTGTAATTGGTAGACAGAAGCATCAAAAGACCAAGAGGTATTCTTGAGAATGTCCTGGTAAAGGTAGGTGAATTTATTTTACCTGCTGATTTTATTGTGTTAGACATGGAAGAATCTCCTATACCAATACCTCTGCCCATCATCTTAGGAAGACCCTTTATTAGAATTGTAGATACAATAATTAATGTGAAAAATGGTATTGTAAGTATTTTGGTGAATGGTGAGATAATAGAATTTAAGATATTTGATGCATTGAAATTACCCTAAGATGATAATGAGGATGAATGTTTTAAGGAATGTATGATGCAAAGTGCTGTCAAGCAAGCTTTTTAGGTCCATCACACTGATCCATTAGAGGCCACCCTCACCCATAGCTTTACGAGTTCGGATGTTAAGCCAGAATCTGAAGATATTATTGATGACATCATTGAAGCTGTGCACCTCCTTGAAGCCTTTCCAAAGCATCCAAGTAAGTTCACTCCTTTGTTTGAAACTCTTGCGCATACTAATACTACTTTTCTCTCATCTATTGTCCAGGCACCAAACTTGGAATTACAGCAGTTGCCAGCAAGAAATCAGATAGTCACGACACATGGACACAGAGTGACACCACACTCTGAAATTATAGTGCAACCAAGAGATGAAGGTATAGCACTCCAGACTGTCCAATATGCAACACCATTAAGAACACTTTAGCCACATGCAGTGGACTTTAAGTACTCCCTGCCAAAAGACTAAAGTTAAAGCTGCTATAGAGAGTGCTTGAGCAGTTCCGACTTTGATAAACGTGTAGCTCAAGCACCTCTATTGAGATCAGTGGTACTAAGGCCACTGAGTACGAACTTTCTGCCATAAGTGCGATCGAGCGCACTCAGGGCAGACAATCACGTGATAGTTTTAAACACATTTCAACATTTCACTCCCATACACTCAATCGCACTCTCTCTCTGACATTCACCACCCACATTCACCATCCACCACCATCACATCCTCGATAGCCTACCTTCCGCACCCGGTACCTCTTCGACTGCACCACCTGATGACCAGCAGTGAGAGGATACCCCGTCTGGCTGAAGACGTAAAACTTAGCGCTCATGGGAGGCACCCCAAAGCATATCCTTTTCATTATAGTACTTTTCTTTTCTTTATGTTTATATTTACATGTTTAGTGTACATATTTCTTGTTTTCTGGCAAAACGTTTCTTTTTCTTTGTCAGGTACTTAGTGCGTGCATCTAGTTCAAGTTTGGGGGCGTGTTACGAGCAAATCAAGCAACCTAGTTCTCCATCTCCCAGGTTAGATCTTTCCATGTAACACACACATTGGGGACAATGTGTATATTGAGTTTGGGGGTAGTGGGAGACACTGTTACGCACACACTTGAAACACATGCACACACTAGGTCCCATTTTTTTTTTTTTTTTAGAAAAGACAAATGCATGTTCATTTGGTAACAAAAATTTTGATTGAATTAAAAATTTGATAAAACTTCATTAGTAAGCTTAAAATCTAGAACACATAGTCTTGTAATAGGAATTTTACAAAGTTTAGTTACCTACCTCAAGACACTTAAGAATTCACGAGTTTAATCTAAATTTTCATGAGCACATTATCACGCATTTGTGTGGGGTATGACATATAATTCTTTTGTATATGTTTCCATGACCTAACTGTAATCGGATAACTTGTTAAAAGAACACTTTAGCATAAGAAAAATAAAGAAAAATGTCCATTATGCAAAAAGAGAATAAAAAGCTTCTAATGATCATTAAAAACTTTCCACTGAGTAACTGGGCCTCTTGCCTCAGTAAGCAGTGAGTGTTCACGTCAAAAGGTGGGAAGTAAGCGTTTAATAATCATAATAAAAATTTTCACTGAGTAACTAGGCCTGATGAGAGTCATAAAATGCATTTTTACAATATTTAATTGTTAGCATTTTAGGGTTGATCTAGGTTTGAATTGCACTTTTATACCTTAACAACTCTAAAGTGTCATTCTTGGATCATTGATTTATTTCGATGCATTTTCAGGTACTTTAAGTTCAAAAGAGATGGAAAAGCTATCATTGCTTTAAGCACAATGACTCAATGAACACCGGAGTGAAGGTTTACAAGCACTTGGAAAGGAGTTTCACTAAATTTCCAGAATTTCCCATACAGATCAATCATTTTTGCAAATTAAACTGTATTGATGCAAGAAGAACCAGGAGATGAGCCATATATTCTTAGAAAGATCCGAAAGTCTATTTTCTGGAGAATTTACGACTCGTACAAATGATTTTTCTAGAGAAAGTTGTGACAGTTTTAGTAGACAAAGGTCAGGCCTTGAGAACAGCATCAGCCTATGCTGCGGCATCCCTCAGCCCATGCCGCAGCACCCAGGAACTACCCAATCAAGTGGAAGACAAGTGCCGCAGCATCCCTCAACCTGTGCCGTAGTGTGCACACGTTTTTCCCATCTCCGAGTCTAAACTTAATTAGGGTTTTAGCAATAGATTAAACCCAGAAACACTCTTGGACCCTTGTACTATAAATAAATCACTTAGGGTTAAAGAGAGGAGTAATCAAAGGCTGAAAAACTCAAGGGAGGCCGCCACACTCTCCTCCATGGCCAACTAATCTCCAAGCAAGGCGAAGGGATGAATCCCTAGGTGTAGTTGTTCTTATTTTCCTTTCTTAATTCCGTTGTAATTTGAATTTATTGCTAAACATTTTTTTTATGATTTATTCTTTGCTTAAACAAGAAGAATTAAGGTTCATGTGACAGCTGCACTGTATGTTCTTCTTATTTTAGATTTTCATAACCCGGTGATTGCATGCTTCCTCTCTATATAAGTTTAGTCAAGCTCTTCTTATGTCAAGTTGTTTAGATGTGATTGAGTCCGATAGATTTATCTTTTAGGTTTGTCAATTACTACGATATTGTCATAGAGATATATTGTCGTTTCTTGAAAAACCTATAGGATAGGTCATGTGTGCTTGAATCGAAAGTAAAGAGTACTTCGTAAGCAATTACATCAGGGTTTATATATGTGTTGTGATTGAATATTTGCTGATTGTTTGTTTGGGATGTGAAACTTGCAATCGAGATAAAGACAACTGAATTGAGATTGGAATAAGGCAACAAACCTAGGGAAGATTCCCGGAACCTTGTCGTCTCCATCATATTTTCAATCTATTTACACAATTTTTTTATATTACTTTACTTTCCAAATTCAAATTCTCTTACTTGATCTTATCATTCGTGTTTAGATTTACATCTTCTCTTGTAGTTAACTTGTTTCCTCATGGAATCGACACCCCAAAGTTGTACTACAACTACCGCATTACACTTTAGGCGTAATTAGGGCCTCTTACATCAGTAAGCATTGAGTGTTCACGTCAAAAGGTGAGAATTTCACTTAGAAGCATTAAAACCTGTTAGTTCCGTAGCCTTTTTGACTCGAGTTAGTAAGTCCTTAAGGGTGTCTTTACACCTAATGCCCTCAAACCATCTGGTTTGGGAGTCATTGGCTAAAACACTCATTACAAGGGTCAATTAGAAAGCTTAATGGAACTCAACATGGTAAAGATTGCATGATAGAAGAAAAAAAGAAAAGAAGCAAGCATTATGCCACTTTTGTTTTCTTTGATAGGGAATTTGATAAAGGTTTGGGCACTGAAACACTATACACTAAAATTATGTGGAAGCCCCATCTCATATGTGCCAATTCATCACACACAAATCAAACTTGCGATGCCTTAAGCCAGCCTTAGGTAAGTAACATGAGCTTTTGAAAATCCTTTTTCAAAACAAAAATGTGTTTTTATTATAAGCTTA
This sequence comes from Bretschneidera sinensis, assembly GCA_023935145.1. Lineage (NCBI taxonomy): Eukaryota > Viridiplantae > Streptophyta > Magnoliopsida > Brassicales > Akaniaceae > Bretschneidera > Bretschneidera sinensis. The sequence continues at coordinate 52,429,088 of CM043703.1, read as the reverse complement.
CTCGTGAATGGTTATCATGGTTTTATGCCCAATCCAAATTTTTGAATATCATGAAAACGACTTTATCTTTGTTTTAACATAGTCTTTTGTTGTATTGCTAAGGGACTAGCAATATGTAAGTTTGGGGGTGTGATAAGTGCTTAAATAATCATATTTAAGCCCCTTAATTTACTCTTGTTAGGCTCTTTATTTATCTATTTTAGTAGATTCTACTTCATTTTCGTGTTTAATGTGTTTTTCACAGAACTTGGACAAAAAGATAATATTTTGGAGCTTTTAGGAGTAAAAGTCAAGTTCTAACATCCAGCAAGGTGCGCTTGAGTGCACCTCCCTTGTGATCAAGCGAACAGGCATACAAGCGCACTTGAAGAAGGCTCGAGCGCATACCAAATACGATCGAATGCAAACACTCCAGAGGTGGCAGAGCCAGATACGGAAAGAAGTCTCTGAACCTCAATTAGGAAATTAGGGTTTTGGGGCACCCTTAAAGCTCTATATATAGCCTTGTAAAACACATAAACGAAATCTTTTGTTTTAGACTTGAAGTAGCAAGCTTAGGAGAGGAATTGATGACTCGTCTCCCGAGTCTTCTTCGGTTTTATTTTTCTGTTTTTATTTCATTATGTTTAGAATGTTTAGTTTAACTAGTATGTGTAACTAAACTCTTATAGGGCTCGATTGAAGCCCTAGTTATGATTTTCCACATATTTATTCATTGATTACCTTTGCTATAGCCTTGTTAGAATGTTTAACTTGATTAAAACCTGTTTGTATTTAAATTCCTCATATGTGTGTGTCTGATCAGCATATGCATGTGTTATGGATTCGTTAGTTGAATCAATTTGGATGACCGAGTCATAGGTTCAACATTAGTAACAAGAGATATCCACACCGGATTCTCGGGTTAATCAACATGGAAAACCGGGAGTGGACTAAGCCCTAGGTCCCGTGTGGTTGTCGATCTCCACAGCTCTTATGCTCTCTTAAGGAACAGCTCAGTATACACCCATGTTGAATCCCTTAAGAGAGAAAAGAGTTAGAGTATACACCATGCCTAACTCGTTGCATAGGGAGATCAATAGCCTAAGGTATGGACCAAGCCCTTAGGTTGGCAACTATTAAATATTCATGATAAGCTAGAGCAGTGGCACCTTACTTAGGGGGAAAGTATAATTAGTGGTGGATATCGTAGTCCTATGTTCTCATTATTATTAGCTCACTCTCAACAGTTATTTCTCTTTTTACTTTGAAGAAACTAATTCTAAATCGAAATTGACCAATCCCTGTGGAAATGATCTTGCACTTGCACACTATGCTACCATTGACCTTATGCACTTGCAAGTAAAACTAGTACAATTATTTGCATATTTATTTAGGTAAATAATCATCACAACACTTTTCCATGATCACTTCTAATGCTTGAAATACAAATTCCTTTTCATTTTGAACATTTTTACAAAAGTTTTCAAATCCTTTTGTAAACTTTATCCTTGTAAGCAATAAAAATAACAAAGGTATATCTTGAATAGTCATCAACAATAACAAGAGCATATTGATGGCCACCTAGACTAATGGTACTTATTGGACCAAATAAGTCCATATGCAAAAGTTCCAATGGTCTAGTGGTTGAGACTACGTTTTTTGTTTTAAAAGATCTAGTTTGTTTTCCCACTTGATAAGCATCACACACATTGTCTTTTTTGAATTTGATTTTTGGAAGTCCAATGACTAAATCTTTTCTTGAAATGATTTTAAGCAAATCCATATTCACATGGCCAAGCCTTCTATGCCATAGCCATGCAGGAAAACATTTTTCATTTTTTGAATGCAAAGATTTTAAATCAACTATATAGACATTTTCGTGTCAATGGCCAACAAACTTGATCTTGTTGCTCTTGATGTTTATATCTAGACAATGAGAGGTTTCAAATATGACTTTGTTGCATTTGTCACATAGTTGACTAATACTTAGTAAATTTGGCTTAAGGCCTTGCACAAATAATACATGATCAATGATTGAGAAATCATTACCAACTTTTTCATGAACGATGATTTTTATATTTGTGTTATCTCCAATGGTGATATGTCCGTCATCTCTTAGAGTTAGCTCTTTGAATACATTTCGATCACCGGTTATGTGCTTTGAGCATCCATTTTCAAGGTACCAATAGTTTCCTTTTTCCTTGGTGTGGAGACATATCTACATTACATAAGGATATACAATTGCACTCTTACGTACCCAAAATTTCTTGGGTCCTTTAGGGTTAGTCCTAGAAAATATGGTTCCTTTAGGGACCCTACTTTCTTAACATTGTAAGGTGCTCTATATTTATAGACATGTTGATGATGCACAATCCTAGGATAATAGTTATTGAAATTTCTAGGATTTCTTAGTTGTGCATGTCTATAGTTCCTTGGATAAGTATTCCTAGGATACATGTTTCTATTATGAAGATTGTGAACATGCATGTTATTTCTAGGAGTTGTATGATAGTGATTTCTAGGATGTGTACTTGCATTATAATGAACATACATATTGTTTTTAGGATATACATGATGGTAATTCCTAGGATGTGTATGTGTAGTGTGCAAGTTACGAGTATACATATTATATCTAGGATGCACATGATGATTACTCCTAGGATATTTATATGCATTTCTTGAATGATTGTTCCTAGCATTTGCATTTCTTGAGTGAGTATACATATATGCATGAGTATTTCTAGGATGCTTACCTCTAGTATATGCATTAGAATTTACATTCGCATTTTTAGACTTAATAGTATATATTGAGGGAGTACTTTTGATCTTGCTAGTGGCCTTGGAAGTAGAGGCTTCAATCACACATGTTGCTTTCATGAATAAGGTCTCTTTTGATTTTTGCTTGCCTAATGGAGAATAACCCAACCCAGATTTTCCTCCATTTAACCTTTGGCAAGATAGCACTTCATCTAGCTTTTCTTTTTCAAGCATAAGTCTTGATATAGTGCCATTCAATTCTATTATTTTCTTCTTTAAGTTTTCATTTTCATCTTTAAGAAAATCTTGAGAAGAATTATAAAGCATGGAAGATAATTTTTCTTTTTCTTCCTTTAAGCGTTCCATCTCTTTAGAAAGAGGTGAGACTTCCTTTTTTAGAGTGGTATTCCTATAATCGAATTTTTTCAATTCTTCATGCATTTTATTTATAACCTCTATTAATTCTTCACTACTACTAACAATGTTATTATTAGAAGGGGAAGAATTTGATACCTCATTATCGTCGTCGATTGCCATTAGATGTAGGTTGGCAATCTCTTCATATCCGACCTCATTGTCCGAGGATTCTTCTTCTTCGTCATCATTCAAAATGGTTGCAATCATAGCTTTCTTTTAGAATCTCTTCTATGGTTTACTTATCGCTATACAATCGGCCTTGATGTGACCGGGCTTCTTACCATAACACACAAGCGGTTCCCTTTTTGAAGTGAGATCCTTTGTGTAAGGTTTCTTGCTTTTCTTCAAGAACCTGTGAAACCTCTTGGTGATTAGAGCCATTTCACCATATTCTTCGCTGCTCTCTACTTCTTCTTCCATTTCTTCCTCTTTGTTGCTCGTAGAGGCTTTGAGAGCAATAACTTTTGTTCTTCTTCTCATCATCATTAACAACAGGATTCATTTCTTCCATCTCGTATGTCAATAGTGATCCGAAAAATATTTCGACATTAAGTTTGTCGAGATCTTTGGCCTCCGTGATGGCCACCTTCTTTGCTTTCCAAGTGGATGGCAAAGACCTTAAGATCTTCCTCGTTAGTTCAAATTCCTCAATGTTCCTACCAAGAAGCTTTAAACCGTTAACAATAGTGGTGAAACGTGAGTACATTTGAGAAATTGTTTCTTTAGGAGACATTTTGAAAGATTCATACTCGGACACTTGCATATAGATTTTTGATTTTTTTTAACTTCGCTAGTTCCTCCATTTGTAACTTGCAATTTGGCCTAAATCTCCTTAGTCGAAATACAAGTAGAAATTTTATTATATTCAGAAATATCTAAAGCACAATGTAAAATACTTATGGCTATACTATTTAGAGATATTATTCTACAATCCTCTTCATTGAACTCAGTTTTGAGTTTAGGCATTGTATGATTGATTTCTTTAATAGTTATTTCCTTTGTAGGAATTCTAGGTCCTTCCTCAATGACTCTCCATAGATTGTAATCTTGTCATTCGACAAAGATTTTCATCCTATTTTTCCAATAGTTATAGTTGGAGCCAATGAATAAGAGAGTCATAGTATAGGAATGTCCTTCAAAATAGCTATTAGATGTCATGGATCAACTCAAGGATTTTAAGTCTGAAATTGAGAACGACCCAAGAGGGAGGTGAATTGGGTTTTTAAAAACTTTTGCTAATTACTTACAAGTTTATAAAAACAGTTAAATACACAAAGCATACAAATAACTAATGTGCTTTAAGTAAAAGAGTTTAAGGAAGAGAAAGTGCAAACTCAGTTTATAGTGGTTCGGCAATATCGGATTCCTTCCGACGTTACGTCTACTCTCTTCAAGGAATCTCCTTAAAATAATCCACTAAAACTTTTAATCGTACAACTTCATGGGTGTTGTACAAACCTACAACCAATCCCTTCCTCATGGAAGCTAATCCTTTCCTCACAGAAGCTAATCCTTTCCTCACGGAAGCTTACAAAGAAGTGTTTAATCCTAAACACTCTAGGAGTTATTATAACTCTTTTCCTTTTACAATAAATGAGATTTGATGTAAAGTAAATGGTAAAGAGATAACAATAAGTGCTTTTACAAATAAACAATATCTCTCTTTTAAGAATAAGCTTGAAGAATGGCTCAATAATAATTTTTTCAAAGCTTTTGAGAATTAATGAGCAAACTTATTAATTGAATGTGTTCTCTTCTTGTTTTAAATGCTCATTGAAGCGGGTTTATTTAGCCTTGAATCAATATGGCTGTTAGACACTGACTTGGTAGGTTTGGTGCATTAAATACTCAAGTCCTACATCTCAAAAAGTCATATTTTTGAATTACCAGTCGACTGGGTCCTTGTACCAGTCGACTGGGTCAAGTGAGAAACTTCGTTTTTAGGCTATTGGGGAGTACTAGTCAACTGGGTCCTAAGCACCAGTCGACTGGGAACTCTTTGTCCCAGTTTCCAGTCGATTGGGTTTTTGACACCAGTCAATTGGGGACCTTCTGTCCTATATTCCAGTCGACTGGGTTGCCCTTCAACCCAGTTTTTCATGTATTAAAACTTATTTTGTCTTGGAAACATTTGTATTAATGGTTTTGTCAATTGTTTTGTAAAATGAGCCATAGATCAAGCGAAGTATTTGAACATGGGATATTTACAATTGTTTTCAATATTTTAATGCCTATTCTATATCTTATCTTATCTTGGCATCTGAATCTAGTTGAATCCTTGCATCTTATTTCTATGTTGAAAGCTTTTACCGCTTAAACACTTAGATAAAACTGTTAGTACAATTAGAGTAGTTGATGAGTCTTAAATATTGCATATTTAAGACCCTTAACTTATATTTGTTATGCTCTTAGTTAGTAGTATTTCACTTTATTTTATGTCTTTTTTGTGTTGTGTATTTTTATAGGTTTGTGGAGAAAATGAAGCATTTCAGGAGATGTGAAACTTCAGGAGCAATAGCGATCGATCGCACTATGCTGCGATCGAGCGCATGGTCAACAATCCCACATCGAAATGTTTGCAGTACAGTGCACCTGTGATCGAGCGCACATGCGATCGTGCGCACAAGACATACGATCGATCGCATCATTCTGCGATCGAGCGCACTCAGGCAGTATCCCACATCGAATTTGAAACCCATGCTACTCCGGGACTCCCCCTATATAAACACCATCTGACCTCATCATTCAGTGTACAATTCCTGGGCCACTTTGGTGTTAACCAGTGGACGTCTGCTAGCATTCTAGTGGATCCCAAAGGCTTTGCTACCACGAGGGGAAGCGCCGCCCATCAGCGAGTGGAATTTCTCCCATGTAAAGTTATTTATTTCTTTTTATTTAGTTGTTTTAGTTTAATGTTTAGCACTTTTATTATGAATTGTAGTTTCATAGTTATGAGTGGCTAGAATCTTCAGCTAAGGTTGAAGATGAAGCCTCGCTGTTGTTTGGCATAGTAGTTCAGATTTGCTTGTACAAATCTGATATTTTTTTAGTATAAATGTTCTGTCAATTATTTGAGTAAAATCTTATGATTGATTGCGTTTAAATTGTTCTGTTGGATATTCCTTGTGTTTCATCTGATGGATACATCAAATTGTTTTTGATTAAATTGGATTTCCTTTGTGATTTGTTAAAAGCGGATACATTGGATACTTTTTGTTTAATTGGGATATTTGTTGTGTTTTTGCTTAAGTTGGATTCATGGAATGTTTTGACAGACTATTGTTACATGAAGATATATGCTTAGCTTTGGTGGGGTGGATTCAGAAACCTTAGTGTTTTTTATTATTAGTTTTTAAAATCAATTTAGTTTAGCTTTTATTTATTTTGCAACATATAATACAAAACTCGGAACTAGTTTAAGATAAGATAGTTTAGATAAATTTATATTTTCACAACGCAATTCCCTGTGGATTCGACCTCGCACTTGCACAACGCTATATTGCAAGCGACTCGTGCGCTTGCGAGTAATTTAAAACTCACAACAAGTTTTTGGCGCCTTTGCCTGGGAATTGTTTGGTTTGTGAAAATTTTTGGTCTGAATTGATTTTATTTTTCTACTAGTTAGTTATCAATTCTTTTTTAAAAAAATATATATATATTGTTAATTTTTGTGAGTAGTGTGTTTGCTATTTTTGCTTTATTCTGTTGTTTCTGCTGGTTAGTACCTCATTGTTTTCTGTTGGTGTATGCTTAGTCGGAGATCATTGAACTTAGATTTGATACATTTAGATCCTGACTTAGAAAGAACTCTTAGGAGACAGAGAAGAGCACTAGTTGAGAGAGAGATTGTTGAGATGGGAGATAATTTTAGGGATGCACATCATCCTGAACATGTAGAGCAACCTAGAGCTTGGAACGTGGACTCCACTACATCCCTTAGGGATTTGTTCGCACCCGTTACGACTAACGCATCCTCATGCATAGTGTTGCCACCTACCAATGCCACCCACTTTGACTTAAAGCCACATGCTATCCAACTCTTACCCTCATTCCATGGCTTAGATCTTGAAAATCCTTATAGTCATGTGAAGAAGTTCAAAGACATTTGTGCCACATTTAAATTCCAGAACTTCTATGAGGAGTCGGTCCATCTTCGACTCTTCCCTTTTTCTCTTCACGATAGAGCTAGGGCGTGGTTGGATTCCAACACGCCCAGGTCTATTACATATTGGGAAAACCTTCTTAGCAAATTTTATCATAAGTTTTCCCCAATGTCTAAAGTGAATGAGTGCCAAAAGGAGATTAGCTCTTTCACTCAGGATGAGGATGAAAAATTTTCTGAGAGTTTGGCATGCTTCAAAGAGCTACTGATCAGATGCCCTCCACATGGATATGAGAAGTGGAGACTCGTTCAGTTCTTCTACCAAGGGTTGACTCAACCCAACCGTAGCATGATCGAGTCTGACAAGAGATAAAGCATATATAGCATTGGAAAAGTTGTCCGACAACTCACAGCAGTAGGATTTTTTAAGCTGTCGAGATAAGTCCATTCGCGCTCCTAAGAGGGGAGGCATCTATGAGGTCAGGGAGGACGCTGATTTGAGGATAAAGTTAGATGCCCTCACTAAGAAGATTGACGCTCTCACTGTGAGCCAATCCATTAATGCTGCCAACATATTCAATGTTAAAAGCTGTTCCATCTGTACTAGTCCCATGCATCTAGCACAGAATTTCCCATCAATGCCGGCTTGTGCTGAGTATCCTATGGTACAAGTAAATGCTTTCAATGACTATCGAAGGCAGTCAAATGGATCGTACTCCGAGATGTACAATCCAGGGTGGCGGAACCACCCAAATTTTTCATGGAGGCAGAACCAACCAATGAATCAAGGAGGAGCCCCTCATAATGCTCAAAATCAATATCCTCCCGGATTTGCACAAAAAATTCCTGGTCATGGTCGTTCTGCCCATCCAGCACCATTACCTACTTACCAAGCTCCCACTCAAACACCAGCGCTAGTTTCACAGTCATTAGAGGACACCATTAAGGAATACATGAAAATGAATAGCCAATCCATGAGCGACGTAAGGAGTGCAACAATGGTAAACACCCAAGCAATTGCCAAGCTGGAGAGTCAAATAGGGCAAATTGCAAGTCACTTGGGTGAGAGATAGAAGGGGAAGTTCCCCAGTCAGCCCGTGCCCAACCCGAAAGGACAATTTATGGTTGGGAGTTCATCAACTCCTATGCACCGGGAGGAACAAGTACAGTCGATTGTCACACTGAGGTCTGGGAGACAAGTGGACAATCGAGTGGAAGAGAGCCTTGCTATGCAGTAAGGGCAAGGGAGTGGCAATAAGGAGAAAAGAGATGCTGAGCCATCTACAACCACACCTACTGAGAAAGACCCTCATAGGTCGTTTGTACCTAGAGCACCTTACCCCAACAGACTACAGGTGCCCAAGAAAGGAGGGAAGTATAAGGAAATTTTGGAGGTATTCAAACAGGTCCAAATCAATATCTCATTTTTGGATGCCATCCATTAAGTGCCATCATATGCCAAGTTTTTAAAGGACTTGGTCGCTATCAAGAGGAGAACGAATGTCCCAAAAAAGGCATTTTTGACCGAGCAGGTCAGCTCAATCCTTCAGTGCAAGCTACCCATCAAGTATAAGGACTTGGGGGTGTCCTACCATCTCTTGCACGATAGGAGTCAGCCATATTTAGAGGGCTCTTTTGGATCTAGCGGCGAGTGTGAATCTTCTACCCTACTCAGTCTATTTGCAGTTGGGGTCAGGAGAATTGACGCCCACATCCACGACACTTCAATTGGCTGACAGGTCAGTGAAAAGACCACGGGGAATAGTTGAGGACATCTTGAAAAAATTGGATAAATTCTATTTCCCAGTGGATTTTATTGTGCTTGACACAGAGCCGATCCAGAATGTAGGGATTCAAATACCGATGATTCTAAGGCGACCATTCTTAGCCACGGCTAACGCCCTAATCAATTGTAGGACAGGGGTGATGAAGATCTCCTTCGAAAATATGACAATGACTAGGCAACCACTGGAATATGATGAAGTGAGAAATGTATGCTTGATAGAGGAGATTCTTGAGGAGACTGTGAATGAATCAAGCATTGAGGACCCCCTAGAGGCATGCTTTGCTCAATTTGGAGAGGATTTAGATTTAGATAAATTACTTGAGCAAGCGATTGCCATTTTGGAGTCTCCTCATCGGAAGAGCAATAACAATGAGGAGACCACCGAACCTGAAACCCCCAAGAAGGAACTTAAGCCTTTACCAGATAATCTTAAGTATAAGTTCATAGGTTCAGCCGATAGTTTGCCTGTGATTATAAGCTCAAGAGAAGAAATTATTAGATGTCTTAAGAAAGCACAAAGAAGCTATCGGGTGGACCATTGAGGATATCAGGGGAATCAGCCCCTCGGTGGTGATGCACAGGATACAATTGGAGGAGGATGCTAAGCCATCGAGGGAGCCACAAAGAAGGCTCAACCCTACTATGTAAGAGGTTGTGAGGGCAGAGGTTGTTAAGCTGTTAGATGCAGGGATCATTTATCATTTCTCTGATAGAAAATGGGTGAGCTCGATTCATGTTGTGCCCAAGTGAGCTGGACTGACGGTAGTAAAGAGTAAAGACGATGAGTTGGTGCCAACTCATGTTCAGTCAGGGTGGAGAGTGTGTATAGACTACCGTAAGCTGAACGCTGCCACAAGGAATGAACATTTTCCACTCCCATTTATTGATCAGATAGTGGAGCGTTTGGCTGGGGACGAGTATTATTGCTTTTTGGATGGTTATTCTGGATATAACCAGGTCCTCGTGGACCCCAAAGATCAGGAGAAGACAATGTTTACTTGTCCTTTTGGGACTTTTGCCTACCGTCGCATGCCCTTTGGGTTATGCAATGCACCCGTTACTTTTCAGCGGTGCATGGTCAGTATATTTTCTGACATGGTAGAGTGATTCTTAGAGATTTTCATGGACGACTTCTCCGTCTTCGGTTCAGCATTTGAGGAGTGCCTGCACCGTCTCACTTTGGTTTTAGTGCGGTGCAAGGAGAAGAACCTGGTGCTTAATTGGGAGAAGTACCATTTTATGGTCAAGCAAGGAATTGTACTGGGGCATGTTGTATCTCATCGAGGGATTGAGGTCGACAAAGCGAAGGTGGATTTGATTTCCAACCTTCCACCCCCACGTATGGTGAAAGAGGTTCGATATTTTCTGCGCTATGCAGGCTTCTACAGGCGATTTATCCAGAATTTCAGCAAGATCACCAGGCCTTTGTGCAAATTATTGCTGAAAGATGCCCCATTTCTATTTGATGAGGATTGTAAGAAAGCATTTGGGGATCTAAAGAAGATTCTGACGTCCACACCCATTATTCAGCCACCCAACTGGGGTGTGCCCTGTGAGATTATGTGTGACGCATCAGACTATGCTGTTGGAGTTGTTTTGGGGCAGTGTGTTGATAAAATTCCCCATGTTATCTACTATACAAGTCAAACTCTAAACGACGCACAACTCAATTACTCTACCACTAAAAAGGAGTTACTTGCAGTCGTTTTTGCATTAGACAAGTTCAGATCCTACTTATTAGGATCTAAAGTCATTATCTACTCTGACCATGCAGCGTTGAAGTATCTTTTCTCTAAAAAAGATGCTAAATCTCGTCTTATCCGATGGATCTTGCTACTTCAAGAGTTCGACATTGAGATTCGTGATAAGAAAGGTTCAGAAAATGTGGTGGCAGACCATTTGTCTAGATTGATTGTGGAATTCACTGAGACCGCCACTCCCATTTCTGAAACCTTTCCTGATGAGCAATTGATGCACATTGCTCACAATCCCGCGCCGTGGTTCGCTGATATAGTGAACTATCTTGTCACCGGTTAACTGCCCTTGCATTGCGGGCGACAAGATAAATCAAAGTTTTCGGCCATGGCTAAACATTTTTTCTAGGATGATCCTTACCTATTCAAGTATTGTCTCGATCAGATCATCAGAAGGTGTATTCCTGAGCATGACCAATCTAATGTCATCGCCTTCTGTCATATGATCATGCTTGTGGAGGCCATTTTAGTGCTAAAAAGATCGCTGCAAAGATTTTACAGTGTGGATTCTATTGGCCTACCATGTTTCGGGACTCTCACACCTACTGTGTATCTTGTGAGCATTGCTAAAATCTAGGGAGTTTTTCTAGGAGGAATATGATGCCCCTCAACCCTATTATGATTGTTGTGATTTTTGATATGTGGGGTATTGATTTCATGGGAGCATTCCCAAACTCATTTGGCTACCTGTACATTCTGGTTGCTGTGGACTATCTGTCTAAGTGAGTGGAGGCTGTTGCATGCAAGACTAATGACCACAGAGTTGTGGTCCAGTTTTTGAAGGACACTATTTTTGCTCGTTTTGGTACGCCTCGAGCAATCATAAGTGATGGAGGTAAGCGCTTTTGCAACAAGATCTTTGAGCAATTGATGAAGAAGTATTTCATCACACACAAGGTTGCCCACCCCGTATCACCCACAGACTAGTGGTCAAGTGAAAATTTCAAATCGTGAGATCAAACAAATTTTAGAGAAGACCGTGAACCCTAGTAGAAAGGATTGGTTTCTACGATTAACTGATGCACTGTGGGCATATCGGACAGTCTTCAAGATGCCAATTGGCATGTCTCCCTATCGTATTGTGTACGGAAAGGCATGTCACCTTCCGGTCGAATTAGAGCATCGTGCGTATTGGGATATCAAGCAACTGAATTTCAATCTTTCGAAGGCTGGCTCACAACGGAAGCTCCAACTCAATGAATTGGAGGAGCTGCAGAATGATGCATATAAGTGTGCCCGATCATACAAAGCACAAATGAAGAAGACTCATGACCAAAACATTTTGAGACGAGCTTTTGAGCCGGGTTAGAAAGTTCTTCTTTACAATTCGCGCCTGCATCTTTTTCCAGGCAAGCTCAAATCTCGATGGACAGGCCCATTTATTATTCGGCCGGTTTTTCCTCATGGGGCCATCGAGATTGAGGATCCAAAGAATGGTAATACTTTCAAGGTAAATGGACAGAGGCTAAAACCATTCTTGGAGTTGAGGAGTCCAGATATTGAGACGATACTGTTGGAGGATCCTAGTTACTCGGATTGAGTGTAGTTTTCTAGGGAGAGTCTGGCTGAAGACTTTAAACTTAGCGCTCATGGGAGGCACCCCACAGCTTATCTTTTCTGTATATTTCTTAATTTTTATGATTAATGTTTGTTTCCAGTATTTTTTTGTTTTCCAGTTTTTATTTTTCAGGGATAATGCGTACTTCAGTTCAAGTTTGGGGGTATGCTATGAGCCATACCAGTCCAGATAGTTCTCCATATCTCAGGTCAGCTTTTTCCATATTAGTCACACATTAGGGTCAATGTGTAATTTAAGTTTGGGGGTATGGGAGACACATCACAAACTTTGTCCTAATTTGTTGTCTTTTCATCGTAAAGATAAATGAATGTTCATGTTCGTCTAAAAATGTTGGTTGAATCTGAAAAATTGTGATGTGATTTCATTGGTGAGTTTAAAACTTTGAACACATGATCTGATGATACAGTTTAAACTTTAGTTACTTACTTTAGGCATTTTCGAGAATTCACATGTTTGATCTAATCTCACACGAGCACATTAGCACATATTTGTGTGAGGTATGACATGTGAGTTGAATGTATACATTTCCTTGTCTTAACTGAAACCGGATGACTTGTTGGATAAACACTTGGGCATATATAAAAAAAAAAAACTACTAATATTTATAATGATCATCATCAATAAACTTTTCACTGAGTAACTGGATCTCTTGCCTCAGTAAGTAGTGAGTGTTCACGACAAAAGGTGAGAATATTATTCATAATGATCATTGCGAAACTTTCCGCTGAGTAACTGGACCTCTTGCCTCAGTAAGCAGTGAGTGTTCACGTCAAAAAGGTGGAAATTTTGTTTGGTAGTATTAAGGCCAGTTTAATTTCGTAGCCTTTTTGACTCGAGTTAGTAAGTCCTTTGGGGTGCCTTTACACCTAATGCCCTAAAACCATCTGATTTGGGAGTCATTGACTCAATACTCGTGACATGGGTCAATTAGAAAGCTTAAGGGAACTAAACATAGCAGAGCCTTATATAAAAAAAAAAAAAAAAACTATGCCATCGTTGTTCTTTTCGATGAGAAATTCTGTGGATCTTGAGACTTGAATTACCTTGTACATTGAAGTTATTTGGAAACCTCATTTGTATATGCTAATTCACTTTACACTGATTCAAGCTTGTAATGTCTTACCATGCCTCTTGTAAGTAATTAGGTTTTAAATTCTTATTCATTGTGAAGATGGGTTCGACTTATTTAAGCTTGCTCATGATTTTGTATGCTCCTTAAATTTTTGGATACCATGAATACTGAACTTATCTTTATAATCCTTGTTGTTCATTTAGTTTTTTTATTTTGTTTTGCTAAGGGACTAGCAAATTATAAGTTTGGGGGTATTTGGTGAGTCTTAAATATTGCATATTTAAGATCCTTAACTTATATTTGTTATGCTCTTAGTTAGTAGTATTTCACTTTATTTTATGTTTTTTTTGTATTTTGTGTATTTTTATAGGTTTGTGGAGAAAATGAAGCATTTAAGGAGATGTGAAGCTTCAGGAGCAATAGCGATCGATCGCACTATGCTGCGATCGAGCGCATGGTCAACAATCCCACATCGAAATGTTTACAGTACAGTGCACCTGTGATCGAGCGCACCAGACACGCGATCGAGTGCACATGCGATCGTGCGCACAAGACATACGATCGATCGCACTTGCGATCGAGCGCACTCGGGCAGTATCCCACATCGAATTTGAAACCCATGCTACTCCGGGACTCCCCCTATATAAACACCATCTAGCCTCATCATTCAGTGTACAATTCCTGGGCCACTTTGGTGTTAACTAGTGGATGTCTGTTAGCATTCTGGTGGATCCCGAAGGCTTTGCTACCACGAGGGAAAGCGCCGCCCATCAGCGAGTGGAATTTCTCGCATGTAAAGTTATTTATTTCTTTTTATTTAGTTGTTTTAGTTTAATGTTTAGCACTTTTATTATGAATTATAGTTTCATAGTTATAAGTGGCTAGAATCTTCAGCTAAGGTTGAAGATGAAGCATCGCCGTTGTTTGACATAGTAGTTCAGATTTGCTTGTACAAATCTGACATTTTTTTAGTATAAATGTTCTATCAATTATTTGAGTAATCTTATGATTGATTGCGTTTAAATTGTTCTGTTGGATATTCCTTGTGTTTCATCTGATGGATACATCAAATTGTTTTTGATTAAATTGGATTTCCTTTGTGATTTGTTAAAAGCAGATACATTGGATGCTTTTGGTTTAATTGAGATATTTGTTGTTTTTTGTCTTAAGTTGGATTCATGGAATGTTTTGATAGGCTATTTTTACATGAAGATATATGCTTAGCTTTGGTGGGGTGGATTCAGAAACCTTAGTGTTTTTATTATTAGTTTTTAAAATCAATTTAGTTCAGCTTTTATTTATTTTGCAACATATAATACAAAACTCGGAACTAGGTTAAGATAAGATTAGTTTAGATAAATTTGTATTTTCACAACGCAATTCCCTGTGGATTCGACCTCGCACTTGCACAACGCTATATTACAAACGACTTGTGCGCTTGCGAGTAATTTAAAACTCACAACAGTAGTGTTTTGTCATTATTAAAATCAAATATGAGTCAACAAAATGAATTAGATTAAGTTGGTTGGACAATTGTGTGTTTTAAAGGATTGATTTAGCTTGAATTTGGTTAATTTCATTAAATTAATTAATAATTTTTCTTTAGTAAAGTTCTAAATTGTTGTCAAAAATTCTTTTGGAGTGTTACAAGGAAATCAGAGGATGCTACTGACTTAAATTTATTTTTATTTGAAACTCTATCCCTCCCACAATTTAATTTGAAATGACATTTGGTAACGTAAGTCTTTACATTTCTAAGCATTAAAATTGAAATTTTAAAAGGGTTAGAGAAATTTGATAAAACTGGGTACATCCTATAAATTTAAAATATGATTGCCTTTAATGATTTCCAAGGAAAACTGTATTAAAATTTTATCAAGTAAAATGATGGGTCATACACATTCTAGGCTAATTGGCATCATGTAATATAGTATCGTGTGCATACATGCAAGTTCGAATGTTGCAAAACTAAGTGTTATGTGTATCTAGGTGCTAGTGAGGACAATACTAGAGGCAAAGGGATCACTCAAGGGTATCTTATTTGGACATTGTAGACGCCCATTTTCGTTTCAAAATTTTTGAATGAATCTGACGCAGGTTCCTATAATGAATCTTTGATCCTAGTACGCTCGTAATTTGTAAATGTGGATTTAATTGAGGAGTATAATCAATTACAAGACCATTTTTCTCAATCCATTTAATTTACATTCGGCTTAAATCAATTGGGTTTTATTTGATTCAACTAATCCAAGACCCACTAAAGCCCTTTGACCTTCTCTAAGCCCAAATACTTTTGGCTCAAATTTCAAGCTTAAGAAGACTTATAATTTTTAAGGGTGAACTTTCAATTTCACCCTCCGTTTGAAACCCCTTGATTGGTTCACTTTTCTTAAAGTGAAAGTTACTTTTTTCCAACAAATCATTCTTCTAACTTCACTAAACCCATAAGACTACAAGGATCTCTAAGGATAATTCTCGCGTGTGAAAATTTTCCTTAGCCAAAGAAGGTTGGTTAAACTTCTACTTCTTGAAAAATAAATCATTAGTATGATTCATGTGTTCAAACCACATTGAAAATGAACTATATTAATTTAGCTTATTTAAAAAATTATCATACTAGTTTTAGGTTGTCACTAATCTCTTGGCATTTACTTTCTCTTCACTAATTCTATGTTAGTAAGCTACTGGTCATAATGTCAGATTGAGTTAATGATAGTTTTAAAGTTCTTTCCTTTAGTTTAGTACCTTAAGAATTTTTTTGTCCTCTAAGTTAGATGTTTTATTTTAAGTTATTATTAATTACATGTGAACTTTAATTCTTTAAGAAGAATTTTGGACCCCCTTTAGTCCATTAAAAATGTTACTAGTTACTAGCTATTTTGAATTTCATCTTTAAGGCTGCTTAGTTTAAATCAACTTAGCTTAAATTATATTTTTAACTCGTCTAGTTTAAAATAATTTAGTCTTAATTCATTTAGTTTAATGCACCTAATTAATCTACCTCGTTTAAAGTAGTCTAGTTTTAATCCATTTAGTTAATCTTCATGTTTAACCTATCTAGTTTAAAATAGCTTAGTTTAATTCATTTAATTTAATCTTCAAGTTTAATTCATCTAGTTTAAAATAACTTAGTTATAATCAACTTAATTTAGCTTACATAATTAATCTACTTAGTTTAACTGCACACACTTTAATTTACTTCCCGTTTTTAATTCTTACATTATAAGTAGTTTTAATATTTGTTTTCTTTGCTTCATAGTTAAAGTAATTTCTTTCCTTTACATGCTTACTTTTACTACATTACATCAAAGTCGATATTCAGTATCGCTTTGTTTGAATATAAATTGCAAAATGTGTGGTTGGATTTATTAATAATGTATGATAATAATACTTGAATTAAAATTTCGATTGATTTCCTTGAAACATAAAGGGCTTGACTTCGGTCTAGGTAAGAGAGGGAGCTTTAAATCATCACTCTTTTACACTTGCAATTTCTCACGTAGACCAATGACAAAGGATTTGACGCCTTTCAAGGTTAAATGATGGCCCCTTACTCGTCATCCTTGCTTTGCACTTGGATGACAAATGGCCCATTGTCTAATACATTAAAAATGCCCCTATCACGTAAGCCTCCTTACTACTTATAAAGGGTTCATATTAGACTTTGTAGGTTTCACTTTTTTCCATATGCCTATTCATCATGATCCGCGCTCTAGCCATATATGCCTTTTTTAAGGGGAGTGGCCTTGGGTAATGAGTCGGATGCATTGATCTTTGGCGTAAAAGAGTAGTAACTATAGTTTGCGACTCCGTTGGGGAGATTTAACCTTAAAGTGTTTATTTGAAATATTTTGAAATTTTAATGAAAGTTATTATTTCATACTTCACTTTGCACACTAGCACTTACAATTTGCTCTCGACAGAGTAAATTGGGGAGCCTGTTTGCTCTGGTTTATGGTGTGACCCTTTTTTGCTTATCATCAGCCCTTGGTTATTGTCTATATGACAAAGTTTTACCAAACGCATTTGTACTCTTGTGGTCCACATTTCAGGCCACTAGAGGAGTGTGGTAGCATTCTTCTAGCCATGGGGTACCCGAGCCCACCGGAGTCATAACCTTTTTAAGTGAACCATACAACCTTCCCATCTAGGACATAGACCCTTTCTATCCCTTTGCTTGCTTGCATGTGTTTATGTTAAAGAAATATAAAATCAATTTGTTTGATAACATGTTTGGTAATTTAGTGTTTCCTTTGATTAAATCACAATCAAATAAATTAAACTCAATGTTAGGCCTAGGTTGGCCCAAAACAATAGATTTTCTCTTAGTTAAGTCTTGTTGGTTTGACCTCATTAAGGAGCTCACAAAGGAAATTAGTGGTGATTGAACCTTATCCTAAGAAATCTGAAATGAATGTGATTGAAGGCTCGAGGATCAAGTTGAAAGATCCATGAAAGGGGCACTCCTCATCATTCATTTGGGCTTCTTGGATTTAGCCTTAATCATAACTAGATTCCAAATCTCTAAGAAGAATACTTAACTATGAGAAAGCCTATAAGAGATTGAAGGGGACCATATCAAGGAAGTTTGATTGGAATTTAACAAAAAGAAAATTCCTTTAGGGCTAAGGAAATCTAAAATGAAGGTGATTGAAGGCCCAAGGATCTAGTGGAATGATCCATGTAAAGGGGAATCTTCATCTTTCATTTAGGGCTTATTGAGTTTAGCCCAAATCACCATTAGGGTCTAAACCCCTTAGGAAGCTCGTTGATGTCAAATCCACCACACTTAACCATGAGAAAACCAAGAAAATTTGATTGTAATTTAATTAATTAAATTTTCCTTTATGTTTATGTCTCCACCTAATTGAACTAATTGAGAACTTATCCCCAAGTGGACTTTAATTCATTTAGTGGTCCTTTGGATGCAAAACCGAAACCTATTTATAAAGTTAAAGTAATATTGCAGATAATCGAGCATGGCAAAAAAGATTCATAGAATGAAGAACTCAAAAAGTGTCTTTTCTTTTTTGTTAAAAAAAGTCATTGTTTCGGGATAGGCACAATCCTTCCTCACTTTGGTACCGATCCTTTAGTGGAAAGCTAAGGAAAAGGTCTTCTACGAGTTTAGTCTCACCTTCAATGGAAAAACTTACTAACGACTCAGCTTCTATGCATAATTGCTGTAATATAGCCTCATTAAACTTCCTTAGCTTGCATGATCAAAGAATTACTCACTACGCCCGACCCGTCCACCTTAAACATAACACTAAACACAACCCCCGACCCCTCCACCTTAAACACAACCACAAACACTAACCTTTCCAAGCCCAACTATGGAGAGATGAGTAGTGCCGAATTTTGTGGGCTCATTGCCCAAATTGAAGAATTATTGGATTCAGATGATTTGGTTTTGAAGATCACAATGAAGGAGGAAGGCATTGCGATGTCAGTAGTAGGCTCTATTACAACACATGGACAACAAATTGAAGGGTATGGGCAGCAAATTGGTGGACATCAGACTAATAAGATGCATTTGAGAAACAAATTGGAATTGAGAATGCTAATTAGATTCAGAGCATGTGAAGGATGCAAGTTGGTTTAAGAGCATCAAGAAAGGAACTTGAATGGTTGTACTAGTTTGAGTCAAAGGTCTAAACCCTTTCTTTTGAAGGATAAGCGGGGGAATATTGTCTCTACCTCCTATCTAAAAGCATTTCCCATGTCAATGGAAGGATGTATGATTTTCAATGTACTATGTTTTCAATATGTGATAAGAAATCCTTTTCAATGAACTTGATTTTGAAAATCAAAAATTGAAACAAATGAATTCTCACTATTAATCGGGCACTAAATCTGTTTCATTTTAATGAAAACAAAAAAATTTCATGGTATATATGCATGGTATACCTAAACATCCTCAGCCTAAAAAGAAACATTGGGAAGTTTACTTGTAATCTTGAACCTATAAAATCTTTAGTTTGGAAAGGCTAAGCAGTTGGATTTGAGATGATGAGAGACAATTGATCTATTTTTTC
This sequence comes from Bretschneidera sinensis, assembly GCA_023935145.1. Taxonomy (NCBI): domain Eukaryota; kingdom Viridiplantae; phylum Streptophyta; class Magnoliopsida; order Brassicales; family Akaniaceae; genus Bretschneidera; species Bretschneidera sinensis. Next base: position 52,409,601 of record CM043703.1, on the reverse strand, counting down.
CATTAATCAAGATTTTCTCTTGTTATGATTTCTTTCAAAATAACCATCGCCAGTGATTGCTTTTTACACCACTCAATCAAGGCCCGACCTGTGGCAGCCTCTAGGAACCCCAACAAATTCAATCCCAAGCAGATTCAACCTGAACAGATTCTCCCATCGCGGGTTTTGACTCGTATGGATTTGACCCAAACGGATTCCGCCCCTCAGTATATTTGAGCAGATTCCACTTCCTTCAACATTAACAGATTTGACGATGAAAATTTTCAAAAGAAAAAGTCACACCAAGAGGGCAAACTAAACAAAGAGACAAAAAAAGAGAAGAATAATCTGAAAAAAAAGGGAAAAAATGAAGAGAATAATAGATAAAGGCGATGAAAAAAAAAGAGAATAGATGATGAGGGAGACGAAAGTCAAACAACAAAAAAAATAAAGAGAATAATCGATGAAGGAGACAAAAATAAAAAAAAAAGAAGAAAGGCAATCCTTGGCTTATAGGAACTCTGAAACACCTTTTAAGACTTTTGATTATCCTTTATTTTGTTAGCCTTAGAAAGCATTGACCACATTACAAAGTTTGAGAAGGCCCTCTCAAATTGATGAAGACTGCTTAGCCTCATAAACTATTTTTGGGTGACGATGGAACTTAGCTTTTCCAAGCAAACACACTACATCTTGAATTCACTTGCGAAAGATTATCCCTCTAAAATAACTTAGCCAAACCAACACTCACCCTTGCACCACTTGCAAGAGGTTTCCACCAAATCACACCTTACATCCAAGCTATTCGATTGTGTTCATCTAATTCATTAGATGAAATCCTGAACTACGTATGACTTGATCCCTCTTTCGTTTGGTGCAGCAACAACCTTGCAATAGAACCTTAGTTCTCCTTCTGCCCTCATCAGATCCATGCAAATACATCAGTAAGACCCGGTTGAATGAACAAAACAAAATGGAATTTTTTTAATATCCAAATTAATGAAATTCTTTCTTCTATTGTGAAAACATCTTGCGCCAATTGTTCATTTTTAGTGGATTTTATAACACATATAGTAGACAAAAACATGAAGAATCATGGCATCATTAAGTTTTTTTGAATTGGTCCTGAGCTCAATAGTGGGGCCAAACTTTGAGCAAGAAAAGTGGGGGGCAATTTGGATGAAGTATGTGGGTGTCAGGATCTCACTTTGTCACCGCAACCCTTAAGAAATTCCAATCTATCATGACGCCTTTAAGTGTTGCATTGATGCCTTACCAAGAGAAATTATGGAACTAGATGCCTTTCACGTTTTCAATTTTGCGTATCATTTGAGTTGAGACAGCTTCCATGGCCATTCGTTTAAAGGAGTAAGGAGTAAAGATTGTGGACAAGTTGTGAAGCTTTGTTCTTAGTTCTACTAGAGGAAATATGGGTTTAAATGCAAGTCTTGAGTCAAATCTTCTTATCTTGACTCCGCTAGGAGGAAATATGAGTTTAAATACAAGTTTTGGGTCAAATAAAATGAGTGGCCAAATAAAACGTCATTCAATGCATTGCTTTTCAAAAGTCATAAATTGCATACATTGTTTTTTCGAACTTTATAAAATGGAATCCTAAATGCCATGACTTGGCTCACACCCATTTTTTTTTTATTTTATATTTAACTAACAAGACTCTGCAGAATCACAAAAAAGCTTTCAAAGTAAGCAAATCGCCAAAAAGCCCTCACAATAGGAAAATAACCAAAAAGTTCCCGTCAGCAAGCAAACTAAAGTCCTTGTAGACTGAGGTTTCAACCCAAGAGGGGGGGTGAATTGGGTTTTAAAAACTTTTTGCGGATTAAAACACAAGTTTATTAAAACAAATAACACAACAAGCATATAACAAGTAATATGTGTTGTAAATAAAGAGATTAAGGAATAGAGGATGCAAACTCAGTTTATAGTGGTTCGACAATATCGGAATCATTCCGACCCTACGTCCACTCTCTTCAAGGAACCTCCTTGAAATACTCCACTAAGAAACTTAGTCGTGAAACTTCACGGGTGTTGCACAAACCTTATAATCCTATCCTCTCGGAAGCAAACCCCTTCCTCAAGCAAAACCCCTTCCTTTCGGAAGCAAATCCCTTTCTTTCGGAAACAAATCCCTTTACAATAAATATTGTAAAGAAAACAGTAGAGAGACAACAATAGAAGCTTATACAACTGAATAATATCTCTCTTTCTAGATAAAGCTTGAAGAATGGCTCAACAATCTATTTTTCAAAGCTTTTTGAGTATCAATGAGTGAAAACTTGTTTGAATGTATAATACTCTATTTGAAATGCTCAGTAGTGTGGGTTTAAATAGCCTTGATGAAATATTTCTGTTCTGAATTAATTTGATACGCTTTTGTACATCAAATGTACAGGTCTAGTGCTATAACGGTCATATTTTTTGAATTACCAATCGACTGGGTCTTAATACCAGTCGATTGGGTCCGCTTTAAAAATCTCATTTTTAAGGCTATTGAAGGTACCAGTCGACTAGGTAGTTCTTACTAGTCGACTGAAAGCTTTCTGCCCAGATTACTAATCGACTGGGAAGTCTCTGACCAAAAAACCAGTCGACTGGTATGAAACATTCAGTCGACTGGGAACATCTAACCTTTATACCAGAAGACTGGTATAAGTACCCAGTCGACTGGGTTGCTTTAACAACCCAGTTTTCATGTGTTGAATAAATTTTAACTTTAAAAGCATTTGTTTTAAAAGTTAAGTTAAAATAGTTTTTCAAAATGAGCCATTGGACAAGCTAATTACCTGAACAAGTGAGACTTACAACTTGATTTAATACCATAGACCTATTCTAGTCCTTCTATCTTCACTTGATGTTTGATTCGGGTTGAGTTCTTGCACCTTGATCCTTGGTTGAATTTTCTTATTGCTTAATACATTTAGATAGCATCGTTAGTATAATAAGAGTTGTATTTTGTCATCATTAAAATACTGGTGAGGGTCAACAATCTTCCTCTTTTTGATGATGACAAAACTAATAAGAGAAAACAATTATAAAATACTAAGTGTAAGGTTTTTGCCAAAAATCGGGCAGAATTTCCTCTGTTTTTTGAGTAAAACCAACCTGTAAACAAGTAAAAAGTCATTTATATGTAACTCAACCAATCAATATACTATATTGAATCATACACCATATTCTTTGGAGCAGTGCTCCTCCTAAATCTATACACTAGTTTCTGTTTACATTTTTATCTCGTTTTCTCATATTTCTCCTCCGTTTTGACAACAGCAATAAAAGGGGCTAGAAACCAAAAATTAAGCTACTTAGCTACCATAGTCATCTAGAGTATGTATAAAAAAACTTGTGAGCAAAAATTTGGCTCTATTCGGAGTTTGTAAGCCTTCCCGGGAAGAACCGAAAGTTTTCAAAAATTCCGAAGCAGATATAAAGCATATATCCAAATTTAAGCAGATATAAAGCATGCAACCATATTACAAATATGTAGACCAAGTGTATGAAATAGGTCTAAGCATAAATAATCGATTGATACACCAGTACTATACAAATGAGGCTTCGTAGAGCCGAAACATAAGTATAAATACAATAAAATATGTCCGTGCTAAGACACTATGAACTGAAAATACTAAATACATCAAAAGGGAGATAGTGAGGTGACTTATGGAGTGGGAGAGTCTGAGCCATCATGAATGAGATCCCGAATCTCAACTAGGGAACTCTCGGTGCACTCACAGTACAGCTCGAAGTCATCCCGTAGGTGCTTAATGGAGGAGCTCAACGTATGGAATCTGGACTGCATGGTCAGCTGGAGGCTCGTGATAGCCTGAAGTAGATTGCCATACCCAGCCTGACCAGCACTCGAGGCACCTATGGGAGGTGCTTGAGTATCTGTATCCATATCAGCAGCAGCAGCAGCATCCTCATCCTCATCATCACTGTTGTCATCCTCCCTGATCCGTATGTGCTTCCCGGCCTTTGAGTAAATGAAGCCGTTGCAGACCGTGCATCCCATCTTCTTCAGTGAGGAGACATTGATGATGTCCTTTGGCCCGATATCCTAAGCCTCGGAGGTAAGGAGAGGCACTCAGAAGTGCTGAAGTATGAGCGTGATGAGCATCCCGTAGGGAAGACACCCAGAGTCGCTTGCTTCGCCATTAATTATATTGGTGAGGAGCAGGGGGTATATTTTGAAGTGGTGCCCAGTTTTAAGGTACCAAATCAATACTGTATCTATCTTAGATAGATACCCCTGACTCCTTAGTCTCAGGTGGATGGTTCAACTCACTATGAGGTTGAATAATTTCGAGTCTAGGGGCATATCACTACATGTATGAAATGTAGTGGGTCTGTACACATAGTTAGGGTCACCTTTAATTATCTGACAAGCCTCCTCAACCTTGAAATTGTCTGGCCATCCATCACTCCATTGGATTCCTCCCACAGGGATCCTCAAAAGGCTTATTAAGAGGTCAGTGTTGACCTTAAACTCCACACCCATAACACTAGTTTCGAATCTCAGAGCCAGTGGACTAGGTTTCACCAAGTTTGCATAGAACTGGTGAATCAGTCGTGGGTAGTATTTCTCATGCACCTTGACCAGTGGGGTTAGGTGTATTGCCTCGAAAGTAGGTAAAATATCAAAATTACCATGACGAATAGAGTCGAAGTAGACAACTCTACCCGTCATGAATTTCTTGTTGCGAATGACTGAATTATACCTGGCCTTCGCTGCAGGACTGGAAAACAGAGACTCATCAAGCTCTGTTCTGGGCTTCTTGCTTGATGAGCCCACCATACCCTTCCCCCGTGACTCCGGAGCCGTGGATTTGGTGGACCTTGGCCTTGTAGGCGCATGGGATCCCCCAATGGTGGTCTTTATCCGGATTCTTTCGGATATTTTTGAAGAAATGGAGTTTTTGGGTAAAAGTGGTTTTTGGTAGAAATGGGAGATTTCAACCGTAGAAAGTTGAAAATAAGGTTTTGGATGAGTAGATTGTTGTGTTTAGGTGTTGTTTGGATCAAAATGGCGAGATTTTGTAGAGAGAGAAAGCTAGGGTTTTTGAAAATGGCGTAAAAATCTGGAAAAAATGAAGAGCCTATTTATAGAATCGCGATACCAGTCGACTGGGGTAAGGATACCAGTTGACAAGGTCCTTTTGTAAAGATGAACATTTTGCATACCAGTCGACTGGGTCAAGGTACCAGTCGACTGGAAGAATAGGCAGAGAGATGCCAGTCGACTGGGTAGTTCTTACCAGTCGACTGGGGTGATAACTGAATTTCAAAATTTTGGTTCCAAACAAAGTCTAGTTGAACTAGTCGACTGGTATTGACTTACCAGTTGACTGGGAAATTAGGCAGTGACTTTTTAGTCGACTGGGATAGACTTACCAATCGACTGGACTCTTTGAGAAACTTTTCAGTTTTGAGTCTTAGCACGAAATTTGTTTATCTATGCCATCTTGTGTGAGAGAAATATTAAACAAGGATTAATACTCATTCACTAGATGTCAAATATGCATAATGATGAATGATGAAGCAATTTAGACATTCAATTTATCATAGTCCAACAATTCCATTAATAGTCTAATTTTACAGAAGCTAGCTTCACTTAGAGGTTTTGTAAGAATGCCAGCTATTTGATCTTCTGATGGAATGAATTCTAGTCTTATATCACCTTTTGGAGCATGGTCTCTTAAGAAATGATGTCTAATTTCTATGTGTTTAGTTCTAGAGTGTTGAATAGGGTACTTGGTTAGGTTGAAAGCACTAGTATTATCACAATGAATTGAGATACTTTTAAATATCATGCCATAGTCTTCTAGTTGTTGTTTCATCCATAATACTTGAGTGCAACAACTTCTAGCTACTACATATTCCACCTCGACGGTTGATAGTGCAACTGAGTTTTGTTTCTTGGAAAACCAAGAGGTTAACATTGTACCTAAGAATTGACATGTTCCACTTGTGCTTTTTCTATCTAACCTACATCCAGCAAAATCAGCATCTGAATATCCTACAAGCTCAAAAGATGAATCTCTAGAGTACCATAATCCTATGGTTTGAGTTTCTTTTAGATATCTAAGGATTCTTTTTACTGCAACTACATGTAGGATTAACTTGAAATCTAGCACACATGCATACACTGAACATTATATTAGGTCTACTTGCAGTCAAATAAAGCAAAGCTCTTATCATGCTTCTATAATATTTAGTATCTACACATTTACCTCCTTCATTAAGATCAAGCTTGTCAAGGTGCTCATGGGTGTTCCAAGTGGCTTTGAGCTTTCCATCCCAAACCTCTTTTATAGGTCCTTAGTGTACTTTGATTGATTGATGAAGATGCCTTATTTTAGTTGTTTTATTTGAAGTCTAAGGAAATAGGTAAGCCTTCCCATCATACTCATTTCAAATTCACCTTGCATGCACTTAGCAAACTCTTGACACATGGATTCATTAGTATCACCAAATATAATATCATCAACATATATCTAGACTAGCAAAGTGTCAGTTTTGTGAGTTTTTATGAAGAGGGTTATGTCTATCTTACCTCTTACAAAGTTATTGTTAATCAAAAATTTACTTAGTCTTTCATACCATGCCCTTGGAGCTTGCTTCAACCCATATAGAGCCTTAAAAAGCTTGTAGACATGATTTGGAAGACTAGGATTTTCAAATCCAAGAGGTTGTTCAAAATAAACCTCTTCATCTATAAATCCATTTAAGAAGGCACTCTTTACATCCATTTGAAATAACTTAAACTTATTAAAACATGTAAAGGCCAACAATATTCGAATAGCTTCTAATCTAGCTACAGAAGCATAGGTCTCATCAAAGTCTATTCCTTCTTCTTGATTATATCCCTTAGCAACTACTCTAGCCTTATTTCTAGTTACTATTCCATTTTCATCCATCTTATTTCTAAATACCCATTTAGTTCCAATTATTGTATGATTCTTAGGTCTAGGAACTAGATTCCATACATTGTTCCTTTCAAATTGATTTATTTCTTCTTGCATTGCAATTAACCAATCATTATCCTTTTCAACTTCAATAAATGTCTTAGATTCTATTTGAGACAAATAGGCTACATAATTGTAAATATTTCTAATAGAGGAACAAGTTCTTACCCCTTGTGAAGGATCACCAATTACTTGATCAATCGGGTGATAATTTACATACCTACAATCTTTGGGAAGACTATCCTCTTATCCACTTGTAGATGGTTGGTCTACTTTGAGAGTTTCCATCTCTTCATTTGTTTGAGGTAGACTCTTCTTTGGGTCAACAATGGGTGTAAGAGTTTTCGTTCTTGGAATAAAATCTGCATCATCAATAAAAGAAACTTCTCTACTACTAATTAGGTTAGTTTAATCAAGATTTACATGTACGGATTCTTCTATCGCTAGAGTTCTCTTGTTGAAAACTCTATAAGCCTTACTAGAGGTTGAATATCCTAAAAATATTCCTTCATCGGTCTTAGAATCAAATTTACCCAAGTTAGTTTTATTGTTATTTAGTATCAAGCATTTACAACCAAATGTACGAAAATAAGAGATATTAGGCTTTCTACCTTTCCATAATTCATATGAAGTTTTGTCAAGCATAGGCCTAATTAAATTTTTATTTAAGATATAGCAAGAGGTGTTTACCGCTTCAGCCCAAAAGTATTTTGGTAAATTATTTTCACAAAGCATTATTCTTGAAAATTCCTCTAGAACTCTATTTTTACTCTCAACAACTTCATTTTGTTGAGGAGTTCTAGGGGCTGAAAAGTTGTGATCAATTCCATTTTCATCATAAAATTTTGAAAAACTTTGGTTTTCAAATTCTTTTCCCTGATCACTTCTAATACTTGAAATACAAATTCTTTTTTCATTTTGAATCTTTTTGGAAAAGTTTTCAAATCCTTTGAAAGCTTCATCCTTGTAAGCAATAAAAATAACAAAGGTATATCTTGAATAGTCATCAACAATAACAGGAGCATATTGATGGCCACCTAGACTAATGGTACTTATTAGACCAAATAAGTCCATATGCAAAAGTTTCAAAGGTCTAGTAGTTGAGATTACATTCTTTGATTTAAAAGAAATCCTAGTTTGTTTTCCCATTTGATATGCATCACATACTTTGTCTTTTTCAAAATTGATTTTGGGAAATTCAATGACTAAATCTTTTCTTGAAATGATTTTCAGCAAGTTTATGTTCACATGACCAAGCCTTCTATGCCATAGCCATGGATTTTCACTAATAGCAGGAAAACATTTTTCATTTTCGGAATGCAAAAATTTCAAGTCAACTATATAGACATTTTCATGTCTATGGCCAACAAATTTAATCTTGTTACTCTTGATGTCTATAACCAGACAATGAGAGGTTTTAAATGTAACTTTGTTGCCTTTGTAACAAAGTTGACTAATACTTAGTAAATTTGGCTTAAGGCCTTGTACTAGCAATACATTATCTATGGTTGAGAAATCATTACCAACTTTTCCATGCCCGATGATCTTTATTTTTGTGTTGTCTCCAATGGTGACAAGTCCACCATCTCTTAGAGTTAGCTCATTGAATACACTTTTATTACCGGTCATGTGTTTTGAGCATCCACTATCAAGGTACCAACAGTTACCCTTTTCCTTGGTGTGGAGACATATCTACATCACACAAGGATACACAATGGCATTTTTAGGTACCCAAAATTTCTTGGGTCCTTTGGGGTTAGTCCTTGAAAATACGGTTCCTTTTGGGACCTATACTTTCTTAACAGTGTATGGTGATCTATAGACATGTTGATGATGCACAATCCTAGGATTATAGTTATTGAAATTTCTAGGATTTCTTAGTTGTGCATGCCTATAATGCTTAGGATATAAGTTCCTAGGATACATGTTTATATTATAACGAATATGAATATACATGTCATTTCCAGAAAATGTATGATGATGATTATTAGGATACATGCTTGCATTATCATGAGTATGCATATTATTTCTAGAATAATTATGATAGTAATTCTTAGGATATGCTTGTGCAGTGTGCAAGTCTTGGGTATACAAGTTGTTCCTAGGATGCACATGATGATTATTCCTAACATGTGCATAAGCATTCCTTGAATGAGCATACATGTAAGCATGAGTATTTCTAGGATTCTTCAATCTTGTATTAGCATTAGAATTAGTATTTCTAGACATGCTATCATTCAATGGGGGTGTGATTTTAACCTTAGAAGTAGAGGCTTCATTCACACACGAAGCTTTCATGAATAAGCCCTCTTTTGATTTTTGCTTGCCTAATGGAGAGTATCCTAAACCAGATTTTCCTCCACTTAATCTTTGGCAAGAAAGCACTTCATCAAGCTTTTCTTTACCAAGCATGAGTCTAGATATAGTACCACTCAATTCTAATATCTTCTTCTTTAAATTATCATTTTCATCTTTGAGGAAGTCTTGAGAAGCATCATACAACAATGAAGATAATTTTTCTTTCTCTTCTCTTAGACTTATCATCTCCTTAGAAAAGGTTGACACCTCTTTCTTAAGAGTAGAGTTCTTATAATCGAATTTCTTCAATTCATCATGCATTTCATTTATAACTTCTAACAATTCTTCACTACTGCTCACAATGTTATTTTTAGAAGAGGGAGAAGATAATACCTCATTTTCATCATCAATTGCCATAAGGCATAGGTTGGAAATTTCCTCATATCTGACTTCTTTATCCGAGGATTCTTCTTCTTCTTCGTCATCACTCCAAGTGGTTGCAATCATAGCCTTCTTCTAGAAGCTCTTGTATGGTTTGCTCATTGCCATACAATCGGCTTTGATATGACCGGGATTCTTGCATCGATAGCACACAAGTGGTTCCCTTTTGAAATGGGATCCTTTGTGTATGGTTTCTTGCTTTTCTTCAAGAATATATGAAATTGTTTGGTGATTAAGGCCATTTCACCGTCTTCTTCACTGTTCTCCTCTTATTCTTCTGATTCTTCTTCTTTGTTGCTTGTGGAGGCTTTGAGAGCAATCACCTTTTTCTTCTTCTCATCATCATTGATAGTGGGATTCATTTCTTCCATTTCATATGTCAACAATGACCCAAGAAGTGTCTCAACATCAAGTTTGTCAAGATCTTTGGCTTCTTGAATAGCCGTCTTCTTTGTTTTCCATGTGGAGGGAAAAGACCTTAAGATTTTTCTTGCCAATTCAAATTCCTCAATGTTCCTACCAAGAAGCTTCAAACCATTAACAATAGTTGTGAAACGTGAGTGCATTTGAGAAATTGTTTCATTAGGCGACATTCTAAAAGATTCATATTCAGATACTAGCATATAGATTTTTGATGTTTTAACCTCACTAGTTCCTTCATATGTCACTTGCAGTTTATCCCATATTTCCTTAGCTGAAACACATGTAGAGATTTTATTGTATTCAGATATATCAAAAGCACAATGTAAAATACTTGTTGCTCTACTATTGAAGGACATCACTCTACAATCCTCCTCATTGTACCCAGTTTTGAGTTTAGGCATTGTATGAATGGTATCTCCAATAGTGATTTCCTTTGATGAAATTCTAGATCCCTCTTCAATAACTCTCCACAGATTATAATCTTGTCCTTCAACAAAGATTTTCATCCTATTTTTCCAATAGTTATAGTTGGAGCCATTGAACAAGGGAGGCTTAGTATATGAGTGTCCCTCAGAATAGCTATTTGCTACCATCAGATCAACTCAAGGATATTAAGCCTAAAATTGAGAACGAGGCTCTAATACCAATTGTAGACTGAGGTTTCAACCTAAGAGGGGGGGGTGAATTGGCTTTTAAAAACTTTTTGTGGATTAAAACACAAGTTTATTAAAACAAATAACAGAACAAGCATATAACAAGTAATATGTGTTGTAAATAAAGAGATTAAGGAATAGATGATGCAAACTCAGTTTATAGTGGTTCAGCAATATCAGAATCGTTCCGACCCTACGTCCACTCTCTTCAAGGAACCTCCTTGAAGTACTCCACTAAGAAACTTAGTCGTGCAACTTCATTGGTGTTGCACAAACCTTACAATCCCTTCCTCTCGGAAGCAAACCCCTTCCTCTCGGAAGCAAAACCCTTTCTTTTCGGAAGCAAATCCCTTTACAACAAATACTGTAAAGAAAATAGTAGAGAGACAACAATAAAAGCTTATACAACTGAATAATATCTCTCTTTCTAGGTAAAGCTTGAAGAATGGCTTAACAATCTATTTTTCAAAACTTTTTGAGTATCAATGAATGAAAACTTGTTTGAATGTATAATACTCTATTTGAAATGCTCAATAGTGTGGGTTTAAATAGCCTTGATGAAATATTTCCATTCTGAATTAATTTGGTACGCTTTTGTAAATCAAATGTACAGGTCTGACACTATAACGATCATATTTTTTGAATTACCAGTTGACTGGGTCTTAATACTAGTCGATTGGGTCCACTTTAAAAATCTCATTTTTAAGGCTATTGAAGGTACCAATCGACTGGGTAGTTCTTACCAGTCGACTGGAAGCTTTCTACCCAGATTACCAATCGACTGGGTAGTTCTTACCAGTCGACTAGGAAGTCTCTGACCAAAACACCAGTCGATTGGTATGAAACATCTAGTCGACTGGGAACATACTGACCTTTATACCAGAAGACTGGTATAAGTACCCAGTCGACTGGGTTGCTTTAACAATTCAGTTTTCATGCGTTGAATAGATTTTAACTTTAAAAGCATTTGTTTGAAAAGTTATGTTAAAATGGTTTTTCAAAACGAGCCATTAGACAAGCTAATTACCTGAACAAGTGAGACTTACAACTTGATTTAATACCATAGACCTATTCTAGTTCTTCTGTCTTCACTTGATGTTTGATTCGGGTTGGGTTCTTGCACCTTGATCCTTGGTTGAATGCTCTTATTGCTTAATACACTTAGATAGCATCGTTAGTATAATAAGAGTTGTGTTTTGTCATCATTAAAATACAAGTGAGGGTCAATAGTCCTTATTAGCAGGAAAAGTCACAAACCTAAGTCTCGCCAGCACGCAAAACCAAAAGTCTTACCATTAGGCAATCAAAGTCCTCATCAATAGGCAAAATCACAAATCAAAGTCCCCGTCAGCAGGCAAACCAAAGTCTTCATTAGCAGGCAAAATCACAAAACTAAAAGTCCTCCTAGCAAGCAATCAAAGTTCTCGTTAGAAAGGCAAAATCACAAACCAAAAGTTTTCCTAGCAGGCAATCAAAGTCCTCATCGACAGACAAAATCAAAAGCTTAAAGTCCTTGTCAGTAGGCAATCTAAGTCCTCATTAGCTGGGAAATCACCAAAAAGCCCTCACAGTAGGCAAATAACCAAAAAGTCCTCGTCAGCAAGCAAACCAAAGTCATCATTAGCTAGCAAAATCACAAACCTAAGTTCTTGTCAGTACGCAAAACCAAAAGTCCTCTCAACAGGCAATCAAAGTCCTCATCAATAGGCAAAATCACAAATCAAAGTCTTCGTCTGCAGGCAAACCAAAGTCCTTATTAGCAGGCAAAAGCACAAACCAAAAGTCTTCCTAGCAGGCAATCAAAGTCCTCGTTGATAGACAAAATCAGAAACTTGAAGTCCTTATTAGCAGGCAATCTAAGTCCTCATTAGCAAGAAAATCACCAAAAATACCTCATCAGTAGGCAAACCCCCAAAGTCCTCGTCAGCAAGCAAATCAAAGTCCTTTTCAGCAGGCAAAAATGAAGTTCTTGTCAGCAAGCAAACCGAAGTCCTCGAAGCAGGCAAACCAAAGTCCTCCCATTAGGCAAACCAAGTCTTTTCCAGTAGGAAAATTAGCAAAAAGTCCTCTCAACAAGAAAAATTATAAACCAAAGTCCTCGTCAGTAGACAAACCCAAAGTCATCATAGCAGGAAAACAAAGGTCCTTGTCCGCAAGCAAACCAAAAGTCCTTGTCAGCAGGCAAACTCGAAATCTTCTTCAGCAGGCAAACCTAAAGTACTCACCAACAGGCAAACTTGAAGTCTTCCTCAGCAAAAAAACTTGAAATTTTCGTTAGTTGGCAAACCAAAGCCCTCACAATAGGCACTAGTCAATCCGAAAATATCGCACAAGTGAACGGACGCCATTTCCATCACTTTAGGTACGTGTCATTCTCATAGGTAATCCCATGAAATCAACTTTGCCTAACAACACGTTCACTTTTATGCGTGCATAGCACATTTTTCGTTCTAAAATTTTGAAACGAAACAGCCATCCCTAACAACCTTTGATTGACACTCTTGAAAGAGCCCCAATCATAGGGGAGCAAACTGTAGACACCCGTTTTCGTTCCAAATTTTTTGAACAAATACCGTATAGGTTCCTATGACGAATCTTTAGATCAGTATGCTCGGACTTGGTAAATGTGGAAGTTTGAATTTAATTGAGGAGTATGACCAATTGCAAACCTTTTTTGTTTAATCCATTTAATTCATCTTGGGTTTAAATCACTTGGGCCTTATTTGATTTAACTAATCCAAGAACAAAGTCTTCATTTAAATTTTGGTCCAATCCAAAACCCACTAAAGTTCATTGATCTTTCTTAATCCCAAACACTTTTGTCCCAAATTTCAAGCCCAAGAAGACTTTTAATTTTTAAGGGTGAACTTCCAATTTCACCCTCCACTTGGCACCCCTTGATTGGTTCACTTTTCTCAAAGTAAAAGTTACTCTTTAGAACAAAAAATATGTCTCTCCTCTCCTTATGTGGCTGGCCATAAGGAGGAATTTTCACTCCTATTTTTTGCTTATTGAAGTCACCTTTCCCTCCTAGGTTCCCTCACATTCCTTTGTACCAAATGCCACTTTCCACACAAAATAAGACATTTTTCACCTAAAAAACAACAACAATGTACTTAAGAAACAACAAATTTTTCTATCTCTTTGGACAACTATGTGTACCTAAAAGAGGGAGTTTCTCTTCTTTTCATTTTACTTAGTTAATTGGACATTATCTTATTAAGCTTTCACCTTTTCTTACATGCCAAATACCACATTTTCTATCCAAAAAATAGCACCAATAAAACAAAAACTTTTTTAGAGTGTGAAGCCTTCTTTCCCCTTCTATTGCTTTGTAATTACACAATTTTTTCCTTAAACTTTTTCACTTTATTATATGTCAAAAACCAAAGAAAAATTGTGTCTTTTCCCCCCAATGGCTGGCCAAACTAAGGAGAGTTTCCCCTCACTTTTTTTTTTTTTGCTTTTTCTTTATTGAAAACACTCCAAAATGTACCTTGTTGTTCAACTTTTTACAAACCTTCTTCTCCACTTTTTTTTCACATCAAAGAAACCCCTCATTCTTCCCCATGGCCAGCCACCTAAAAGGTTTTTCCCTCTCACTTTTAACTTGGTTTACCACACCTCACTTTCTCTAGCCCCACCTTTACACCCCAAAAGTGAAACACATTTTCACCTCAAAAGTTGAAACTCTTTTTTCCCCTCTCTATATGGCCAGCCATGCACCAATTATTTTGCTTTTTTTAATCCATTGGTTAGCCCTTAATCTTTCTATAAATACTCCCTTGCTAACAAAGAACACCAACACAATACTAATGCAAAAAAGAGAGAAAAGAGAGAGTTTATAGAAAGAAAAAAAATGAGAAATGAGATAAAAGAGAGAAGAATATAAAGATTAAAGAGAGAAATATAACAAAAGAGAAAAGAGTGTTCAAGAAAAGTGAGGAATAGCAAAGAGTGAAACACAAAAGAAGAAATAGTGAAAGTTCTTCATCATTTTCGGCCATCCTTTGTTTTTGGTCTTCTAATCTTCATTCAAATCATTCTTCCAACTTCGCTAAGTCCACAAGAGCACAAGATCTCTGAGGATAATCACCGCACGTGAATATTTTCCTTAGTCAAAGAAGGTTGGTTAAATTTCTATTTCTTGAAAACAAATCGTTAGTATGATTCATGTGTTCAAACCACCTTTAAAATGAACTATTTTAATTTAGATCATTTAAAAAGTAATCATACTAGTTTTAGGTAGTCACTAATCTCTTGGCATTTACTTTCTCTTCACTAATTCTATGTTAGTAAGCTACTATTCATAATGTAATATTGAGTTAATGGTAGTTTTAAAGTTCTTTCCTGTAGTTTAGTACCTTAAGAATTTTTATATCCTCTAAGTTAGATGTTTTATTTTAAGTTGTCATTAATTACATGTGAATTTTAATTCTTTAAGAAGAATTTTGGACCCCATTTGGCCCATTAAAAATTTTACTACTTACTAATTATTTTGAATCTCATCTTTAAGGTAGTTTAGTTTAAATCTACTTAGCTTAATTTATATTTTTAACTTGTCTAGTTTAAATTAATTTAGTTTAATGCGCCTAATTAATCTACCTCGTTTAAAGTAGTCTAGTTTTAATCCATTTAGTTAATCTTCATATTTAACCTATCTAGTTTAAAGTAGCTTTGTTTAATTCATTTAATTTAATCTTAAAGTTTAATTCATCTAGTTTAAAATAACTTAGTCATAATCCACTTAGTTTAGCTTACATAATTAATCTACTTAGTCTAAATACGCACACTTTAATTTACTTCTCATTTTTAATTCATACTTTGTAAGTAGTTTTAATTTTTTTTCTTTGCTTCATAGTTAAAATTATTCCTTTCCTTTATATGCTTACTTTTACTGCATTACTTCAAAGTCGATATTCGGTGTCGTTTTGTTTGAATATAAATTGCAAAATATGTGCTTTTCTTGAATTAAAATTTTGATTAATTTTCTTGAAATACAAATGGCTAGACTTCGGTCTAGGTAAGAGAGAGAGCTTTAAATCCTCACTATTTTTCATCCAAATCTCTCGATCTTTGAAATTTCTCATGTAGACCAATGAGAAAAGATTTGACCCTCTTCAAGGTAAAATGGCAGCTCCTTACTTGTCATCATTGCTTTGCAATTGGATGACAAACAACTCCTTGTCTAATACATTAAAAACACACCCATCACAGGAGCCTCCTTACTACTTATAAAGGGTTTGTATTAGACTTGGTAGGTTTTACTCGTTTTCATATGGCTATTCATCATGATCCGCACCCTTGTCATATCCAACTTCTTTAAGGGGAGTGGCTTTGGGTAATGAGCTGGATGCATTGGTCTTGGGTGGACAAGAGCAGTACCTACAAACATGTAGTAAGGTGATTTTCATATTACTTTTAGGACTCAAGAAGAAATTAAAGAACTCTTTAAAAATTTTGATAAATTTATGGATATTGAAAGGCTAAAGGCATATACATATATAACATAAGGGTTGTATGTGATAGATGGTTTCATGTATGAGTGTATATAATGAGCTATTTATATATTATCTAAATTTTTACACGTATGTTAATTTATTTGGGTCACGAGGTGTTATTGGCTAAATGGGCTGGTTCTAAAATGTGTTGATTAGTTTTGAATATGACATATGTATCTTTTTGTTACTATGTAAGAAATTTTGATTTCCTTGTTTCTTGATTGTGTGATAGATGTGTGTGCATTCTTGACTAAATTCAAAGATAATTAATTGTAGGGTCGTCTGGTCCAGAAAAAGGTAGGATCAGGAGTGATCAGAGGAAAGGTATTAGATTGTGGCATCTCTTTTTAATTAATTAACAACTCGGTAAATTTAAATTATTGTTTGCTTAATAGCAGGACCTTTGGGTTTGAGGAAAGATGAGATTCTCATAGGTATAGATTATGATGACGATTAACGTGCCGACATATGGAAAAACGTCCCCTTTGTGATAATTGAGACAACAAAAAGCTTGAAATGTTGATAATGTGAAAAAGAATTTTTGCATTTGCATTCTTTGAGATTGGTTTGTTTTAGATGTGAGAAGGTGTGTGAGGTTTATGAATTGTTCTTGATGCGAGAATGATTGTCCAGTTGATGATTGTTTCTTTATGTAGAAAAATGAAAAAGGATGGTTCTATTTCTTGATATGGAAGAATATACAAGTTGATGTTTTCCCTAGACTTGAAGACATGTAAGCTTTGTTTGTGAATAATATGGTGATTGTGACTAATATTATGAGTTGTTACCTATATTAAGAATGAATCATTATGAGTGAATATATAAATATAATCACTACTCGTAAAGGAAGCTAAAGAAAAAGTAAAAGAAGAAGTTCAATGAAAAATAAGTATATATATATATATATATATATATATATATATATAATTAATGGATATTTAATTAAGCTTGGTAAATAAACTAAGAAATAGAGTAATTTTGATAAGTAAAATTTCATTGAGCTTTTTAACTAGCCCCATTCTCTTCTATTTTCCCCCCAGGTGACCCAGCATGGATTTTGAAATAGACATTTTTGGTGAAAGCTTGAGAGTTAATATTTCTTTAGGTGGGTCCATGCAGTCGACATCCTCATCACATTGTACTTGGGTTCGAGTTCTTAATAGTTAGATGGAACATTATTAATTATGGTTATGTGACTATAAATTTTCCACATGTTTTGTAATTTATACGAAGTGCTTGAGCTCGAGCTGCAATGGTGATGATGTCGTGTGTATTTTGATATGGAAATATAAGTCTGATGTATTATGAAGCTGTAAGTGGTGTGTTATGAAGCTGTAAGTGTATGGTTGTATCTTAGAGTTAGTGACATGGTATATATAGGTCAGCCTTGATGTTTAAAAGTAATGATTTCGTTTCAGGTAAGGCTCGCTCGGGATGGGTTGTTGCATTTTTGGTATAAGAACTTTACATTTAGGATTCTATAAACTGCATTGGCATGAGCATGGGGCATTGATTGTTTATAAGTCATTTTTTGGTAAGGTCTGGGGATACCGTGTGGACAGGGTGGAGGTAGACTTTTCGGTTTTAAGGAATGATTTTTAATGAGAAATTTGAGAAAGAAGTAACAACAATTTTCTTGTGTTTGTTTCTAAAGGATGCTAGTTAGGATTGTTTGTTGTTTAGGAGTTGTGTTGTGGTGATACAGTTAGGAGATTCAAATGTGGTTGGTTCTTTTTGTGGAACAAGTGTGTCTAAGAAGTCCCGTCTTAGTTGTTTAGGTGGTGGGTCTGTAACCTACAATTATATTGATTTGGTTTGTATGAGGATGCATAACCTTAAAGGGAATTTCAATATAACTTGGTTGGTTAAGTTTTAAGCTTACGTAAGTTGCTTTAACAAGTTAAGTATGCGATGGTCAAAGAGTAGCCTCCTAGGACTTAGTTGTGCAGTTAATCATGTGTCTAAGAGTAGTTGTTAGGGTATGATAGCAAAGTTGGATAGTAAAAGAAGTAATGGTTTTAATCAACTAAGTAGAATCCAAAATATCTTTCATATGAAATTAAAAAATTTCTCATTAGTATTAAGTTGAGGATTCAATAATTGCAAGAGAATTAAATATTTAATTAGAAATGAATTTGGTTACTTAGAAGTTGTAAAATCTATGGGTCATATGAAATAATTGAGGTGTACTTAAAGTGTGAGAATATAATTATATATAAATGAGAGATGGATTTTGTCAAAGTATTACAAATGGGTTGGAAAGACCTTTCCTTTGCTAATAGTAAGGGGAGTTTATCAAAATTGTTGGTTAGATAAAGGGAAGAATGATCTTGAATATTAAACCAAGGGCTTAGAATATATTATTAGCAAGTCATAGTAATCTTTGGATGAGAGTAAAGAAATTTTTCTCTAATATAAAAGGATTAAATGTATTTGACTAACAAAATAGGATTGGAAGTTGAATTATTTATAGAAAAACATAAAAATCTAAGTAAGAAGAATAGAAGGGTTTAAGAAGTTAGTTCAAGCGGAAATTTTATTTTAATTTGGTGAAAGTTAATTAAGGAAAGGGAATTTAGTGAAGTGTTTTTTTTTTTTTTTTTTTGTATTAGATCAATCAAGTTATAAATTTTCAATGTGTTTGAAGAATTAGGAATTTAATGTTGCTTGATTTTTTCCAACATGACAAATGACATGGAAATAAGTGTAACGGAGAGGGAAAACTTTAGGAATTTGTTTGGAAAGCTCAAGAGATTAAATTATTTTAGTTACCATGTATAAAAGAACGTTGAACCTAGCTGACTTCATAATAATTAGGCTTATAAATGAAAGCTAGGAAGTCGATATGTATCTTTGGACAGATATTTGATAGGTTATGTCTACTTTGTGGCTAATGAATACTAATAAAAGTATGAAATTAATTAGCTTTAGTTGTGATGAGCATATGTTGTCATGCTTAGTTAAATTCTGATTTTCTAATTTTAGAATATAAACTTTTGTGGATCGAAGTGGCATGAGTAATTTCTTGGAATTCGAGTTGTGGTATAAAGTTGATAATAAACTTTGCTCAAGTAAATAGTAAAGGTCACAAAAGAAGACTTTAAAAGTATACTTTGAGGCTAATTAAGGATTCATGAAGCTCATTATCCGATGGGTTTAACATAGTGAATTTGATGAAAATAAAATGTGAGAACTGGATTCAAATAGAGAGTATTATATCTAGAATTAAAAAATTAATTTGTAAGCTTTCGAACTCGGAATGGTTTTATGGTTCAAATAGTTATATGTGGTATAGATTGGGGTTTAAAATTTTTATTAGACTCGAAGTTGAAAGTGTGGGTTGAGGAGTGTAAGGTCATAAATTCAATGGCTTGGTGTACTTTATATGTAGAGTCTGATATTTAGTTAAATTATTTTTAATCACGGGAGTGCATTTCTATAAGAATTGGTACGTTTGTTTGAAAACAAACTATAATTAATTTATATTAGAATGTGTGAGACTTGAAAATAAATGAACAAACTAAGAATCAAATAATAAAAACATATGTTAAGGAAGGATTACAAAGTTACAGAAGGATGATAAGAAAAATTAAGTGAAAACTAAAATTTTAAAGAACGGTGTGGTAAAATGTAGCAAAATGAGAAGTGAAAGGGTAAAGTTATGACAAGGTAAAAGAGAGGCTATAAATAAGAGAAAGGCATAAGATATTTTTAGTGTGGATATCTCCAGAGAGACCATGGAAAGAGAGAAAGAGAAAAGAAGAGAAAAGAAGAAGAAAAAGAGAAAGAAATGGGAAAGAGACGGAGAAAAGCTCCAAAAATCAAGGTAAAGATATACTTTTCTTTAGTTTTAATCATCAACCACTTAAACTTACGATTTGATTTATAGATTTGATTTTTTTAAAGAAAAAATTGAGGAGATTTAAGTTATTTTGAAGAAAAATAAGTTTTAAACCAAATTTCATGGTTTTGAAGGTTAAAGCTTAGGCGTAGGTAATATTGGTTTTTGTTGATAAAACCATAAGAAACTTGTATCCTTGAAAATTTGAAAAGTTCCATGGAAATCAGGAAGAAATTTGGAAGAGAAAGTGAGTTTCGTATGAAATTTTACTAGAATTGGAGGGTGTAGTCGACTACACTAGTGCATAGTCGACAACAAAGTGTTTCTTGTCAAAAATTTTGTGTAACATCAGGTGTGTAGTTGACTACTCAAAGTTTCTAAATGAGAGTGTGTAGTCAAATACAACTCTGTAGTCAACTACATCTCATTATAGTCAACTACAACATGTTTTTCCAAACTTTTTGGCCTTTTTCCTTTAATTTTTTTAATATAAAACCTTTCCAAAGTGATTTTAATCTTCAAATACATTAGAAACATGATTAAAAAAAACCTTATAAATGCCTAGTATTCATGATACTAAAGTGTTTTTAAAACCCAAAATCAACAAATTTGAAACGGGAAAGAAAAAAGGGTATAACACTTTGATTTTTTGATTTTTGGTTGCGTGCGAAGTGTGCACATGATATTTAAAGTATAAAAATACTTTTAGGGTTGTTTGGTATGCATTAGTGATTGAAAATAATGAAATTAGATGTTATAACTTCTAGGTGCAAGTGTAGATAACATTAAATGACAAATGAAGTAAATAAAGGCTAGTTTGTGAATCACATAGCAAGGTGAGTTCGCCTTACTTCTAGTAAGTGAGAAGAAAATTAAGAACATTAAGAGTTAACTAAATATTGAATATGAGAAGTTAATGATATAAATATGTTTTAGATTAAATGTGTTATGTAATTTTGTGTATATATGAAATGAAACATATGTAAGTAAAAATATAAAGGTATATCCTTTTTCGTGTACTGTGTGATAGGAGCTTAAATATTCATATTTAAGCTCCTTAATTTACATTTGTTAAGATCTTTGTTTACATATTTTATTATTTTTTACTTCATTTTTGTGTTTTCTGTGTTTTTTATAGGCTTGTGAAGAAAAGAAAGCATTTTGAAGCTTTAAAGGAAGAAAACTGAAGATTTGGAAAGAGCTAGTGCGATAGAGCGCAACATGACTGCGATCGAGCGCAGAAGCAATCGTGTGCACATATAGAAGGCTCGAGCGCACCCATGCTCCTGAGCGCAGAAGCATGCAATCGAGCGCACACGCACAGAGAGGCGTCAAAGCCAGTTTTTGAAAGAAGCCTCTGGATCCTACTTTGGAAATTAGGGTTTCGAGGCACCCTTAGAACCCTATAAATAGACTTTTAAAACACAGAAACGGGATCTCCCTTTGAGGAGCATATCTCCCTTTGAGAAGCATATCTCCTTTTTAGTTTTAGTTTTAGGTTGGGAGGCCGGAGGCCAGAGAGGATTCTATAGAAGAATTGACGACTCTTCAATAGAGCTCTCTCGGGTTTCTTCTTTCCTTTATTTTATTATCTGTAACTAAACTTATAGTAAGGGCTTGGTTGAAGCCCTAATTATGTTTAACCAATAATTCAGTATTGGCGCCTTTGCAATATTTATGTTGTGATTCTTAATTTAAGTAATGCCCGTTTTTATTTAAATTCCTCATATGTGTGTGTCTGATCAACGTATGCATGTGGTATGGATTAGTTAGTTGAATCAATTTGGATGACCGAGTCCTAGGTTCAACAATAGTAACAAAAGATATCCACACCAGATTCTTGGGTTAATCAATATGGGAAACCGAGAGTGGACCAAGCCCTAAGTCCCGTGTGGTTGTCGATTTCCACAGATCCTATGCTCTCTTAAGGAACAACTCAGTATACACCATGCTGAATCCCTTAAGAGAGAAAAGAGTTAGAGTATACACCATACCTAACTCGTTGCTTAGAGAAATCAATAGCCTAAGGAGTGGACTAAGCCCTTAGGTTGACAACCATTAGGTATTCATAGTATGAGTAGAGCATTGGCATACTGTTTTGTTGGGGTAGTATGATTAGTGGTGGATATCAAGTCCCTACACCTTTATCATTATTATCTAAATCCAATAAATATTTCTATCTATTTTTACTTTGTGAAATTAATTCTAAATCAAAATTCACCAATCCCTATGGAAATGATCTCGCACTTGCACACTATGCTACTGTAGACCTTGTTCACTTGCTAGTAAAATAAGTTCAGTTATTTGCTTATTTATTTAGGTAGATAAACACACAAGTTTTTGGTGCCGTTGTCAGGGATTGTGCTAAATTTCTTTTTAGAATTATTTTCGTTATTAATTTTTGTTTTTTTCTGTTCTATTTATATTTTCTTTATCAAACAACCTTAATTTTTTTTTTCATATTTTCTTTTCCTATTTTTCTATTTTTGTTGAGGTGTGCAGCAGAGGAGTTTCTATCCTCATTGCGATCGAGTGCACTAGTGTAGCACTTGAGCGTAGGAAGAACAGCGATCGAGTGCAGTTCAGGGTGCGCTCGAGTGCAAAAGGTCTAGAGAGTACCCGAGCAGCAGTACTGAAACTACTGCACTGAACCGGTTCAACTGATTCATGCACAGGCTTTGATCCAGAAATCCAGCCTTCTTTCCACTCAATACAGAGCAAGGAGTAAAGAGCAAGGACATGTAAGAAGTGAACTTAAAAGGTGGATTTCCAAATTGGTTGGCTGCTATGGAAAGAAAGATAAATATGCTTGTAAAAGCCATGACTGCGCAGAACGTCTCACCTAGTCCATGAGCCAAACAACTCTAGGTATGTGCTATATGTTTTCGTTTTGATCACACTACTGACACTTGCCCTTTGTATTCATCTACAGATAAAGAGCAAGCAAATTATGTGGGACCAAACAACTATAACATATATGAAAATACCTATAATCCTGGATGGCGGAACCACCTCAACCTCTCAAGGAGCAACAATCAAAATGCCTTTAACATTCAAGGAGAACAAAGAAACTCCCAACAAGCAGCTCAAGCAGTTCCAGAATCAAAGAAGAGTGACCAAGAGAGTCTTGTGATGTAATTAGCAACTCAGCAACAACAACTGATGGCTTCACAAGAACAGTTCATAGCAAAGGCAAATCACTGCAAAGCATGAGCAAGCCATTCAAAGACTAGAAGTACAAGTGGGACAATTGACTAAGGAGCTAAGTGAAAGAAAATAGGGAGAATTTCCAGCCCAAACAATACCCACTCTAGGTGTTATTGAGCAAGCTTTTTAGTTCCATCACATTGATCCATTGGAGA
This sequence comes from Bretschneidera sinensis, assembly GCA_023935145.1. Classification (NCBI taxonomy): domain Eukaryota; kingdom Viridiplantae; phylum Streptophyta; class Magnoliopsida; order Brassicales; family Akaniaceae; genus Bretschneidera; species Bretschneidera sinensis. The sequence continues at coordinate 52,386,120 of CM043703.1, read as the reverse complement.
CCACCCTTACTCTTAGTTTCACAAGATCGAATATAAAGCCAGCATCTGAGGATGTTACTGATGACATCATTGAAACTGTGCACCTCCTTGAGGCCACTCCAAATTATCCAAGTAAGTATACCGATCCATTTGAAATTCTTGTGCCTACTAATACTACTTTTTACCCTTCTATTGTCCAGGCACCGAATTTGGAGTTGAAGCAACTGCCGAAGCATTTGACTTATGCTTATATGGGAGAGAATAAGACACTACCTGTGCTAGTTGCTGCCAATCTTAGTTTTGGGGAAGAATAATTCTTGGTCCAGCTGAAGACGTTAAACTTAGCGGTCATGGGAGGCACCCCATAGCTTATCCTTTTATTTATTTTTATTGTTTTTCCTATTTATTGTTATTTATTTATTTTTTGTACTTTTTGTTTTCCCGTATTATGTTAGTTTTTCTTTTTTAGGGACAATGTATGCATCTGTTCAAGTTTGGGGGTGTGCTATGAGCCATGCCGGCCCAACTAGTTCTCCTTGTGCCAGGTCAGATCTTTCCATGTTATTCACACATTGGGGATAATGCGTAATTTAAGCTTGGGGGTATGGGAGACACATTCACACACTTGTCCCAGTTTTTTTTTTTTTTTTGAAAAGATAAATGCATATTCATATTATGTTGAAAATTTTTGTTGATCTAAAAGAATACTGTGATATGATTTCATCAGTGAGCTTAAAATCCTAAACACATTAGCTAATGATAGAGTTTTAAGGTGTAGTTACCTACTTTTGGCATTTAAGAATTCACAAGTTTGATCTAAAAATTGACACAAGCACATTAGCATATAATGGTGTGAGGTATGACATATAATTTCTATGTATATGTTTCCATGACCTAACTGTAATCAGATAACTTGTTCGAATAACACTTTGGCATAGAAAAATAGAGAAGGATGTTATTATGCAAAAAAAGAGAAAATAAAATGCTCCTAATGATCATTAAATATATTTTCCACTGAGTAATTGAACCTCTTGCCTTAGTAAGCAGTGAGTGTTCATGTCAAAAGGTGGGAATGATGCATATAATGATCATTAAATAAAGTTTCGATTGAGTAACTAAACTTCTTACCTCAGTAAGCAGTGAGTGTTCACGTCAAAAGGTGGGGATTTTGCTTGGAAGCATTAAGACCAGTTAGTTTCGTAGCCTTTTTTACTCGAGTTAGTAAGTTCTTAGGGGTATCTTTATACTTAATGCCCTAAAACCATCTGATTTGGGAGTCATTGGCTATACACTCGCTACATGGGTCAATTAGAAAGCTTAATGGAACTCAACATGGCAAAAAGCTCATGATAAAAGAAAAAGAAAATAAATAAAACTATGTCATTGTTGTTCATTCTGATAGGGAATTCGATGAATGTTAAGACACAGAAACACTACACATTGGAATCATTTGGAAGCTTAATCTTTTATGTGCTAGTTCACCATACACTGATTCAGACTTTTGATGCCTTAGCCTACCTCTTGTAAGTAATTAAAATTTCAAACTCCTATTCATTGCGAAGATGGGTTTGTACTTTAAGTTTGCTCATTAATAAATATCATGGTTTGTGTGACACTTAAATTTTCGGATACCATGAATGATGGATTTATCTTTACGTCTTTGTTTTTTATTTAGTTTTTAGTTTCTAGTTTCTAGTTTCGTATTGCTAAGGGACTAGCAATATGTAAGTTTAGGGGTGTGATAGGAGCTTAAATATTCATATTTAAGCCCCTTAATTTACATTTGTTAGGCTCTTTGTTTACATATTTTATTATGTTTTACTTCATTTTTGTGTTTTCTATAGGCTTGTGAAGAAAAGAAAGCATTTTGAAGCTTTAAAGGAAGAAAACTGAAGATCTGGAAAGAGCTAGTGCGATCGAGTGCAACATGATTGTGATTGAGCGCAAAAGCAATCATGCACACACATAAAAGGCTCTAGCACACCCATGCACTCGAGCGCAGAAGCATACGATCGAGCGCACACGCACAGAGAGGCAGCTGAGCCAGTTTTGGAAAGAAGCCTCCGGATCCTATTTTGGAAATTAGGGTTTCAAGGCACCCTTAGAGCCCTATAAATAGACTTTTAAAACACAGAAACATGATCTCCTTTTGAGGAGCATATCTCCTTTTTAGTTTTAGTTTTAGGTTGGGAGGCCGGAGGCCAAAGAGGATTCTACAGAAGAATTGACGACTCTTCAATGGAGCTCTCTCGGGTTTCTTCTTTCCTTTATTTTATTATGTGTAACTAAACTTATAGTAAGGGTTTGGTTGAAGGCCTAATTATATTTAACCAATAATTTAGTATTGGTGCCTTTGCAATATTTATGCCGTGATTCTTAATTTGATTAATGTATGTTTTTATTTAAATTCCTCATATGTGTATGTTTGATCAACGTATGCATATGGTATGGATTAGTTAGTTGAATCAATTTGGATAACCGAGTCCTGGGTTCAACAATAGTAACAAAAGATATCAACACCAGATTCTTGGGTTAATCAACATGGGAAACAGAAGTGGACCAAGCCCTAGGTCCCATGTGGTTGTCGATTTCCACAGATCCTATGCTCTCTTAAGTAACAACTCAGTATACACCATGCTGAATCCCTTAAGAGAGAAAAGAGTAAGAGTATACACCATGCCTAACTCGTTGCTTAGGGAAATCAATAGCCTAAGGAGTGGACCAAGCCCTTAGGTTGACAACCATTAGGTATTCATAGCATAAGTAGAGCATTGGCATACTGTTTTGTTGGGGTAGCATGATTAGTGGTGGATATCAAGTCCCTACGCCTTTATCATTATTATCTAAATCCAATAAATATTTCTATCTATTTTTACTTTGTGAAATTAATTCTAAATCGAAATTCACCAATCCCGGTGGAAATGATCTCGTACTTGCACACTATGCTACTGTAGACCTTGTGCACTTACAAGTAAAACAAGTTTGGTTATTTGCTTATTTATTTAGGTAGATAAACGCACAACACTATGTGATGCTATTATTAAAAGGAATTGTGATTGATTGTGCTTGAGATTCATTTGTGATGTGAATGCATTGCATAAATATGATCTTATAGTTTTTGTGTGGAAATGAATTTTGTACATGAATAAATAATAGGACCCGTCCAGAAGGGGTGAAGGGTACCGAGGATAATGTTGGAATGGTAGGACCCCACCCAGGAATCGGTGAAAGGGATCCAAGGATAATATATGGTAGGACCCCGCCCGGAATGGGTTAAGGGTATCTAAAGATTTATGATGAGAAACACACCAGTACGTGGGTAGATGTTCTCATTGTTATCTGATTAGCCCAGTGAGGGCTAATGAAATGAAAAGAAATGAAAGAGGCAAAATGAATTGAGATGTGATCATGCATTGCATTGCATTGCATATGATGATTGATGTGATTTTCCTAGTGAGTGGCATATGATGTGATTGGCCCAGTGAAGGGCATATGATGTTGATTTGTGTGATGTGATGATGTTGTGCTTATTGATTGATTGTTTGTGATGTGAAAATTGTGAGACTGGATTGTGTGATGAGTGTATAAATGTACTATAAATTCATTTGTGATTATAATATGGTGTGTAGTGCCATTACATGATGGGCACTCTTCTTTGAATTGAAGATATGTAAGAAATATAAGGATTAAAATTCAAAAGATATGGAAGTGACTTAGAGTCTTATGCTAATTAACTTAACATATAATATGAATTAGTAAACAAAACTAAAAATCAAGTACTTTGAGTAATGTGTTACCCACTGAGCTTTTTGAAGCTCACCCCTTTTTTATGTTTTATTTTCCCACTAGATGGAAACCAATTATGGAAGAAAGCTCTATTTGAGAGTTGAGAGTTGAGATTGACTAGCAGTTTGGAAGCGGCATCCTCAGAGTCATTTTAAGTCTAAACTTTTCTTGTAAAAAGGGTATTTTTGGAAAAATTTAAATGTTTGTAAATTATAAGGATTTAAAAACTAATACATTAGTTGTATGGTATGAGTATGACTATACATGGGATGAATTGTTTGAGCAAGATAAATTGTTAGAGCTCGGAGCTTAAAAGTGACGATTCTATCTCGGGTATGGCCCACCCAGGGATGGTCGTTAAATTAAAGAAATTACTATGATGAGATGTTTGGATGCTTTGGAATGTTACTTAAAATTTGAAAGGTGATACAGAACAAATAGAAGAAGAGACGCTAGTTCACACTGCTGAGCATGATATAGATGTAGTGCACACTGCTGAGCACGGTATAGATGTAGTGCACACTGTTGAACACGACACAAATGTAGTGCACACTACTGAGCACAACACATATGAAATACCAAAGGGGACAGCAAGGAATGGGGCAGTAAGTCCAGATACTATCTCAAATACTAGCTCTGACATGGTGCCTACACTAAGGAGAAGTGCATGGATCAAAGCATTTAAGTCTAGCTTACTTAAAGTTAGTTAAATAGCTATTACAATTCTGTTACAGTAAGTTAGAACTGTAACTAACTTACTAGTTAAGAACAACTAGTATAAAACACCTTGTACATTCCTTTGTTAAGGCATTGAATAATAATTCTCAAGGCATTTCTCTAAAATGATTTAGGAGCTTCCCACTTGCTTGAAAAGTGATATTTTCTTTCAGATTTTTTGCATCTTTTTGTTCTTCTTTCCTTCTTTTTTACTTTATGTTCTTCCTATTCTTGTTTCATTTTTTGTTTTCTCTTCTTCTCTCCTACCTTGTCCTAACATTGGTGCTTTCATTCTTCCTTTACTCTAATAAACACACATCCTCTCGTTTTCTTCAATTCATACACTAGAAGATTTCCTATGATAGAAGGAACCAAAAACTACAACAGAACGGAGGAGTATGTGAAGAATTTCCAAACCAAGATGGATAATCTTCAGCAGTTCCAGACCTCTTAGTATCAAGAAATTTCTGAACTAAGAAAGAGTTCAGATACTTAATTTGCAAAGTTAAACCATACATTGAAGAAATTTATGGCTTCCATGGATCATAACCAAGACAACCAACATGCACACCCCCAGTTTAGGCAAAACACTAGTGGCCTTAATCAGAATCAAGAAATTAATTCTTGTTTTTTACCTTTTAGGAATTTTATACTAGAATTCATAAGATTTGATGGTACATAGGTGGAAGGGTGGATTTTTAAGGCAGAATAGTTCTTTGATTACCATAGCACTCCATTTGATAAAAGGATCCTCATTTCTTCCTTTTACATTGAGGGTTCTGGCTTATCTTAGTTCTAGTGGGTACATAAATGAGGCCTTATTCATTCTTGGCTAGCATTTCTTGAAGCTCTTAGATTTGGATTTAGTCCTGCAACCTATGAAGACCCTTAAAGAACTTTAGCCAAGTTACAACATACCACAATTGTTGCTGACTACCAAGCACAATTTGAAACTTTGGCAACAAGGGTGCAAAGCTTATCTAATTCCTTTTTTGTAAGTCTTTTCATCTCGGTACTGAAACCAGAACTTAAAAGGGAGCTGCTACTTCTCCAACCTTATTCTGTAATCCAAGCATTGGCAATGGCAATGAAAAGGTTACTAGAAAGCCAGCACAATGACATCCAACAAGCACCCAAACCTCCCTTGCACACTGCTCTAACATCCAGCTTCAATTTAGGTAACTTCAAGATCCTTTTTCTTTTCCTAGAAAAAATTTTAATCCTGCAAACACCATAAAACCACCACCAATAAGACCTATCCCAAACCATCACAACACACAATTTCCCATCAAGAAACTAAACCATGCTGAAATCAATAGTAGAAGGGAGAAATGCCTTTGCTACACTTATGATGAGAAATATCACCCAGGACATAAGTGCAAGAGCAAATTCTTGACTTTAATAGGTAATCAAGATGATGATATAGGCCATGCTATTGTAGATTAATCCACATCTCAGTGCATAGAAGATGAATCTCAGGTACTTTCAGAAATAAGTCTGAATGCTCTAGCAGGCCAAATAAGTTCTAGAACACTTAGGTTGTCTGGACAACATGGTTCTTTCACCTCACAAATTTTGATAGATAGTTGTTGTGCACACAACTTTTTTTAAGAAGATGTAGCACTCAAGTTGGGGTTACATATTTTTTAATCAATATTGTTCAAGGTTTATGTGGGCAATGGGGATTACTTATATTGTGACAAGGTCTACTCTTCAGTGACTTTAACTCTATAGCACCATGACTTTGTGATTGATCTTTTTGTGTTGTCCATATAAAGAGAAGACATAATGCTTGATATTCAATGGTTAAAACAGTTAGGCACCATTTTAACCAATTATAAAGAACTCACAATGCAGTTTGATTAGCATTGACACATGGTGCACCTTCAAGGGGAATCCTACCTGCATCTACAGCCTATTCATCCCAAACAACTCCAAAAACTAGCTGCCTATAATGGCATAGTTTCCTACTTTCAATTGACAATAGAACTTTCCCCATAAACATATGACACCTATATTCCCAGCAACATCCATACCATATTATAGAAATTAATATTGTTTTTCAAAACCCCACTTAATTACCTCCTTCCAGACTATTAAACCACCATATACATCTTGCCCCTGGCAGTGCACCTATGAATGTCAAACCCTACAGGTATCCTGACTTTCAGAAAGGAGAAATAGAAAAGTTGGTATAGAAAATGTTACACAATGGCATCATAAGGGATAACCAAGTCCATTCTCCTCACCAGTGCTTCTGGTCAAGAAGAATGATAGGTCATGGAGATTTTGTATGGACTACACAGCTCTTAATGGTGTCACTATTAAAGACAGATTTCCAATCCCTACAACTGGTGAGTTGAATGGTGCAAAAATCTTCTCAAAGCTAGACTTAAAGGTTGGTTACCATTAGATTAGAGTCCACATTCCCAAAACTGCATTTAAAACATATGAAAGGCACTATGAGCTCTTCGTCATGCCATTTGGCCTCACTAATGCCCTTTGAACTTTCCAAGCTACAATGAACATGATCTTCAAGCCCTTCTTAAGGAACTGATGAGTCTTAAATATTGCATATTTTAGACCCTTAACTTATATTTTTTATGCTCTTAGTTAGTAGTATTTTACTTTATTTTACGTTTTTCTTGTGTTTTGTGTATTTTTACAGGTTTGTGGAGAAAATGAAGTATTTCAGGAGATTTGAAGCTTCTGGAGACATTGCGCTCGATCGCACGAGATATGCGATCGAGCACACCTGCGCTCGAGCGCACCTGCCTATGAACGAGCGCAAGGTCAACATCCCACATCGAAATAGTTGCTGTTCAGTGCGTCTGCGATCGATCGTAACAGCATGCGATCGAGCGCACATGTGATCGATCGCACCATTCTGCGATCGAGCGCACTCGGGCCAGTATCCCACATCGAATCTGAAACCTACAGTGCTCCGTGACTTCCCCTATATAAACACCATCTGGCTTCATAATCCAGTGTACAATTCCTAAGCCACTTTGGTGTTTACCGGTGGACGTCCGCCAGCATTCTGGTGGATCCCGAAGGCATTGCTACCACGAGGGGAAGCGCCGCCCGTCAGCGAGTGAAATTTCTCCCATGTAAAGTTTTTTATTTATTTCTTTATATTCAGTTGTTTTAGTTTAAATGTTTAGCACTTTTTATTATAGTTTTATAGTTATGAGTGGTTAGAATCTTCAGCTAAGGTTGAAGATGAAGCCCCGCCGTTGTTTGGTGTAGTAGTTCAGATTTGCTTGTACAAATCTGACAATTTTTAGTACAAATATTCTGTTAATTATTTGAGTTAATCTTATAATTGATTGAGTTTAAATTGTCTGTTGGATTTTCTTTGTGTTTCATCTGATGGATACATCGAATTGTTTTCGATTAAATTGGATTCCCTTTGTGATTTGTTAAGAGCGGATACATTGGGTGCTTTTGATTTAGTTGGGATATTCTTTGTTTTTTGTCTTATAGTTGGATTCATTGAATGTTTTGATAGGCTATATTTTTAGAACATATATGCTTAAACTTTGGTGGGGTGGATTCGGAAACTTTAGTGCTTTTTATTATTAGTTTTTAAATCAACTTAGTTTAGTTTATATTTTTCTTTTGCAATATCATTCACAATTCGGAACTAGGTTAAGATAGGGTTAATTTAGATTAAAAATATATTTTCACAACGCAATTCCTTGTGGATTCGACCTCGCACTTGCACAACGCTATACTGCAAACGACTCGTGCGCTTGCGAGTAATTTAAAACTCACAACAAGTTTTTGGCGCCGTTGGCAGGGATTTGTTTGGTTTGTGAAAATTTTTTGGTCTAAAATGATTTTATTTTTCTACTAGTTAGTTATCTTTTTTGTTAAAAAAAAAATTATGTGGATGAATCCAGCGCCGGTTTCACAGTCTTTAGAGGATGCCCTCAAGGATTTCATTAAAATGACCGGCCCGTCCCTCAATGCTGCCAACACTTTCAATGTTGAAAGCTGTTCCATCTGTGCTAGTCCCATGCATCTAGCACAGAATTGCCCATCAATGCCGGCTTGTGCCGAGTATCCTATGGAACAAATTAATGCTTTCAATGACTGTTGTTGGCAATCAAATGGATCTTGCTCCGAAACATACAATCCAGGGTGGTGGGACCACTCTAATTTTTCATGGGAGCAGAACCAACCAATGAATCAAGGAGGAGCCCCTTACCATGCTCACAATCGATACACTCCCGAATTTCCTCCACCAATTCCAAATTATGGTTACTCAGCTTATCCAGCACCATCACCTGCTTACCAAGCTCCCATTCAAGCGCCAGTGTCGGTTTCACAGTCATTGGAGGATGCTCTCAATGATTTCATGAAAACGACTAGCCAATCTATGAGTGAAATGATGAGTGCAACAATAGAAAACACCCAAGCGATTGCCACACTAGAGAGTCAAATTGATCAAATCGCAAGTTACGTGGGTGAAGGAGAGGAAGGAGAGTTCCCCAGTCAATCTGAGCCTAACCCAAAGGAACAGTTTGCGGTGGGAAATCCTTCAACTCCAATGCATTGGCAGGAACAAGTGCAATCAACTGTCCCATACTTATCTGGGAGACAAGTGGACAATCAAGTGGAAGAGAACCCTGCTATGCACCAAGGGAAAGAGAGTGGCAACAATGAGAAGAGAGATGCTAAGCCATCTACAGCCACTCATATTATTAAGGATCTCTCTAGGTCGTTTTTACCTAAAGCGCCTTACCCTGAGAGACTACAAGTGCCCAAGAAAGAAGGGAAGTCTGAGGACATTATGGAGGCATGCTTTGCTCAGTTTGAAGAGGATTTGGATTTAGATAAGTTACTTGAGCAAGCAAATACTATCGTGGAGTCTACTCCTCGGGAGAGTAGTAGGACAGAGGAGACTATGGATGAATCCCGTATTGAGGATCCCTTAGAGGCATGCTTTGCTCACTTTGGAGAGGACTTGGGCTTAGATAAGTTACTTGATGAAGTAAATGTCATTTTGAAGTCTGATCCTCGAGAAAGCAATGAGAAGGAGGAGACCACCGCACCTGAAACCCCCAAGAAAGAACTTAAGCCTTTACCAGATAATATTAAGTATAAGTTCCTAGGTTCAGCCGATAGTTTGCCTGTGATTATACCTTCCGATTTGGGTGATGCTCCAGAGGAGAAATTATTGGACATCTTAAGAGAGCATAAGGAAGCTATAGGCTGGACTATTGAGGATGTCAAAGGAATCAACCCCTCGTTGGTGATACACACGTTACAGATGGAGGAGAATGCCAAGCCATCGAGGGAGCCACAAAGAAGGCTCAACCCTGCTTTGCAAGAAGTTGCGAGGGCGGAAGATATTAAGTTGTTAGAGGCAGGGATCATTTATCCCATCTCTGATAGCAAGTGGGTAAGCCAGATTCCAGTCGTGCCCAAACGTGCTGAATTTACGGTAGTAAATAAAGACAACGAGTTGGTTCCAACTCGAGTGCAGTCAAGATGGAGAAAGTGTCTAGACTACCGTAAATTGAATGCTGCCACTAGGCCTGATCATTTTCCATTCTCATTTATTGATCAGATGGTGAAGAGTTTAGTTGGGCATGTTTACTAATGTTGGGTCTGGCTGAAGACGTTAAACTTAGCGCTCATGGGAGGCACCCCACAGCTTATCTTTTCTTTTGTTTATTTATTATTTCGCATTTTTATGATTAGTGTTTATTTCTAGTATTTTTTGTTTTCCAGTTTTTATTTTTCAGGGACAAAGCGTACTTCAGTTCAAGTTTGGGGGTATGCTATGAGCCATACCAGTCCAGATAGTTCTCCATATCTCAGGTCAGCTCTTTCCATATTAGTCACACATTGGGGTCAATGTGTAATTTAAGTTTGGGGGTATGGGACACACATCACACACTTTGTCCTAATTTGTTGTCTTTTCATCGTAGAGATAAATGCATGCTCATGTTATCGTGAAATTTTGGTTGATATAAACATTTTCTGTGATGTGATGTCATTGGTGAGCTTAACATTTTGAACACATGATCTGGTGATAAATTTTTAAAATTTAGTTACTTACTTTAGGCATTTTGAGAATTCACGTATTTTATCTAATCTAACACGAGCACATTAGCACAAATTATGTGAGGTATGACACGTGATTTTAATGTGTATTTTTCCTTATCTTAACTGAAACTGGATGACTTGTTGGATGAACACTTGGGCATAAAAAAAAATTTAATTTATCAATAAACTTTTCGCTGAGTAACTGGACCTCTTGCCTCAGTAAGCAGTGAGTGTTCACGTCAAAAGGTGGAATTTTGCATGGTAATATTAAGGTCGGTTTAATTTCGTAGCCTTTTTGACTCGAGTTAGTAAGTCCTTAGGGGTGTCTGTACACCTAATGCCCTAAAACCATCTGGTTTGGGAGTCATTGACTCAACACTCGCTACATGGGTCAATTAGAAAGCTTAAGGGAACTAAACATAGCCGTGCCTTATTAAAAAAAAAAAAATACTATGCTTTTTTTCGTTCATTTTGATGGGAAATTTGGTGAATCTTGAGACATGGAGACCTTACACATTAGAGTTACTTGGAAGCTTCATTTTTATATGCTAATTCACCGTACACAGTGTCAGACTTGTGATGCCTTATCCTGCCTTTTGTAAGTAATTAGATTTTAACATTTCTATTCATTGTGAAGATGGGTTTATCTTTTTAAACTTGCTCATGAATGAATATCATGGGGATGTGTGCTCCTTAAATTTTTGGATACCATGAGTGATGACTTTATCTTTATGTTCTTTGTTTTTCATTGAGTCTTTTATTTTCTTTTGCTAAGGGACTAGCAAAATATAAGTTTGGGGGTATTTGACGAGTCTTAAATATTGCATATTTTAGACCCTTAACTTATATTTATTATGCTCTTAGTTAGTAGTATTTTACTTTATTTTACGTTTTTCTTGTGTTTTGTGTATTTTTACAGGTTTGTGGAGAAAATGAAGCATTTCAAGAGATTTGAAGCTTCTGGAGACATTGCGCTCGATCGCACGAGATATGCGATCGAGCGCACCTGCCTATGAACGAGCGCAAGGTCAACATCCCACATCGAAATAGTTGCTGTTCAGTGTGTCTGCGATCGATCGTAACAACATGCGATCGATCGTAATAGCATGCGATCGAGCGTGCATGCGATCGATCGCACCATTCTGCGATCGAGCGCACTCGGGCCAGTATCCCACATCGAATCTGAAACCTGCAGTGCTCCGTGACTTCCCCTATATAAACGCCATCTGGTTTCATAATCCAGTGTACAATTCCTAAGCCACTTTGGTTTTTACCGGTGGACGTCCGTCAGCATTCTGGTGGATCCTGAAGGCATTGCTACCACGAGGGGAAGCGCCGCCCGTCAGCGAGTGGAATTTCTCTCATGTAAAGTTTTTTATTTATTTCTTTATATTCAATTGTTTTAGTTTAAATGTTTAGCACTTTTTATTATAGTTTTATAGTTATGAGTGGTTAGAATCTTCAACTAAGGTTAAAGATGAAGCCTATACTTGTGAGCCCATCTTTACGATGCTATGAAAATACCAGCCAGTGGTGTGAAATGGACAATGTTACGAGGCATTTGAAAAGATCAAAGACTATCTTAAGAATCTCCTAGTGTTGGTCCCACCGAAATATTATGCTTCACTTTTACTGTAATTGTCTATCACTAGCACCTTTTTGTACCTAGGCATAATTCGCGACATACAAAAGTAACATTAAGATAATTTTAAAAATTTTAAAAACAGTTTCACAAAGGAGATAGCTATGATATTTGCACACAAATATAGAGTCCCTAGATTAATAATAAATGTCAAAAGAATTTCATTTTTTTTCATATTATGATTAGATTTCACTTTTTACTTGTTAAGTTGCCATAAAACCACTTAAAAGAAAGAATTTTTTTCCCTTTTCCTTTATTTTTTTCTTATTTTTTATGTCTTTCTTATTTTTCCTTTATCACACCAAACTAATTTCTATTTCTTTTTATTTCTTTTCATTTTATAAAATTGAACCAGTCATGAAAATATCATCAAGAACGTGGTCCAAAAATTAAAGAAAAAATGCAAATCAAAGAAAGTGAATCACACCTAACTAATGCACAATCCTCTTCGCATGTACTTTATCATCTCATCAAATAGTTTTGCTTTATGAACCCCTTACAGACAACCAAGAACCGCCCTATTCCACTTTTTAGTATAACCCTACAATGCATTTTTTTTAACAGCAAAGAGATTAGATTTATGAAAATTAGAAAATTACAATAGATCAAGATACAACAATGATGGAACCAAAACCATAAAGAGTAGATCAAAAACTAAATAAAAACCAAATAACTCAACCTCTCAAAAACCACTGGGCTAACTGAGGTAATAAAAAGAAAAAAAGAAAACAATATAACTAGACCATCCAACACAACCAACAGGTAAAAACGCGACAGCAGCAACCATCAAAGTTAAACAAGCAGCAACCACTTTAAGCAAAATAAAAAAAATCCAACAGTTCCCACGAATTTATAATATTCTATCAATTTTAGATAAACTGTAAAAACTCATCAGCTCTAAGTTATAGATTTTTAAATTTAAAGGATTTTTCATGCTAGGCCTAAAAGCTAATTAAAAAATGATATATCATTTGAATTCAAAGAATAGTTGCTAATCCAAAGAAACAAATGAATCAAAAGAGAGAATACCAATCAGCAGAGGTATGACATTCATTTATTTTTTTTAACAGCAAAAAAAGGTTTATTATAATATATGATAGAGAAAATACAAGAGTAATATCTTTGGTTACATCACCTCCCAATACACGAGATAACTCAATAATCTCCCAAGAACATATAACTAGATGCAAACCAACAAGCAATAATTCCCCAAAAACAATAAGACCCCAAAAGCTACAACAAATAGCTTTAGCAACACCATTAAGCTTAATCAAAACCATGAACATACTCGACACACACCCGTACATATGTGCACATGCTTGCACACTCGTGTACATACCTGCACACACGTGAACGCACCCACACACACTTAGAATTAACCCGTACGCATACCGCACATATTTAATTTAATCTTCAAGTCTAATTCATCTAGTTTAAAATAGTTTAGTCCTAATCCATCTAGTTTAACTTATATAATTAATCAAATTAGTTTAAATTTTAATATTTTCTTTATTTCATAGTCAAATTAATTGTTTTCCTTTACATGCATACTTTTACTGCACTACTTTAAATTTGATATTTGGTGTCATTTTGTTTGAATCTAAACTGCAAAATGTGTTTGGTTTTACTATTATTGTATAGTAATAATACTTGAATTAAAATTTTGATTAATTTAAATCCTCACTCTTTTACGCTCAAATCTCTCGAGCCTTGAAATTTCTCACATATACCAATGACAAGGGATTTGACCTCCTTCAAGGCCAAATGGTCGCTCCTTACCCATCATCCTTGCTTTGTACTTTGATGACAAATGATCTATTGTCTAATACTTATAAAGAGTTTATATTAGACTTGCTAGGTTTCACTAGATTCCATATGCTTACTCATCGTAATTCACACCTTCACCATATCCACCTTCCTTAAAGGGAGTGACCTTGGGTAATAAGTCGGATGTATGGGTCTTAGGCGGAACGGTACCTGCACTCACACAAATGACAATTGAATGGGAGATAATCCAAGGAATTCAATATCAACATTAATCAATCAGTATTTACCAAAACTATTTATCTTGGAACCTAAAACTAAAACTCCAACATCTCTAATCGTACTCTAATCGTACAAGCATATTTTAAGAGAAACACCACTACATATAATAGAAAAAAACCTAGAATTGAAACAATTTAAAATAAAACCTTTCAATCTAACACAATAAAATCAATTATTATATGTTTACAAAATAAAATAAAAAAATATCACGTCACTAATAATGGATTAGACTAAAATGAGAAATGCCCAGGGAACCGATCATGTATAAAATACCTTGTAGATTTGCTCGATAATAGCAGAACCATTGGCCTTGTGAAAATGCTATGAAATCAATAGTGAGTAAAGGTAAAATTTGGTTCTTTTCACAAGTTGAAACTTTTGGTTGAGTCAAATAGATCCAGAAATCGTTCCAATTTTTTTTTTTTTTTTTGAGTAAGGAATGTTGTGTTTTTTCAAGAGACAACCAAATTTGTTCTAGAATTTTTTTTGAGTGAGGGATGGTGTTTTGTTTCGAGAGACAACCATTTTTTCCAAAAGCTTTAACCAAGGTGAGCCAAGAGAGAAAATTGAGAGAAAGAGATGAGGGATAGAGGTTGGTGGTTGGTTTAGAGAGCGTTTGACCTAAGCGAGCTAAGAGAAAAAATTGAGAAAGAAAGTCGAAGAAATTTAGAGAGAAACGTAGCAAGGGGAAAAGAGAGAAAGGTTAAAGAGTGATGGTTAAAGGAAGAGAGGTCAGATCAAGAGTGTGAGTTAGAGAGAGGGTCAGGGAGTGTAGAAAGAAGACATAGCCCTAAATTTTAGTTTTAAATATTTTCTAAATTATAAAGTTAATTTAAATATTTAAATATTTAAACATATTACCGCACTTATAAATGCCAAAATATTTTTTTGACAGAAAGATTTGATAATCCGTTCCAAATTTTCGAGGGTGTGCGAAATACGTGGAACTCAACACTATTTTTTTACACTATTTTTTACAAGTGTATGCCTGCACTTGTTAGTGCGGTGATATTTTAGGAACATACTAGCACTTGCAAGTGTGACAATTTGTTAAATCTTTTCCATACTTCTCTGCAATGCGGAAAAAAATGGGGTACATGACTGATTTACGTTTCCACACTTTTTGAAATGTGGGTAGTTAACTGTAGCTATTAGAGAATTTTATTGTAGTGTACATATGTGATAAAGAAATATATCAACCTAATTAATAAGTTAAATTACTACCACAAATAAAATATTTAATTTAATTAATTAAGCTCCTTTAATGAGTTGAATCTCTATATATAACATGGAATCACGTTTAACAAAATAAAAAACTTTTTTAATCATACAAGTATATGATATTTTGCATCTTCATCTTATTAAAAAAAATAAAAAGAATTATGGAAATAATTCTCTCCCACTCCTCCAAGCCCCGTAACGAATCTAACTTTCCTCTTCCGAATCTGTATGACAAATAAATAGATTGATCAAGATTACTTATGGCACTTGTCCAAATATCTTAGCTCAACAAAAGAAATCTTGAAAGTTTCCTAGTCAACTAAGTAAGAAATGAAATTGTAATCAATAGAACTTTATTAATGTATAATTTAAATATATTATACATGCTTACTAGGTCTTCTAAGATCATTGAGTGACAACCACACCTTCCCTTAACTCAAAACTGAATTCTTGACCCGAAACTAATTATAGCTTAGGAATGCAATTTAATTATTAAGTGAGTATATATGCACACAAAACTACGGGAAAAGATAGGAAATCACTCTTGTTAAATGCTCATGGGTAATGTGTGTTAGTGGAGCCATCAATGAGTCCCATGCACTGCCACAAAAGTAGGAACACAATTAAGCTTCGCCCAAAAATGGATTCCAAAATTACTCTATGGAAATCGATGTACTTTGAAAATTCACAACTTTTTCTACAAGAAGAACCTGACAACAATCATTATATATATATGAAAACTAATCTTTTATTATTATCATTCAGACTCAAAAATCACACAAAAAAAGTCCTCAAACGACCGAGATATGGTGTCCCGAAGTTAGCCACCTGATGCTGTCTAAATTTCATATTTTGAAAATCTTATAAAAATCATAGTTGTTTCTACATAAAGAATATGGATGCAATCCAAATATATCTAAAAACTACTCTCTGGGTACTATCATTTAAGCTAAAAAAAAATTACTTCAAAACGTCGTCAGACGAACATGATATGATGTTCTGAAATTGGCCACATGATACTGTCTAAAATGGAAAATTTATAGTTTTTCACCCCAACCTGCAATTAAGGTAATTCAAAAGCCAAAATGAAGCTTATGGAGTGAAGTTTCTAACTTATACTTTTCATCACTAGAAGGGCCCCGGAGCAGAGCCAGTATTGGCTAGAATTTCGATTTCTCTTATTTTAGGATATTAACTAGATTTTTATGTGCATGATTAAGGAAAATAAAAAGTCTTAGGTTACCTTGATTTAATTCTCCTTGAACCAAGTCTTGCTTTCAGATCTTTCAGCCTTACCCCCAATTCTTTTCATCTGTGTGTTCATAGAGATGATAAAGAGACTAGCTAGGGGTTTTGTGTCTTCATTTGCTAAAATACCCCCACTTAATTTAAAATAATACTAGAGACCATTTTTTGGGCTTTTAACAGATTAAAGGTGATATAGTGGGCATATATCAAATATGTAACAAGCATATAATATTTATCTATTTATCCATTAACGTTTCTTTGGGTAAATTTTCAGTTGTTACAGGTGTTGTGCAACAAGAGTGTGGTTCTCTCTTTATGTTCGATTCTTTATTATCGCTGTAATCTTTGATTCTTTTTCGCTTTATTAATAAAAGCTTTTGTTATTCAAATTTTTTATGTCTCTACTTGTTCTTACAAGTCTGGTTAGCTTGTTTAGAGTGATAAAGACGATGTCTATCAAATCTACAGATCTTGGCAATTTAAAGAATGCTTGAATCAAACTGATTGTGTAAAAAGACTTGGTGTGCACTAACAAGACCTAAATTCTTGTTAGTATATCATACAAAAGTGATAATTAATTTTAAAGTTCAAAGAGTGTGGATCCTGAATGCAAAATGAGAGAGGGAAAAATAACAAGAGATTATAACTAAGAAAATTAAGAAAACAATTTAAAAATTATTCTGTGTATGAGCTAACATTAATTAGGCTTTTGAGTTTTACTGTAAACAGACTAAGTAATTGGTCTACTAAGTGAGACATACAGTGGACTTAATAGAGTGACTTGTTATTAGTGGGTCCGGTACTCTAAATGTCCAATATGGACTAGTTGGTGAGGGTCATAGCTGACCTTATAGGCTTGTGATGAGTGGATCCGTTGGATAACTATATAAAGTAAAAGGTTAGGTCCCCTTCATGCTCTTAAATTTTTTTATCTTAGAGAAACACAGCTTCTCTGTGGAAAAGCTTCTCTCACCAAAAGCTATTGACTTAAGGAGACTTAAGGAGGGAAAGTACATATGACTTTTGGGGATCTATTCTTGATATTATTTGGTGATTTCGCTACGCATTCAGAAGATGGATCCTAAAAAGGTATGGAGTTTCTTTCTATCTAATTATTTTAGGTATTCTTAATTCATCTATGGTGATCTTAGAGGAATTTTTTAATTTCATATTGAGATTTATTCCTACATATGGTATCAGAGTCACCATAGATTTGATTTCAAATCCTAATTATATTTTCATGTAATTTCATGATTAAATGGATTTTGATAGAAAATATGCTAAGGTTCTTAATTGTATTGATTCAATTCATGATTTGTTAGTTATACACTAGATTAAGGTTAATTAAATGAATCGATAGTGTTTATAAGGTTTAAAACACATTAAGTATGGATCGGAACCCTTAAAAGTTGATTGAATACGAGGAAAATCAAAATTTTGGCGTGAAAAGTAATTGAAGAGAAAAAATCAAATCGGGTAAACAGTCGATTTTACATTTGGACAATCGATTATGGCTTATAGAGTCGACTGTGTTCTGGATAAAAACTTTTCATAGCTGACTGTGACTTTACACAGTCAACTATCCTAGGTGCAGTCAACTATAATTTGACATTTTTGCAGAAGACTGTAGCTTAGCCATAGTCGACTGTGACTGTATTTTACCTTATTTCCACATAAAGTTACTCCGATTCGTTTCCAAATTAACTCAAAAAAATTTCTAATGAAAAATTATTTGTCCACTTGTTGCACCATGTATACATAAGGTCTACCATGAGGGTGTTGCCCCGAAGTACCCTTTATTGGGGCATTGGCCCGAACCTCATAATTTGGGGTGGGCATTGTTCATATCCCAAAAAGTTGTTAACAATATTATCAGCATGAAATATGATTTTAGAGACAAATTTAGCACCTTGTCTTCAAGTGAAAAATCATAATCTATTGTTTTGTGTATGTAACATAAAGTATATCCCGGTATGGGAGAGTTTCATGGACTTAGTTGGAATTTTAGTTGTCAAAGTGACAGTTTTTGGTTGGATTTGTGAAATATCAATCATATACGGTAATGGAATGTCTCTGGTTCTAGTATATGGTCATACACCCAAAGGTGGTGATTGTATATTGGAATTGAGAGGGTCACATAGGAAACATATGGTTGAAAAGTGACTAGGCCAAGTTGTCTATACACCCAAAGGTGGTAGATTTGCAAAAATTGGAATAGATTTTCATGGCCGCTACCATTTGGATGGTTTCATAATTTCATGTCATGAATTCTACCCAAAGGTGTTTACATAATGATGTGTATGAGCCTTATGATGATGTACTTATTTATGGTTTTGAAGTACATTATTATGCCACAATTTGCTAATAAAGTTGCATCATTTAACTAAATAAGTCACCCTCAATTTAAAGAACTTTTACTATCAAGAACAATAAGATAGCTTTTGAAATTCTGATTGGTTAAAATTTTATAAAGTAGAAAATATAATGTAGAGTTTGTCATTGTGATGACAGACATAGATGACGTTCTTAAATCAACACCACTTAAATCTATTCAAGGCAAAAATGCCTTGAAATACTTTAAGTGATATTGATTTATGCATGCTTAAATCAATACCCAAACGTCGCCATAGACTTGGAAATTATAATAAGGATAATAGTTCTAAATCAGTAACAAGTTAATGATGCATTGATTAAGTTTGACCATGTGTACTTGCTAACCATTAATAGATCCGCCTATTAGGTTGATTGTTGTAGTGAAAAGAGACCTAGAGTCATTGAATGCTTAGATATATTCAATTCTGCATAAGGTAAATTTCATAAAGTATGATAGGGAGGAATATATTTGGGAGTACATCAGTAGACCATTTCAAATTAAGAGAGAAATCTCATATTGTCTCACTTGTTTCCAAAACAAGTATTAAGAAAGGCAAGAAGGTTTAATCTAGTGTTTCTAAAATTGTTCAGGATTAATAAAGAAATTTGATCAAATTAGCAATGTAGTGGGTCTTTAGGATGTAGTACTTATAAAGTGAAATTAAGTGATTCTTAAGTATGAAAAGGATAATGAGAAATGAGATTACAATAAAGTAAAAAACTTGGATTAAGGATAATGGTCGTGAAGGTAACTCTTTGGCTCTTGATCTATGGGAATCCAATGTAACTGAATCCCCTTTTAAAGTGGTGACTAGACAATGGTAATTGTATTGCTCTTACCATACATGAATTCTTAAGAAAGGAAAAGCCAAATAAAGGATATTTTAAACTCACGATCGGCAACAATGATGAGGTGAACATAAAGTTCATATGAATAGCTAATTTAAATTTAGCTGTTAGATTTAAACTACTATCAGGGATACACTTTATAATGATCCTAGTGCAAACATTTTCTGTCTTCAGATTTGGACAAGATTGGCTATTCATTTGATGTTAAAGATTATAAAGTTAAATTATCTTTTGATTTGAAAGTTATGAGCCATTGCACCATGTTCTATGGATTATATAGATTGTGTGTTGAGCTCCAAATAGAGATCATAAAATCTCATATAAAGTTACATTATTTCCAAAAGATCATTAATTAAAGAAAGTCTTCCATGTTGTGGCATTAATATGTTGGTCACGATTCTAAAAAGAGAGTAAAAGAGTGATAAAAGAAAACATCCAGCCTACTCTCAACTAGATGTGTTGACTTGTTAAGGGGTAAATTAAGCAAGATGAAGAAAAGAGTGTATCTCATAAATCTTATATTTTGGAAGTCATCCACACTTATTTTCAATAGACCTTGTCCAACTACATTGTGTAAGTTTAAACACTTGTAATATTCATTGATGACCGATCCTAATGTGGATACATGTTCGCAAATAGGGATAGTCTGATTTTCTTGACAAGTTCAAGAATTTTAAGACTATTTTTGAGAAATAGTTAGGAAAAGTGATTAAGAATGATTGATTCTAATAAGTAAAGTGAATATTTTGGCAAACATAAAGTTTCAAGACAATTCAAAAGTTTGTTTTCTAGATGCTTAAAGGAAATAATGACTCATACACTATATTATGTTGTCTTGAACATAAAAGTGTGGTCGAAAAGAAAAATTACACATTTAAGGTTGTGAAAAAGAAGTACATTAAGACTAGATTATCTATGGGTTGAGGTCATTACTATGGTTTAGTAAGTCCTCACTAAAGTACCCAGTAAAGTTGTAATGTAAAGATGTTTTTGAATTATGGACTAACTGGAAACCTTAATATTGATAGTCTCCATATTTAGGGAATATTTTGCAAAAATACTCCTATATATATTTGAAATAAAGGTAAGTTGGATTTGAGGTAATTTTATTGCTTCCTCATAAGATATTCATATCATTATAAGACATAAGTTTCATAGTCTTACCTGAAAATACTAGAATTGTGGAATAAAAAATAGTTAAGTTTATGGGATTGACCTAGCTGAAAATGTAGTTGTTCTCAGATCATTAAGGATAGAGAGGATGTTTGGATAGATTATTTTTTCTACCTATAACTATAAACATATTGGTTTCTACATCTATGGTGTGACCTGTAGATGAGTCGGAGTTAGTTATTCAATTAGAACCTATTAAAAGTTCTCAAAAGTAAGATGCTGTTATGTAGGGTACTACTAGTGATCCACTAAGAAGAGAAGACATAACAATATTTTAATCTATATATTTTATTCAGCTGAGAGTGACTATAATATTGGCTATGTGGTGGGTCACCTAGTGACTTGTTAGAAGCTATTTTCTAGTTTTCAGTTTGATCTGTGGAGATAAATGATGAGAGATAAGTTGCATTCTATGAGATTCAATACTATTTTAGGGAGCTTGTGAAGGTTGAGCATGTAAAGTTTCCTAATGGTTGTAAGAGTTAGAAAGATTCTAAAGGATTGAAAGTTTCAGGTCCATAATGGTTGGTAAATGGTTCACTTCGGAGAGAAGGGATTGTTTACAACGAAACTTTCTCTCTAGTTTTCTTTAAGGATACTTTTAGAGTGATCATGACACTAGTAGCTCATCAAGTTTTAGAGCTCTATCACATGGGAATGAAAAGTTCTTTTTACATGGAGACTTTATAAGGAAGTTTATATGGTACAACCTAAATTTTTTTAGAAAGATGATGACAAACATTATATATAAAGACACACAAAATTATATATAAAAGTTCAAATTAAGCTTCTAAATAGTAGTATATGAAATTTAATGATATAGTTACTTCATAAAGGTTCATTGAGAACAAATATAAAATCATTAAATATATATCAAGGTCAGTGGGAGCAATTTTATCTTCCTTACCTTAAATGATGATGAAATCTTTCTTGTTAGTAATGTCCTAGGACTGTTACATAAGGTTAAGCAATTAATATCTAGGTATTCTAACATAAATTGGAAAGATATATGCTCTTCTTGAAATTAAAATCCATAAAGATAAACCTTGTTACCTGTTAAGACTCTCTCAGAGGGCATTCATTTACTGTGCTATAGATAAGTTCAGTATGCTAGATTGCAAACCTGGGAATGTTCCAGGTCTTAAAGGTGACAAACTGAGCCCTACACAATGTCCTTTAAGTGAAACCGAGAGAGAATCTATATGGAATGTATCATATGCTATAGCAATTAGGAGCCTAAAGTTTGGATCCCTGCATTGCTTTTGCAGTGGGATTTTCATGAAAACCTAAAGGATCAAGATTACTGGGTCGATGTTTAGAAAGTCATAAAGTACCCAACAGGTCCAGGATTTAGAAATGGTTTATAAAAGGTTCTAAAAAATATTGAGATGGTAAACTATATGGACTCAAACTCTAGCATTTGTCAAGATAAAATGAAGTTTTCATCATATTATATGGTTATGGTTGTAGAAGGTGCTAAGTTAGGAAGTGTTAGAAAAACACTTGTTGTTTTTTCTATCATGTAAACTAAGGTTGTGGCATACTTTGGGCAGCCACACAAGCTACTTGATTGAAGAATTAAGTTGTCAAGTTGTTCTTGGTTATCTCTATTGGTAGGCACATACGGTTGTATTGTGATAATAGTTGTTCTCTTAAAATAATGAAGTATATCACAGGGTCTAACCATATTGAGGTAAAGTTCTTGACAACTAAGGAAATTAGTAAAGTAGAGTGATATTACGTAGAAGAATAATAGAATAGATAATTTGGTTTCTATTACTCTAACCAAAGGTTTTTTTTCCTTAATGTATTAAAGTGGCATGCTTAAAGTATGGGCTTAAAGTATCTTTGGATATACTTGGTGAGTGAGAGGCACTGCATTTACTCTATATGTTTACATTATTATTTACATGTTTTGGGAATTTACTTAAGTTATTTATATCTTTTAGTGATGTACTTCAACTATTTACATTTTTTGGTGGTGTATTATATATATTATGTTGACAGTGATCATTGCATGCAAATTCAATTATATTTCGCAAATGAATGCTTTATATGTTTGTATTGTCATATACATATATTCATTGAAAATTTTAAGATGTGTTTCATTCTTAAGCAAAGGCTGACCTTTTGGGCATATGATTAATGGATTAGCTAGTGTGGGTTATAGCTGACCTTTTGGGCATATGATTAATGGCCCATTTGGATATATATATATATATATATATATATATATATATATATATATATATATATATATGTAAAAAGTTAGGTCCCCTATCATACTCTTAATTTTTTTTTATCTCAAATAAACACAGCTTCTCTCTAGAAAAGCTTCTCTCATTAATACTACTAACTTAAGGGGAGTTAAGGAAAGAGAGTACCTATGACCTTTGGGGATCTATTCTTGATTCTATGTGGTGATTACACTGCACATTCAGAAGATGGATTCTAAACAAAGTATGAAGTTTCTTTCTATTTAATTAATTTTAGGTATTCTTAATTCATTTCATCATTGGTGATCTTAAGGGAATGGTTTAATTTCAAATTGAGATTTATTCCTACAAACAAAACTCTACAGAAATCATAACTTCCAGCATGGCATGTGATATGGAAACTTAAGATCTAAATTGAAAGTTGTGAGAGGAGTTTATTTTGAGAATAAATTTGAGAAACAAATCTATTTTGAATAAAAATTCATGTTGGCTAGCTCTTTATAAATAAGGTAACATCTTCATATATTATAATTTAAAAAATATATATTTTTTGTTATGTTTTATTTTATATTTATTTTAAAATGCGGGAAAGCTTGGGAGGAAAATGTTTGTGACAAGCCTTACGTAAAAAAGAGTAATAATTTATTGATTAAAGTGGGCAAATTTGTAAGTGTGGAACCAATTGAAAACACAAACATTTTGTACAATGGTTTGTAGACGACATAAACAGTGGTGATACTGGCATTGTATGAGAATTTAGATCTAAAAACTTAAAATTTTGGTAATTTAAATTGCATTTAAGAAACTTCTAAACAAGGTCATATAACCTGTTCAATAATAATTAAAAACTTACTCAAAATGGCACAAGAAAAGGAAAAAAAAAAGACCTCAATTTTGGTTTTTAATCCTTATTTATTAATGTTTAATTTATAAAAATTAGATTCGCTCGTTGTTATGATTTTTTTATTTAAATTCTAAATGATTGTCATGTTTGATTTTTTTTTTTAATTTACTTGAACCCAGTTTTAAATGCATAGGAATGCTGGGTTTCCACTCTGGGCCTGGAACTTTCCTGCTTAAACCATCTTTGTTCATTACCCAAAAGAAAATGTGGAAAATTTAGGTTCATTTTTTTTGGTTTAATATCTGACTGCCTTAATTTTTGATTAGTTCTTTCTTTTTTTTGTTGATTATTATGAGCTGCTAATGTGTTATGGTATTGTTACACATATGCCCTTAAACACCAACATTTATATGTATAAAAAGGAGTGTCTCAAATAAAAAAATTTAGAGTCCAATTAGAAAGAAAATCATGGATTCATGAGCTAGGGGATTTGATAGTGATATTTATCCATTTATGTTAGCTCATGAGGAATATGATATGGCGGAAGGATCGATAATATAATTGTGATAAAAGAGACCTCACTTGTAATTCTCTTTTTTGCGGGAGTCAATTGTAATTTGGAAACTAAAATAAAAATTAGGAAAGTTTTTCTTGCAAGTTTAAATTAAAAAGACTTGGGTCCCACTATAGAGAGATCCCTAAATAATCCCACGTACAAGTTTGTATCTAGGGTTATAAGTTGTCTTATATAATTAGGGCAAGGATTATGGCATAGTTAGCTAATACAGCTAGTTGTGACCACTCTAGAATCTAAAACCTTTGAATAGGCAAACACATGAATACTTTTGAAGGCGAAATTCTTAGATCACTGATTGAGGTATGTTGATGTCAAAAACCTACTAAAATCTAGATAGTTGGAGAGTGGGACCTGCACACATGAAATGAGTAAAACACATAAAGTCATGGAGGGCTGGAAGGGGGTGTGCCTTCGAAGGACTCTTTGATGCCTAAGTTAGATAAGGATTTTTGGAGGTAGGGAAAGTTGTGTAAAATCATAAGCTATGAGTCATGAATTAAAAATTATCTTTTGATTATTAAAGACCCCTTTTTATAGTGTGTTGGAGCAAAGTCTGATTAGGAGACGAACTCTAGTATTGAGATAGGAGTAGTATTATTTTGGAATTATCTACAAGCCATAAGAGTTTATCTAAAGGTTGGAGTGGCAGAGTAATATCAGGTTATTTGGTGTGAAGTTACCATTATGCCCTTTACCACGTGTTTGGAGGAGATTGGCTATCTTGTCAGGGTTATAAAATTACTATTTTACTCTTGAAGATTGACATACATCATCATATTATTTGAAAATAAATTTCCCCTACATTAAATGCCCCCTACATCATATTATTGGGTTTGAGGAGTTGATGTTCAGTTAAAACTACTTGGAGTTTAGCTATTGAGTCCGAAGAGTTTGGTGATTGATTCTGAGGAGTTGATGTTCAGTCAACTCTGCTCGGAGTTTGGTGATTGAGTTTGAGGAGTTGACACTCAACCAAAATGCACAAAGTTTTGCGATCGAGTCCGAAGAGTTGACGCTCAGTCAAAACTACTCGTAGTTTGGCGATTGAGTTCAAGGAGTTGATGTTCAGTCAAAACTGCTCGAAGTTTGGCGATTAACTCTGAGGAGTTGACATTCAATTAAAACTGCTTAGAGTTTGGTGATTGAGTCCAAGAAGTTGATGTTCAGTCAAAATTGCTCGAAGTTTGGCGATTGGGTTCGAAGAGTTGACGTTTAGTCAAAACTGCTTGGAGTTTGATGGAAAATTTCGAGGAGAAAGACATAGAGTCAAACTACTCGAAGTTTGATGGAGTAGTCTGAGGAGAAAGACATGGAGTCAAACTGCTCGGAGTTTAATGGAGTAGTCCAAGGAGAAAAATATGGAGTCAAACTGATCGGTGTTTGATGAAGAGGTCCGAGGAGGAAGACATGGAGTCAAACTACTTGGAGTTTAATGAAGTAGTCTGAGGAGAAAGACATGGAGTCAAACTGCTCAGAGTTTGATGGAGTAGTTCGAAGAGAAAGACATGGAGTCAAACTGCTCAGAGTTTGACAGAGTTGTCCGAGGAGAAAGACATGGAGTCAAACTGCTTGGAGTTTGATCGAGTACTTCGAGGAGAAAGACATGGAGTCAAACTACTCAAAGTTTGATGGAGAAACCTGAGGAAAAAGTCATGGAGTCAAACTACTCAGAGTTTAATGGAGAAGTCCGAAGAGAAAGACATGGAGTCAAACTGCTTGGAGTTTTGGCGAACATGGATTGCTTCTGAGGGGAATAGACTTAGATATTTTAAAATGCAAAGTAACTTTGTCTAGGGCCTTTTTTCCCCCATTGATTTTGTGGGATTTCTTACAGTGGGCTAGGATTCAATCTATATATATTTTTTTAGTTTGGCCCATTGGGCCCAAGATGTCAAATTGTAGAACCTGTAATTTGGGCTTTGCGTTAAATTTTTTTGGTCTACTGTCTAGGTTACATGCTTTTAATGAGAATGCATTGAGCAGTCGTCTTAAATGCTGAAAGTGGTGGCGCATGTCCTAGGGTTTTAAAATGTCAGGATCTTTCTTGGTTTTGGAGAAAAATTATGGTTTGATGTTGGAGAATACTGCTGAGGTAATCATACCTCTTCGTTCTTTGTGTGATGAGCCTTATATAAGGGAGGAGGCTTTCTTTTGTTTTTCACTCCATTTATAAACATCAAAAGATTTGAGAGCCTTCAGAGTTTGAGAGGCTTCGGAGTTTGGGAGCTTTCAGAGTTTAGGAGCCTCAAAGTTTGGAAGCTTTCGGAATTTGGGAGCCTCAGAGTTCCAGTCACCATGGTAAGTTCGGAATCTTGAAGAGGCTATACTTCTTTGAGTTTCTGATTGATGAGTCCTATCTTTTTTTCACCTATGTCTTCTTTTGATATTTGTCGTGATAGAGATAGTAGTAGTGATAGTGGTAGGGATGATAGTAGAGGTAGTGAAGATGGTAAGAGTGATTGTGGTAGTGAAAATAGTAGGGGTAGTCATAGTTTAGAAAATGAGGTAGATGATACCTTGGGGGAGTCTCGTGCCTTGGTTCTTTATGAGGGAGGTTAATCATTTTCCACCTTTTCAGAGGGTAACCATGCCCTATGCGAACTTTAAGAGGAAGATGGGAGAGGATGAGAGGCCTAACTTAGGATTTACGGTGAGCCTTGTTCCTAATAAGCTGAAGGAGGATGAACTTGAGGACATAAGGATTACTTACAAGATCCTCGAGGAATACAAACTTAGGAATGCTAGATCTGGGGATCGTGCTTGTTATGATCTGAATGAGGGGGAGCTATGTGTCTACCTACATCATTTGAAGGTCAGGCTTAGGTTTTCCATTCACCCTTTTGTTCGTACCATACTTAGACACTATGATATAGCCCTATGTCAATTTGTGCCAAATTCCATACGCTTACTCATGGCGTTCATCTACGTTAATATAAGAGTAAAAGGGGTGATGAAATGAGTGTTTTTAGTAGTCTCTTTCAGATTAGTAAGCATAAGGAGAATGGCTGGGTGGTTTTGAGTTCTGGGCCAAAGAAAAGGTTGCTGGAAAAGACACCTTCATGTATCAAGCAATGAAAGAGGAGTTTTTTCTTTGTCCGGAGTGATAGGGGTTTCAACTTTGCCTTAAGGGTCCAAACGAGGAAATAGGTCCGACCTCATTCCCATGTATTTATTTTTCCTTCTTTTTTCTTATACTCATGTCTTGTTCCTTTTTTGTAGCTATTGATATGCTAAGAGTCACTTGGAGGGCAGCAAAGAAAACCCAGAAGAGGAAGCTCGATGAAGAGGCTCAAGTTATGGTGAACTAGTCTTTTGAGAAAAAGGCTAACTCTAGAGGTTTCCGTAGCCAAACTCCTCATCTTGCTCTCATCATGGTGGATGTTGATGATACTGTTATGAGTTTTAAATTACTCGCAAGCGCACAAGTCGTTTGCAATATAGTGTGTGAAAATGCGAGGTCGAATCCATATGAATTTGCATCGTGAAAATAGATTTTTATCTAAATTAAACCTATTTTAACCTAGTTCCAAATTTTTAACTGTGTCGTGCAAAGAATATAAACTAAACTAAATTGATTTAAAAACAAATGATAAAGGCACTAAGGTTTCTGAATCTACCCCACCAAAGTAAAGCATATATCTTCATGTTCTATATAAAAGTAATTTATCAAATAATTCCATGAATCCATCGATATACAAATCACAATGAATACCCTAATTAAACCAAATCATCCAATGTACCTGTTTACTTTAGAATCACAATGGATATCCAATTTACTTTGGATGATTCACTGTATCCGTCAGATGAAACACATGGAATATCCAATTTGAACAATTTTATAAACCAAACAATCAATCATAAGAAATTGCTCAAACAATTGAATTTAAATTGAACATCAATACTAAAAAATATCAGAATTGTACGAACATATCTGAAAATATAATGCTAAACAATGGCAAGGCTTCATCTTCAACCTTAGATGAATGTTTTAGCCTCTCATGATTATGTAAATAAATTTCACAATTAAAGTACTAAACATTAAACTTTAAAAATTTAAAGAAATAAATTAAAACTAAAAATATATGGAGAGAGAAATTCCACTCGTAGCTACTGTGCGGCGCTTCCCCTAATTGGTAGCAAAATCCTCCAGATTGCACCCCTTGGTAGCAAAGCCTCCGAGATTGCACACCGATTGCCCCAGTGAGGTGGGGCTTTTATAGGGAAACTCCATGAGTGCGATGTGTTTTTAATCCGATGTGGGATACTGCGATGTAGAATGTGTTTCCAACCGATGTGGGATGTGGGATTTAAGCTTTCACATGCCCTTCAAGACTTCTGCCCATGCTGAAATAATGCACAGCCTGACCATTGTCTATTAAGCCATTACTTTCTCTAAAAAAATCATATTTACGATCCGTAAATTTCTCTAGAAAATAGGCATCCGGATCTTTCTAAGTATATATGGCTCATCTCCTGTTTCTTTCTGAATTGTTATAGTTTAATCCGCAAAATTCACTTCTACCACGCTGAAATCATGCACAGCCTGACCTTTGTCTACTAAAACTACCATAACTTTCTCTAGAAAAATCATATTTATGAGCCGTAAAACTCTCCAAAAAAATAGACATCTGGATCTTTCCAAGTGTATATGGCTCATCTCCTAGTTCTTCCTGAATCAATATAGTTTAATCCGTAAATGTGACTGATCTGTACGGGCAATTTTGGCAATTTAGTGAAACTCATTTCCAAGTGCTTGTAAACCTATAAAACAACTCAAAGTAACAAATTCCTAAGCTAAACATGTAAATAAATACTTGAGCGTTGTTGCACTTAATCGCAAGTCTCCGGTGCTCAATTGCAACAGTAGATTGCAGCTTTTGCATTTTTTTATTTCACATTAAATCCTCAATTTCCTTTGCAATCCTACAAAACATTAAAATCATAGAACTAACGCAAAATATCATATTAGGACACAACTAAGAATTAACAAATATAAATTAAGTGGCCAAAATATGCAGTATTTGGCACTCATCAAATACCCCAAAACTTACATTTTGCTAGTCCTTTAGCAAAGCAAAATAAAAAAAAAAACTAAATAAAAAACAAAGAACATAAAGATAAATCCATCATTCATGGTATCCAAAAATTTAAGTAGCACACAAAACCATGATATTCATTCACAAGCAAGCTTAAAATATATACTCATTTTTGCAATGAATAGGAATTTTAAAATCTAATTACTTACAAGAGGCCGGCTAAGGCATCACAAGCTCGAATCATTGTAAAATGAACTAGCACATAAAAATGAAGCTTCCAAATAATTCAATGTCTTCATGTCTCAAGATTCACCAAATTTCCCATCAGAATGAACAACAATGGCATAGTTTTATTTCCTTCTTTATTTTATTATGAGGCTCACCATGTTTAGTTCCCTTAAGCATTCTAATTGACCTATGTAGCGAGTGTTGAGTCAATGACTCCCAAAACAAATGGTTTTAGGGCAATAGGTGTAAAGACACCCCTAAGGACTTACTAACTCGAGTCAAAGAGGCTATGAAACTAAGAAAAATTCCCACTTTTTGACATGAACACTCACTGTTTACTAAGGCAAGAGGTCCAGTTACTCAGCGGAAAGTTTGTCGATGATCATCATAAGCAAAATTCTCACTTTTTGATGTGAACACTCACTGCTTACTGAGGCAAGAGGTCCAGATACTCAGTGTAAAGTTTGTCAATGATCATTATGACCATTTTTTTTACTTCTCTATGCCAAAGTGTCCATCCAACAAGTCATCCGGAATCAGCTAAACCATGAAAACATACACATTAAAATCACATGTCATACCTCACACGATTATGTGCTAATGTGCTCGTGTCAGATTAGATCAAACATATGAATTCTCAAATGCCTAAAGTAAGTAACTAAACTTTAAAACTCTATCATCATATAATGTGTTCAAGATTTTAAGCTCACCAATGACATCACATCATAGTACTTGTTTAGATCAACCAAAATTTCAAAATAACATGAGCATGCATTTATCTTCTATTTAAAACGAAAAAACAACAACAAACTAGGACAAAATGTGTGTAATGTGTCTCCCATACCCCCAAACTTAAATTACACATTGTCCCCAATGTGTGAATAATATGGAAAGAGCTGACCTGGGAGATGGAGAACTAGCTAGACTGGCATGGCTTATAGCATACCCCCAAACTTGAACTGAAGTACGCGTTGTCCCTGAAAACTAAAGACTGGAAAACAAAAAATACTAAAAATAAACGGTAACAAGAAATATGTAAAATAATAAAAACATAAAGGATATACTATTGGGTGCCTCCCATAAGTGCTAAGTTTAACGTCTTTAGCCAGACTCAGCAATAGTAATCGTGCCCAACCAAGCACTCAACCATCTGATCAATAAATGGGAGTGGAAAATGATCCTTCCTTGTGGCAGCATTCAACTTACGGTAGTCTAGACACACTCTCCATCCTGACTAAACATGAGTTGGCACCAACTCGTCGTCCTTATTATTCACTATCGTCAATCCATCCCGCTTGGGCACAACATGAATCGGGCTCACCCACTTGCTATCAGAGATTAGATAAATGATCCCTGCATCCAACAACTTTATCACTTCAGTCCTCACAATCTCTTGCACAGCTGGGTTGAGACTTTTCTGTGGCTCCCTCGATGGCTTGGCATTCTCCACCAAATGTTTCTTGTGCATCACCACCGAGGGACTGATCCCTTTGATATCCTCAATAGTCCAGCCAATAGCTTCCTTGTACTCTCTAAAAATGTCCAATAATTTCTCCTCTTGAGTATCAACCAAATCTGAAGCTATAATCACAAGCAAAGAATTTGCTGGACCTATAAGATTGTTCGATAAAGGCCTAAGTTCCTTGTGGGGGGTTTAGGTGCTGCGGTCTCCTCCGTCTCACTGCTCTCTTGAGGAGCAGACTCCAAAATGGCATTCACTTTCTCAAGTAACTTATCCAAATCTAAATCCTCTCCAAACTGAGCAAAGCATGCCTCCAGGGGGTCCTCAATGCTTGATTCATCCACAGTCTCCTTAATAATTTCCTCTATCAAGCATACGTTTCTCACTTCATCATATTCTAGTGGTTGCTTACTGATATCAAAGATATTAAGCTCCACTATCATATTTCTGAAGGTAATCTTCATTACCCTTATCCTACAATTTATCAGGGCATTAGCCGTGGCTAAGAATGGTCACCCTAGAATCACCGGTATCTGAATCCCCACATTCTGAACCGGCTCTGTTTCAAGCACAATAAAATCCAGGGGGAAATAAAACTTATCCACCTTTATCAAAATGTCCTCAATTATTCCCCGTGGTATCTTCACTGACCTGTCAGCCAATTGAAGCATCGTGGATGTGGGCTTCAATTCTCCTAACCCTAATTGCAAATAGACTGAGTAGGGCAAAAGATTCACACTTGCTCCTAGATCTAGAAGAGCCCTTTCTATCTGGCTGACTCCTATCATGCAAGAGATGGTAGGACACCCTGGGTCCTTATACTTGATGGGCAGTTTGCACTGAAGGATTGAGCTAACCTGCTCGGTTAAAAATGACTTCTTCAGGACATTCATCCTCCTCTTGACAGTGATCAAGTCCTTTAAAAACTTGGCATAGGACGGTAGTTGTTGGATGGTGTCTAAAAATGGGATATTGATTTGGACCTGCTTGAACACCTCTAGAATGTCCTCAAACTTCCCTCTTTTCTTGAGCACTTGTAATCTCTTAGGGTAAGGTGCTTTAGGTACAAACGACCTAGGAGGATCCTTAACAGTAGTTGTGGCTGTAGATGGCTCAGCATCTCTTTTCTCTTTGTTGCCACTTTCTTGCCCTTGCTGCATAGCAGGGTTCTCTTCCACTTGATTGTCCACTTGTCTCCCAGACCTCAATGTGATAATCGATTGCACTTGTTCCTGCTCGTGCATAGAATTTGATGAATTTTCAACCGCAAACCGTCCCTTTGGGTTGGGCACGGGTTGACTGGGGAACTTTTCCTTCTCTCTTTCACCCAAGTGACTTGCGATTTAACCTATTTGACCCTTTAGCTTGGCAATCGCTTGGGTGTTTACTACTGTCGCACTCCTCACTTCGCTAATGGATTGGCTGGTCATTTTCATGAAATCCTTAAGAGTGTCCTCTAATGACTGTGAAACTGACATTGTCGCTTGAGTGGGAGCTTAGTAAGAAGGTGATGGTGCTGGATGAGCTGAGCGACCATGACAAGGAACTGATGGAGGAAAACCGGAAGGGTATTCATTGTTAGCATGATGAGGGGCTCCTCTCTAATTCATCGGTTGGTTCTGCTTCCATGAAAAATTAGGGTGGTTCCGCCACCATGGATTGTAAGTCTTGGAGTAAGATCCATTTGATTGCCTCCGATTGTCATTAAAAGTGTTCACTTGTTCCATGGGATACTTGGCAAAGGCTGGTATAGATGGACAATTCTGTGCTAAATGCATAGGACTAGCACAGATGGAATAGCTATCAACATTGAATGTATTGGCTGCATTGATGGACTGGCCCACAGTGAGAGCGTTAACCTTCTTGGTGAGAGCATCTATCTTTATCCTCAAGTTAGTGTCCTCTTTAATCTCATAGATGCCTCCTTTCTTAGGAGCATGAATGGACTTGTCCCAACAGCTTGAAAAATCCCACTGCTGCGAGTTGTCGAATAACTTGTCCAATGCCTTATATGCTTCATCCCCCGTCAAACTTAAGAATGCCCCCCATTCATAGACTCGATCATGCTATGGTTGGGTTGAGTCAACCCTTGGTAGAAGAACTGAATGAGTCTCCACTTCTCGTATCCATGTGGAGGGCATCTGATCAGTAACTCTTTGAAACGTTCCCAACTCTCAGAAAACTTCTCATCCTCCTCCTAAGTGAAAGAACTAATCTCCTTTCGGCACTCATTCACTCTAGACATTGGGAAAAACTTATTATAGAATTTACTCAACAAGCTTTCCCAGGATGTAATAGACCCGAGCGTGTTGGAATCCAACCATGTTATAGCTCTATCGTGAAGAGAAAAAGGAAAAAGTCTAAGATGGACCAACTCATCAGAGAAGTTCTGGAATTTGAATGTGGCACAAATATCTTTGAACTTCTTCACATGACTGTAAGGATTTTCAAGATCCAAGCCATGGAATGAGGGTAGGAGCTGGATGACATGTGGCTTTAGATCAAAGTGGGTAGCATTGGTTGGTGGCAACACTATACAAGAAAGGGAGTTAGTCGCAACGGGTGCGAACAAATCCCTAAGGGACGTAGTGAAGTCCATGTTCCAAGCTCTAGCTTACTCTTCATTCTCCGGTTGATGTGCCCCATCTCAATTAACTCTCTCTCAACAAGTGCTCTCTTATTTCTCTTAAGAGTTCTTTCTAAGTCGGGATCTAAAGGTATCAACTCTAAGTTCAAGGATCTCCGACCAAGCATACATCACACAAAAAACAATAAAATAAACTAATTAGCAGAAACAATAGAATAAAATAAATGCAAAAACAGAAAACACAATACTCACAAAATGGGCCAACAAAAATTAGCAAATCAACTTTTTTTTATATATTTTTTATTTTCTTTATGGGCAATTGCAAATAAAAAAAAATAAACTAGAATAAAATTGCAAAAAGAAAAATGAAACAAAAATGCTAACTAAACTAGTAGAAAAATAAAATCAATTCAAACAAAACAAATCCTCGGCGACGGCGCCAAAAACTTGTTGTGAGTTTTAAATTACTCGTAAGCGCACGAGTCATTTACAATATAGTGTGTGCAAGTGCGAGGTCGAATCCAAAGGGATTTACATTGTGAAAATAGATTTTTATCTAAATTAAACCTATTTTATCCTAGTTCCAAATTTTGAACTGTGTCGTGCAAAGAATATAAACTAAACTAAATTGATTTAAAAACAAATGATAAAGGCACTAAGGTTTCTGAATCCACCCCACCAAAGTAAAACATATATCTTCATGTTCTATATAAAACTAATTTATCAAATAATTCCATGAATCCATCGATATACAAATCACAACGAATACCCTAATTAAACCAAATCATCAAATGTATCCGTTTACTTTAGAATCACAATGGATATCCAATTTACTTTGGATGATTCACTGTATCCGTCAAATGAAACACATAGAATATCCAATTTGAACAATTTTATAAACCAAACAATCAATCATAAGAAATTACTCAAACAATTGAATTAAAATAGAACATCAATACTAAAAAATATCAGAATTATACGAACATATTTGAAAATATAATGCTAAACAATGGCGAGGCTTCATCTTCAACCTTAGATGAATGTTTTAGCCTCTCATGATTATGAAAATAAATTTCATAATTAAAGTTCTAAACATTAAACTTTAAAACATAAAAGAAATAAATCAAAACTAACAATACATAGAGAGAGAAATTCCACTCGCAGCTTCTGTGCGGCACTTCCCCCGATTGGTAGCAAAATCCTCCAGATTGCACTGCTTGATAGCAAAGCCTCTGAGATTGCACACCGATTGCCCCAGTGAGGTGGGGCTTTTATAGGGAAACTCCATGAGTGTGATGTATTTTTAATCCGATGTGGGATACTGTGATGTAGAATGTGTTTCCAACCGATGTGGGATGTGAGATTTAAGCCTTCACATGCCCTTCAAAACTTCTGCCCATGCTGAAATCATGCATAGCCTGACATTTGTCTACTAAAACTGCCATAACTTTCTCTAAAAAAATCATATTTATGAGCCATAAAATTCTTCAGAAAACAGACATCCGGATCTTTCCAAGCATATATGGCTGTTCTCCTGTTTCTTCCTGAATCATTACAGTTTAATCCACAAAAATCACTTCTGCCACGTTGAAATCACACACAGCCTAACCTTTGTATACGAAAACTGCTATAACATTCTCTAGAAAAATCATATTTATGAGCCGTAAAATTCTCTAGAAAATAGACATCTGGATCTTTCCAAGTATATATAGCTTATCTCCTAGTTCTTCCTGAATCAATACAGTTTAATCCGCAAATATGACTGATCTATACGAGCAATTCTAGCAATTTAGTGAAACTCCTTTCCAAGTGCTTGTAAACCTGTAAAACAACGAAAAAAACAACTCAAAGTAAAAAATTCCTAAGTTAAACATATAAATAAATACTTGAGCACTATTGCACTCGATCATAGGTCTCCTGTGCTCGATCGCAATAGCAGATTCCAGATTTTGCATTTGTTTTTCACATTAAATCCCCAATTTCCTTTGCAATCCTACAAAACATTAAAAATCATAGAACTAACACAAAATATCAGATTAGAAGACAGCTAAAGAATTAACAAATGTAAATTAAGGGGCCAAAATATGCAATATTTGACTCTCCTCTTGCTCCCATCATGGTGGATGTTGATGTTGCCGCTACTTCCTCTCCTCCTCGTGTGAGGATTGCTGCACCCGTTCAGGTTCACAGTCCCTTAGTCTTCAGGCCTGATTGGTATGTTAAGGTCAGCGACTCCTGCTTCGAGAGCACTAATGTCACTCGGGAGCACTTGATCAAGGGGATCCTTCCGAAGGATATGGCCAGGCTGACCTATGAGCTCATAAAGAGTCTTGCAGTGATGGTAAAGGGTTTAGCCTCTCAAGTAACCTCTGACACTTTAATTTTTTTTCATAGTATTTTTGCTTTCATCCAAGGAATTAGAATTTATCTTATTTTTCAGTCGAGCATAGCCTCTGACATCCTTTCACGCCGATGCCTTGACCTAGATAAAAAGTTAGGGGATTACCATAACTTTATCTGGATTTTGTGGGAATCCCTCGAGAAGCATGTGGTGGAGGTTAGGCTCTTAGAGAGAGGAAAGGCTTTGCTAATCAAAGACCTAGAGGAGGCCTGGTTAGAGCGAGATGCAACCGAGGTAGAGATGGAGAATTTTTGAGTCAAGAAGGAAGCTATGGAGAAAGCTTGGCAGATTTTAAAGAATCCCAGGAGTTTAGGTCAGCTGTCGAGATTGCAGCCGAAGACTTCTATCTCAAGGGTTTCGAGGAGGCCAAACAGCAAGCTTCGATGGCTTATCATAGCCAAGACTTATCCATGGTGGAGATTCCATCTGATGATGAGGGTACTGGAGTCAAGAGTGAGGACTAGGTTCTTGTTGCTGAGGAGGAGCAAGAGGTAGATTTAGATTAGGTTTTCCTTTTTCTCACTTTTTGTAATCTCGACCATTAGTGCCTTTTGTAAAAAATTTTAAACTTAATGAAGGTTTGTCTTTTTCGTATTCCATTTAGTTTGTTCAATGTACACATTCCTTTTGTGATCCAATACGAGGGTCCGAGGGGGAAAGGCTTTGCGCCTTCTTCTCGGCATAGGAGAAACTTTGAAAAAAACTTAGCGAAAATGATCAGTTCCTTTATTAAAAATATCTAAGGATTACATAAGAATTTGGAGAAAATAAGAGAAATAAAACTGATGAAAAAATTTGGTGACAACTATAGGGGTTTTCGGAGGAGTTCTACTGGTAGAACTTTTGGAGATTCTTGGCGTTCCAAGTTCGCGGTATTGGCTTGCCATCTAAGTCTTCAAGCTCAAATATGCCAGCTCAACAAACCCTTTTGATGCGGTAGGGACCTTCCAAGTTCGGGAGGAGTTTTCTCGTCTTCCGGGGGTGAGACACCTTGTTCTTTCTCTGAACCAAGTCGTTCAGGTTAAAGATTCTCTCTTGGACTCGGGAGTTGTAGTACCTTGACATCCTCTGTTAGTAGGTGGCTAGCTTGATCTGGGCTCTGTCCTTGGGCTCTATCCCTGGCCTTATCAATCAAATCAACTTTCATCTTGAGAGCCTCTTCATTATCAGCTTCATTGAAGCTTTACACTCATAATAATGGTGTTCCTATCTCGAAAGGTATGACAGCCTCAGATCCAAATGCTAAGAAAAATGGGGTCTCTCCCATGGGAGTTCGGGTGGTAGTTTGGTAGGCCCAAAGAACATTTAGAAGGTGATTAATCCATTATTGGTCAGCATCGTGATCAGTGGCTCTAACACTCTTAACTAACATATCATCCATATAAACCTCCTTATTTCTTCCGATGTGCTCTTTGAAGATCTTGTTGACTAGCCTATGATAAGTGGCCCCTGAATTCTTGAGTCTAAAGGGCATCACCTTATAGCAATACAGGCCTTGATCGGTGATAAAGGCAATCTTGGGTCGATCAAGCTTATGCATTAAAATTTGATTATACCCGGAGTATGCATCCATGAAACTAAAAAGCTCATGCCCGGAGATGGCATCAACCAGTTGGTCAATCCGAGGCAAGGGAAAACCATCTTTTGGGTAGGTCTTGTTTAGATCTATGAAATCGATGCAGATCCTCAATTTACCATTGGCGTTTTTGACCATCACCACATTGGCGATCCACTTTAGGTAGTTGATTTCTTGAATGAAATCAACCGCTAAGAGCTTATTCACCTTGTAAACCGAGGTATAAACCCAAAAGATGGGGTGAATTTGGTTTTAAAAACATTTTCCCAATTAACACATAAGTTTTACCAATTTAATTAAGCAAGGCACATAACAAATAAGATGCTTCAAATTAAAGGACTAAAGGAAGAGAATATACAAACTCTGTT
The DNA here is from genome assembly GCA_023935145.1 of Bretschneidera sinensis. NCBI lineage: Eukaryota > Viridiplantae > Streptophyta > Magnoliopsida > Brassicales > Akaniaceae > Bretschneidera > Bretschneidera sinensis. The sequence goes on along the minus strand of CM043703.1, from coordinate 52,347,731 downwards.
TATAATGGTTCGGTTATATCAGAATATTTCTGACCCTACATCCACTCTCTTCAAAGAACCTCTTTGAAGTAATCCACTAATTGTAGTCGAGCAACTTCACGAGCATTGCACAAACCTTACAAGCACTCTCTTCCATAAAGAAGTGTTTAATCTTAAACATTATAATAGTTACACCAACTCTTTCTCTTTACAATGAATGATATTAAATGTAAAAGAAAAGGAGAGAGATAACAATTAATGCTTTACAAGATGAAGGTTATCTCTCTTTCAAGAACAAGCTTAAAGAATAGCTCACAATAAATTTTCAAGGCTTTTGAGAGTACTAATGAGCTATAAATCAAATTGAGTGTTCTTTCTTGCTGTTTATATGCTCATTGATGGGTGTTTTTATAGTCTTGGTCTTATATGGCCGTTAGACACTGATTTTGTAAGTTTAGAGTATTAAATGCTTAAGTCCCATGTCTCAAATGGTCATATATTCGAATTATCAGTTGATTAGGTCCTTATACTAGTTGATTGGGTTAAGTGAAAAAGTTCATATTTAGGCTTAAGACAAGTACCAGACGACTGGGTCTGAGGACCAGTTGACTAGGTCTTAGGACCAGTCGATTAGGTCCTGTTATCAGTCGACTGGGTCATTTAACTAGTCGACTGGGAACTTACTATCCCTTTTATCAGTCGATTGGTTGTCCCAAAACACAGTTTTTATACTTAAAAGCAGTTTTTTTGACTTAAAGACATTTTTTCTGTTTATTTTTGTCAAAGCCTTTTGCAATCAAAGTGAGCCATAATTAAGCTAGGTAACTGAAAACAAATATTTACAACATGAATCAATTACCTTAGAGCCTATTCTAGATCTTCTATCTTCTTTTGGTATTTGTATGTGTCGTATTCTTGCGTCTTGTTTCTATTTTGAATGCTTTTGTCACTTAAACACTTAGATAAAACTGTTAGTGCAATTAAGTAGTGTTTTTTCTGTTAATAAAATCAAACACGGGTCAACAATCTCCCCATTTTTTATGAGGACAAAACTATAGAGAGAAAAACAGTTTTAAAAACTAAGTGTTAGGTTTTTAAGGAAAAATGGACAGAGTTTCCTCTATTTTAATGATAAGAACCAACCTGCAATCGTTCAATAATAAACCAACCAAGCAATAGCAGTAAATTAAAGGCTGTTTGAAACATTTTTAACATGTTCGGAGTAATACTCTCCCTAAAACTATGCAATACATCATTTTACACATACAGTAGTGGATGGATGTTGAAATGGTGCCTAATCTTGAGACATCATATCTAGACAATGTCTATCTTAGATATGTAACCCCGACTCCCAAGTCTCGGGTGAATGATCCATGGTGTGCTGTCGCAGGCAACCAAAAATAAAACCTATACTCCTAAAAATACATGTAGTGATGCGAGTAAAGATCGTTCCCATGGAGAGTATCTAGCCTAGTTTTATGCTACGTGAACAAGGATAGGGGGATTTGATTATAACAAAAACAATTTTAAGAAAAACAACTAAGGAAAAATTCAAATTGAAGTATCGAAATCAATCAAAAGAACAAACCTTGGTTAAGTTAACATCCACTATCGGAATTTTACAACTGATTATCGATGCAAGTATATATCAATTCACACTTTGAATATTCACCGTTGGAACTATTTTCCTATCTCTCCTTAGTCGCAGTTAATTAGAAAACAGGCGATCTAATTCACCCTAACTACTAAACAACCCAAGACAAGCACTAAAGGTTTAATCTAGTAGCAGTCTTAAGAATTAGAGAGATCGATGAAGCTAAACAACACAAGCACAAGCGGTTGCATTTAATTTAGTCGAGCGTTCTTCCTAAGATCTAATAATTTCTTATGCAGCAAATCATTAAATCTTAGTTGCTTCACAAATTAGAAGGATCAAACAATTACGGATTTGATATCTAACCTAGCAGTAGATTGCAAAGAATAATAAACTAGTAGGCCTCTTAGTAATTAAACCAGAAAATCATGA